>BSBN01000923.1:3600000-4200000 GCA_027924645.1 Cunninghamia lanceolata
TCTGTATCGACACTGCTCTTCCTCTTCTGCTCTTCCTCTTCTCTGCTCTGCCTTTTTACTTTTCTTAGAATCTTATCATTTTCGCACAAGGTCACTTTTCCACGACTCAACTACAAGTATTTATACACTACATCAACCTTGGAATGAATGTCAAGGTCAGAATTACAATCATCAACCATTGGAACAATCTCCAAGGTCGGCATTACACACATTTACAAAAAGACTTGACTTAATATAAAATGCGGACCACTACACTGTCGGCAAAACTTAGCTGGCACTCAAATCTTCCTTAGAATCATTTTCTTAGAATCTTATCATTTTCGCACAAGGTCACTTTTTCCACGACTCAACTACAAGTATTTATACACTACATCAACCTTGGAATGAACGTCAAGGTCAGAATTACAATCATCAACCATTGGAACAATCTCCAAGGTCGGCATTACACACATTTACAAAAAGAGTTGACTTAATATAAAATGCGGACCACTACACTGTCGGCAAAACTTAGCTGGCACTCAAATCTTCCTTGAACAACATGCCACGCTCCATAGAACTTCTCTTAGATCATATGCAACATACATGAAGCATTTGGTCGGCCAAGACTGGAAAGAACAGCAACACCCAAGGAGAAATCTTCAACCACAAGCTCAATCCTCAATGTGGACCACCAACGTCACAATAGGCACACAATCCAGAGACCTCCACAAGCACAATGAAATCAACAAGAGCAACCGCACCACCTCAAATCACCAGAATCACTTGCATCTTCATACGAGAACTTAAGAACACTAACTGCCATGACTGTCATACTAGAAAGATTGCTTGTGGGCCTCCAAACCATGAACCACTTGAGTTGAGGATACATACCAACATCCTAAACATACCTCTAGATCCGCAAACCATAATATTCCAATGCGGAGCAATTCAGACCAAATTTACGTCACTTTGTTACCTCTGAACAACTGACAAACCCGATTCTACTCAGATGGCCATAAGTTCACCAATCCTTCATGAGGACCTCTCAAATATTAACCGAAGCAACTTTAGACAATCTTCTACAAACCCTTTAATCCACAGACTCTGATATTGGTCTCACTGGAAATGTGAAGCAATCTACTTTACTGAACTGCACTGTATTCACTGTTTCTGACAAAGAGATATGTTGACATCAATGACAACACATCATAGGCACATATTTGCAACAAAGACTTGTACTCATTTGTCTAAGTCCGCATTGCAAATTGTTCACAAGATCAAGCCAACAGAGTACAACTATTTGTTTACATGTTTCATATTTTGGATGCCGACCTAATTATGGATCAAATCATGATGCAGATATATAAGAGTGATGAATTTTGGTTGAGGCAATAATGAGGATGATGTGATTGATGTGAGCATGAGAATAGAAGAGCAGAGATAGAAGATCAATGATGATGAAGACTTAGGATTCAGAAATGAGTTGCTAAGTGACTGCACCCTAGCATACTAATAGATGCTTTTGCAGTATTCAAATTTCCTATATAATTTCACTTATACTTGGCAGTGAGTCTGGTAGTGAGCCACCATTAGGGTTTAACAACCCCTATTGTAATCTTTCTAGGTTCAGAGTTAAGGCAGTGAGCCTGCTAGACCTAGTTGTACTTCATGGCAGTGAGCCAGCATGTTCTAGGCCCATGGAGTGACCAAGCCTGAACATCACCATTTGTAAAAGATTGCAATATATATTGAGAGCTAATCCTCTTTGTGGTTTTTCCCCACCTTGGGGTTTTCCATGTAAAAATCCTGGTGTCCATGTGTTATGTCTTTGTGGTTGCAATTCATTTGCATATTGTGCTTATGTTTAATTAATTTTAGAAAATGGTTAAAAGTGAAAGTGCATTAAAGGTTTTATGGAACTCTTATTCACCCCCCCTCTCAGTGTTCCTGATATTCAAAAATTGGTATCAGAGCAAGGTTCCTTGGAAGAAGCCTAACAGCTTGAGGAAGATCTAGGAAGGTTCGCCAATGGCAACACAAAGGTATTTCACTTATCTTGAAGTAGACCCTCCTAGCAGCATTAAGATTGGCAACCAAGTATATGTCAATAATGAACAATTTGAAGCAACCCTAGAAGATCTTGAGAACTCCAAGGCTGATATCAAGGGTTTAGAGGAGAGTATCAAAGAATCTCATGATTGCATTCTAAAATTAAAAGAGCAGATCAGTAAATCTCACGAAGAAGGAAATAATTGTGTGAGCAACTAAAGCAAGCAAGTGAATCCACAAAGAGTCTTCTCAGGGTAATTGAAGAAAAGACCAAGAATGAGGAATATCTGAATCAAGTTGTGAAGGACAAGTTAGAGGAATGTGAAAAACTAGGAAAAGAAGTTTTGCTCTTAAAATTTGATTTGGAAGCAGCTAAGAGCTATGAAGAAAAGTTCAAGCTAAGTTCTGCAAAGCTTGATGAAATGATTGTTGGCCAAAAGAGTACTGATGACAAGTAAGGTTTGGGATTTGAAAAGGGAGAAAGTTCAAAATTCAGTCAAGTAAATTATGAGGTAAAGCAAAATAGGGGAAACCAATTCAAAAATCAAAGAAGAAGACCTAGAAGACCCCCGGTCAGGCAACCAAATGCTCAAAGGTACCCATCTTTCAATGGTCATTGCTTTAATTGCAATAAGTATGGTCATAGGGCTACTCGGTGTAGAAGTAGAATGAATCAAAATGTTCCATCTTTCTCTAGTCAATGCTTCAGTTACAAGAAGATTGGTTATAAAGCAAATAAGTGCAGAAGTGTGTCAAGAAATATGCCAAACTATTCAAGGAATGGTCAATCCTTCAATGGGAAGTGTTTTGTATGCAATAGATTTGGACATATGGCTAACTAGTGCAGATCAAAGCCAAATTCAAATGTTAGGAGAAATCAAAGTCAAAGAAATATTGTATGCTTCAATTGCAACAAGTTCAGACACTTTGCTAGATTCTGTAGAACCAAAAATGTGAAAAGAAACTACAATATTGAATACAGGAAAACAGAGCAAAAGAATGACAAAGGGAAGGAAAAAGTTAATCCAGTTGAAACCAAGAAAGAAATGAGCAAAATTTGGATCAAGAAAGATGTAATTGAAGTCAAGGATGAATCTGCACCATCATCTAGTGCAGATACTTCCTCCAAGAAGTAAATTGAGAGCTCTAGCTCAGGGGGGAGCAGTGTTAAAATCTAAATCCCCCAGCCAGAAAGTTCTTGTTGGAATCTAGTACAGAGATATGTGGTAGAATCTGACATGACAGATCCCTTGAAAGAAATTCCAAAAGAAAAATTTCTAATGCAGAGTATTGCAGAGCAATCCTAATCGACTATATTCAACAGTGAAGAGTTTAACACCTTTTTGGAGCAAGCATTAATGACGATTACGTTAAGTCATGCAGAGGATAAAAGGGGAACTAGTTTAGTCTCAAAATCACTTTTCACTCAAAGCAATTAGGTGTTTCGAGAGATTGAAGCAGAATTTGATCAACAACAACCAAGTTTTAAAGCGTTTGGAGAAATTTGAAGAAAGGAAACCCTAACACAGCGGAACAAGGTATTTTCATTAAAACCCCATTTGTGAATTTGATAAAATTCTAGAATGACAACTCCGCAAGTCATAGACATCACTGAACAACCTCGATCAATTTAAGAAACACCCCTACAAGACAATCGAAGTTGATCCAATGGGTACATTCTCAAAAATACCATACGGAGTTCTATATGTGGAAGACGTCAGGGCATACATCCATGTGGCCCTAGATGATCTCGACGGCGACAAATTCTTAGAACTATTCCTGAAACATTTAAGCAATGATCAATTTGACCTAAAGGAAGAATACAAAGCTTTAAAGGAGAAGAAATTCATCCAATATGCAGAGTTTCCTGCATTTGTAGAGGATGAATGGGTCCGGTATATCCTAAGTTGAATCCATGATGAATTCATGTGGTTAGGGAAAGGGCAACCCTTTAAGATAACATAGGAGGCAATTCAGGCAGTCATTGGACTAAACTCCACTAAAGGTGTGCCATTATTGAAGGCGGTCAAGAATCAAATGGTTACAGATGCCACCGGAGCCCAATTTGACAAAAAGGCGTTGACGGTAAATGATATTATTGATCCTGTAGTAAAGTTTGCCTTAATGGTCATAGGTTACAAGGTTTACTTCTCGAATCAGGAGAACTTTGTTTCTAGTACTGCAATATACACTGCCCATCAAATGGTTAAAGAGAATGCAGATTATGATTTGTGCGAGCTGCTGCGAATCCAACTACTAGAGAATCTGAAGAAGATAAAGGAAAAAAAGAACTATCCATTCAAGTATGGTACGTTAGTTATCTGTTTATTCTTCTATTTTCTGAATGAATTCCCAAATCATAAGGGATTGATTTGGTTGAGTGATAAACCAGTACCTGTTCAATTAGCAATTGTATTAACAACTTGGGTAGTTATAATGAGAAAAAAGTAGCCCTATGGGGATTTTACAAGAACTTTCAAAGTATGATGCACTCAAGAGAAAAAAATTCCTGAGAAAATTGTTGACAAGTACAAGGACACAATTTGTTTCATGGTCACTAAGGATCAACGCTTAATGGAAGCTGTGGAACCCAGAACTGTATGGGTAATGCCCATGGGATATGAGGTAGATGGACAAATTTTGGCAAACTATGCCCAGCACCTGCTCAGCAAACCTAAAGACACTAAAGAAGAGAGGATTGGAACATATGAGGAGTTATCTGTGAAACTCCATGTTGAACTCAGGCAAACAGAATCCACCAGGAAGGTGAGAAAAGAGGTAGAAGAAATTGCTACAAGGTATGGCATCACCAGAGAGCAACTTAAGGAATCAAGAGAAAATGTAAAGAAGGAAGAGAAGGAAAAATAAGAAAGTGAATAGGCTAAGGCTCCGAAAAAGCCTATTAAGAAGCAAAAAGGGCCTGAAGCAGCACAAAGGACCACCAGAAGCTCTGCTACTTCATCCGGTACCACACCATCAAATAAATCCTCTGTCAAAGATACAAAGAGGAAGAAGATGAAGGGAAGAAGACTGTATGTTAGTGTGGGAGAAAAGGATGAAGAAGAAACAAAATCAGATGAGGAGATAAAGAAGATGAAAGATGAGGATGTCAAAGCTTCAGGAAAGTCCTCCGGAAAGGATAAATCAAGCAAAAGACAAAAGGTAAAAGAACCTTATGTTGAAAAGGCTACAATATCTCTTCAAGATGTGATAAAAGTTGCCACAGTGGATGAAAACTTAAATCCCATGATTAAATTCTATGATGAATATAACAATGCTGATAAGAGAATATTGGAAGAAGCTACAGTGAAATACTTAAACACCTTTAATAGGGCTCTTATTGAGACCATCTCTAATCTCCTTGAATGTCTAGCCAATATTTTAACCATCAGAAAAGAGACTGTTAGGGCAAAGGACATTGAGCTAAGACAACATGTGCTAACAAGATTGTGTCCAAAAATCACTTCAGAAAAAGAAGATTGATCTCCAAGGAGACTAAGGATCAGTTCAGAACAAAAATGAGGATGAATTCATTAATGATGGGTGAGATTGATAAAGTGGTAAAAGAAACAGAGGAAATTATCTTGGAAGCTCTGAAGAAATACAATCTTCCCACTACATATGACAATGAAGACAATAATGTTGGTGATAATACATCCATTCTAAAAGTCAACATTGAAAAGGAGATAGATGAAGTTGACCAAACAGGTGAAACACTTGCCACTCCAGAACATCAAATAGTGGACAATACGATTGGAAAGAAGTCTGCAAAAGAGGAAATACCAAATGCACAAACCAGTTCCTCTCTAACACATCAGATTGAAAAGGATCTGGCACAGGATGAACAAAAGGAGGACTTAAACAAGGCCATGGATATTGATCCTCTGGAGCTGGAACAGAAAGATGTGGTCTCTGGTACAGCAAGAGACACTGCAGAGGTAGTAAAAGAGCTTTTGGAAAAAGAAGAATTAATTCTAGATGAGCTTGAATCAATCCAAGGTCCAATAAACTTCAAAATAATGTCTCCTGCTCAAATGTTCAATTTGGCTTCAATTGTCCAAGCCAAAGCAAGAAAAGAGATTTTGGAAGTCCCACATTGAGGATAGTGAGCTCATAAATGATGCATCTATCATTTTGGAAAAGCTAGTGTCGATACAGCGGAAGGATACCTCTCTGTCTCCCATTTGTCAACTCAAGGGACTAATTCATTCTGTAAGTACACACTTTGAATCTCTTGAAAAATTTGCTGAAACAAAAGTTAGACAAGAGCTTAATGAGAAAAAGTTAGATGAGGTGACAAAGTTGATAGCCCATGATAAGGCTCAGCTAGATAATGGGATACAGAATATCCAGAGTGTTATTGTAGAAGCTGGTGATGTATATAATTTTTTCTTATCATGGTCGGAAGTTACAAAGAAGACAGAAGAAAAGATCAAGGAATTGGAAGAAAAACTGATGAATGTCTCTAAGAATTTTGATCTGGTACATGAATCAACTAGCAACAAAGAAGCTCAAGTCATCAATATCCACAATGACCTGAATGATTTAATAAATCAAAGGTATCAAATAAAGAGTAGAATGGGACAATTGAGAAGACTAATCAGTCCCAAACTAGATTCAATGACTAAGCTTATGGCTGAAGCACAACTTGCTGGACAAACTACCACACCATCAGATTTACAAAAGGCAAAAACTCTAGTTTTTCTACTTAGTGAACACATTCAAATTTTGGATAATGCCAAGAAAGGCTGGGATGGCGAGTTGACATAGTTCAAGAATATATTCAATGATGTTCTCCAATATATGTAATATAAAGATGAAGATTGTACTTGTAAATATGCGGCAAAGTACATAAGCATTTTGAAGACTTGACAAATTTTTGGTTCCAAAACACACCCTTTGCCATTGATGTCAAAGGAGGAGAATAAGATCTAGTAATAATGGCTAAACATATCAAGGGAAGAAGAAAAATAGAGTGTATATAGTAAGGGGGGGCAATCAAGCATTTTTCACTAAGTGTTGCCATTAATGCCAAAGGGGCAGATTGTTGGCAAGAGACACTGCTCTGGTATAGACTTGTATGTTGTTATTGATGGCAACAAGGCTTAGAGATCTCATTAGCATGACAAAAAGATATAACTTCAAAAGGTTTTACTAAAATTTAGATCCGGTTGGTAAAAATGACTAAGTATGGGCAATATACAGAGTAAGGCACAGTAAGGGGATCAGTGTGCCTCCGCAGATGAAGACCTAGAAATGCAGCTCAAGTATAATGTTCATAGTTTTTTGGTGTTTTTATATTCTAGTAATCAAGTCCTGACTTCAACTAGAAGTCATTTGGAGAAAATGTCTAAGTCTGGAAGAACAGAGGTATGATAGGAACAGTGTACAGTGTAGAGTAAAATGGTCCGCATTTCTCCACAAGTGCATATTTTGTTCTACAGTTTTGAGGCAACTAAGAGACATGTCATGAATACCTAAATCTAGGATTATAGCCTTTGATGTTCAATACATCATATTCTACAAGCTCTCCAGTATCAGCTTCCAGTTCAACAGTATTTCTCTGAGACAGAGCAGTAGTTTCATGATCCGCGTTTTAACATGCAGAAGTATTTTGCTTTGTGATTCTGAAGGTATGTCAAGTGGTTAGTAATGAACATTGGATATGAATTGTAAGGTCCCATTTGGTTCGCAATGCGAGTTGTGATGTGACAGATGAAATTGTCAAGTATGTTCTTAAAGAACAAACCGACTGGTATGTTAGATCCTTATGCAGAGAAGATATAGCATCTAGATAATCAATCTAAGTGTTCATATGATTGAGGCTGACCTATGTGAAGACTTGTACTCATTTGTCTGAGTCCTCATTGCAGATTGTTCACAAGATCAAGCCAATAGAGTACAACTATTTGTTTACACGTTTCATATTTTGGATGCCGACCTGATTCTGGATCAAATCATGATGCGGATATATAAGAGTGATGAATTTTGGTTGAGGTAATAATGAGGATGATGTGATTGATGCGAGCATGAGAATAGCAGAGCATAGATAGAAGATCAGTGATGATGAAGACTCAAGATTCAGAATTCAGTTGCTAAGTGACTGCATCCTAACATACTAATAGATGCTTTTGCAGTATTCAAATTTCCTATATAATTTCACTTATACTTGGCAGTGAGCCTGGCAGTGAGCCACCATTAGGGTTTAACAGCCCTTATTGTAATCTTTCTAGGTTCAGAGTTAAGGCAGTGAGCCTTCTAGACCTAGTTGTACTTCATGGCAGTGAGCCAGCATGTTCTAGGCCCATGGAGTGACCAAGCCTGAACATCACCATTTGTAAAAAATTGCAATATATAATGAGAGCTAATCCTCTACGTGGTTTTTCCCCACCTTGGGGTTTTCCACGTAAAAATCCTAGTGTCCATGTGTTATGTCTTTGTGGTTGCTATTCATTTGCATATTGTGCATATGTTTAATTAATTTTAGAAAATGGTTAAAAGTGAAAGTGCATGAAAGGTTTTATGGAACACTGATTCACCCCCCCTCTTAGTGTTCCTAATATTCAACAGACTAGTGGCGATGAGTTTGAAATCAATCATTTAAGCCCTCATCGCGAGGCGGGGATATAGCATCCCTTTTCTATTTTAATCCCTCATCGTGAGGCGGGGATATCGAATCCTGTCATTTTCAAAAGTCCTCATCGAGAGGCGAGGAGTGGTTCTGTGACTAACTCAACCCTTAAGCGTGTCTTCGGTGATTGTTGTGGTGAAGCCCAATCGTCGGTGTGTGCCTGTAATGTGCCTAAAATGGTGATGAACCTAGAAATAGGAACACTCCATTGCTTGTCTGTCATGTTTTTTCTGTGTCTTCAAAGTGTGTGTGTATGGCGTGCTTGATTTGTTTGACGTGTCTGTTGCCCCATATGCAGTCTTAAAGACTAGTGGCGATGATTCCCTCCTACATTATGGGTGGTGTGTTTACTTTCCTTGTACTTGCATCTGCATTTCATATATATAAGAAAAAGAAAAGAAAAGAAATCGTTCCTATCTTCTATGCATTCATTGTATTCACTATGTTTTGCGTGTCTTCAATGTTGTCTTCTCTGTGTTTTGTGTGCCTGTTACTATCTTCTCTGTGATTGGCGTGTCTTCTGTGTGCTTAGCGTGTTTGTTGACCATACTTTAATGCATGTATCAGCTGAGTGTTTAATACATACATTAAAGTGGGGGCTAAATGTTATGTCAAAAAATGTCCCCTTGTGGGTTTTTCCCTCTTAAGGTTTAGCTCCCGGGTCCCTTAGTATGCATTTAGAGCATCTTGCATGATAATTTGACATCCTGATGAGAAAACCCCAAAGTTTCATAACAAATGGGACCTAGGGGGTACACTTGTGATAATCCTTGCCTAAAATAGGGGGTGGACTTGGTCGCCCATAACCTAGTCCTGCCCTATTTTAGGTCAGGCCCAAATTTTGAGTGTCGATTTATGACCATTATTTGAGTCCTAGGCTAACACAGTAAGTTTGAATTATGAAATTCTTAGCGCGAATGATTGTAGTTGCCTATATAAGCATGTTAGGAATTCATTTGCAAACTAGATGATTACTAGATGGAAATCATGAGCATTGGCACTTTGAAAGTGATTCAAGGCATTCATTGTGTGTTAGAGAAGATTTTGTGTTGTTATTGTGTTTGTATTTGCAAATTCGGCATCTATCTCCTCATGGCATGAAGAGCTTCTTCCTTCCATGAGATCTTTCACTACAAGGTGATATCATTTGTGTTTTTCAATCATTATCATTTAGATTTTTGCCTCTATCCCGCCAGGATACGCACTCTCATCTGACAACGGTGTTCGAAAGACTTAAATGTCTCTCTGGGGCTTGACTGAGGCAAGCCTCTAAACACCACAACCCCCTCATCATTTTCCTATGATTGCAGGTTAAATGTTGAAGAAGTAGGAAAAGTGGAGTTGCAGGGAAGGGTTACAGAGTGTCAAAATTGCAGAGAAAAGAAGAAAATAGGGACCTAGACTCGGGCACCCGCTCATTAGTCCTCCAGATCCCGCAACTGAAGAATCTCTAGAACAGCAGGAACAGGTTGCAGACAGGATTCCCAGATCTTGACAAAAAGTATGGTACTGGACTAGGGCACCCGCTCATTAGTCCCCAAATTTTTTGCTTTCCAAACTTTAAAATCTGGTATGCATTTGATTGTTATTTGACATCTTTCTATAAGAGCATTTTCTGCAATTTGTTTGTTTGCTTCTGAATTTGCATAATTAGGGTTTTGAGAATAATTGGGCATAATTGAGCAATTAAATCACACAAATCCAATTTTCCCTATTGTTCTAAGTGACCAAAGGCCTGACAGTAGATTCCCTACTCAGCTTGAAGTCCTTAAATGTTTAGTGGTGAAAGGAGGATCAAACAAACTATCACATAAACCCGCTTATCCAAATTTTCTACTAAACAACTGTAATAAACTAGCATTTAGTTATTGCTCTACTTCAAAATTTGAAATAGTAGACTCACGATCTATTTTGTCCTTGAACAGACTATCACACTTCTTCTAAGAATGCACAAACACTAAAATTTTACCCTTTTCATACCATTCACCAAGGAGCTCCAAAAGTTGCAAAAACCTCAATCTTGACTAGCTTATTCGACACTTTCCAAACAAGAAACTCCACTAGACTAGGAAATGTGGCAAAGGAAAGCACAATTTGTCTGTCTGGTTCTAGTAATCTCCACTTGTGCAAAGAATATCAATCATTCTACCAGGTGTGCAAACAATAATTTCAATTCCTCGCTTCAAATTGTTGATTTGTTGCGCCACTCCAAAACCTCCATAGACAGGTACACAACTTAAACCAAGAACCTTGGAAAACTTCCTGATATCAACATGAAACTATTTTTTCTATACCAATACAATCTCTTATACTCATGATAATCAACATACTTTGGGCTTGTATAGACGTAGGCTTCTCACATCCTAGTTCCATGTCTTCACAGGTTCGACACATCTTTACCACGAATCTTCAACTCTAGCTCCTTTCTGTATGCTACAACTTCCTATGCTGTCATCAGAGAAATCTCTCTTACTAAAAAGGAGGATACTGAATCTTGAAATGGTATACAATAGATAACTTCTCAACTTTAGTTTTCTTCACTCTTTTCATGAATTCGTCATCATTATCTACATCAGCATCATCGCCAAACATAATCCTTCCAAGATTGCCTTTGTCTAATTTCTTTTTGTTTGTCCCATAATTTTAATTCTTCACTTCCTTTCCAATGCTTACAAAAATATCAGTTTTGTTGCTTAAGTTCTCAGCATCAGGTACAACCAATGTGTTCATAAATGCATCTAGAGGATCAACATCCATGGCTTCTCCATTCTGCAGATTTTTATTTCCATCCTCATCCTCTACAACATCATCATTAATTTATTCTTCCAACATCTTCATCATCCCTGTACCTCGAGTCCTTATTTTTCTCTAAAATTCTCTAACTCTATTTCTGTCATATTTTTTTTCTTTTCCTTCACCATCTCCATCCTTATTCCTTGTACATGTTTTTGTCTTTTCCCTTTCTCTATCAACATCCTTATACTTATCCTTATTTCCTTCCTTTCCTCTTAAAGAATCATCTCCTTTTCTTTACTTTGGATTCCATTCATCATCAGACTTTGAAACCTTAACCCTTTCATAATCTAGCTGCTTGCAGTCTCTGTCTCTGTCTTTGATCCTTTCCTTGAGTTTCTCCCTTTGATGTCTTCATTTTAGAGAAACGGGTTATCCTTCTTTCAATTTTTTATCAAATCATCGGTGTGCCTTGCTTTCACTTTAATTCACCTTACATAATTGGCAACTCAGTTTTGCAGGGAGCTGAAACATTATGCTATGGTTAGCTCTCCCTGAACCCATGCTTTTTCTTAATTCAGTATGAAATCCTTTGCAGAAGGCACATGCAAAGGTTCTTCCATCTTTACATTGTCTTTCTTTGGTTTCTTTCTCCATATATTTTTCATTACCTTCTTTTGCTTGATCATGTTTTCCTCCATCTTCTTGTGTTGAATAGGTGGTTCTAGAAATCCACTTCTACAAAAACTAGCTCTATGCCCAATGTTATTGTACTTATAGAATATGACATTATACATTGGAGATAAGAAAGAGGTCCTGCTCATACAACCATTTCTCCTTGTCTTGGTTCTACAATCAAGAGCCTTATGACCAAATTTATTACATGAATAACAGTAGCCATAAAAAGATGAAGAGTACCTACTTGTAGTGGCTTGTCTTGTAGGAGGAGGGCCCCAAAATCTCTTATTCAGATTTATGACCTTTATGAAGCCATCATCCAGCTTCTCATCTTCAGTCTTCTTAGAGACTTCAGTGTAGGGTTCTTCCTTGTTCATCTCATACATGCCTTCAGGTATATCTATTTTTGAATTCTGAACTTTCTTAAATCCAAGTCCGCCCTTATTCTTAAGAGGTCTTTGATTATTGATTATCTCATCAAGGATGTTTGTGCTTTTCTTAAGTTTTAGACTCGTGTCTATCGGATCATTTGCTTTCTCCAGTTCCTTCCTCAGGGAGACATTTTCTTCTTCAAGTCTGGAGCATTCATCTAATTTGGCATTGAGCTTAGAATTTAGGCAATCCACAGCGATTTCACCTTCTTCAATTTGAGCTTCCATGTTGTCGACTACTTCTTCTGATTCTTTAAGCTTAGCCTTGTATTCTCTATTCTTCTTCCTTGTTGCTCTCAATTCATCTAGAGCATAAATGAGTTCTCCTTCAAAATCAATTTCACATTCTTCTTCATTCATGACTGTCATGTCTTCACCATCATTAGCAACACTACCTGAGTTGTTCAAGATACCCACCCTGAATAGGGTTTCTTCTCTTTCATCTTCTGATGTGTTATTGTCTACTTCTACTAAACTGCAATCATCCTCAGAGTACAGACTTTTCTTGTTCATGTTGAAGTTAGATCTTTTGAAACCTTTGTTACTAACTTGATTTTTTCTATGAGGACATTTAGATGCATATGTAACATACACCCTACTGTATGTGTTTCCCACTGATTGATTTTTTTGTGTTTTTGTTGGTTTGAAGTTTAAGTTTTTATTGCATGTGTTTGCATGTATGGGTTTTGCAACAATAACATAGAAAATGCAACATATATGGAAAACACAGAAAAAGTAGAATAGTTATCAACAAACTAACACCAACCTAGATTGTATTTAGCCAAAATATGAATTATGAGTACATACCCATTTCACAGTTTATAACTTCGTTCGGATGTTGTAGCCGGACCAGCAACAATGGCATAGGAAATTGCTCACAACTCCATAGAAATGAAAGTTTTGGTGTTACAAACAACAGAAGCAATCTACTTGACTCTAGATGCCAAGGATGAGGGCAATAGCAGCCCCAAACCTAAAGGAAATGACACCTTTCTAAGCTTGTTGTCCTCTATGAGATGTACGGCCCAGCTAGAAGGGAAAACACATTAAAAAATCACCTGAAATCTTCATGTTCTATGACTGTTTTGTATCAGACTTGTCTGTTGTACCAAATCAACCAAGCTGGGATGAGGAGACAACAATGAAACCACCCAAAAATCTCTGTAAAGTGTACTATGAGGAGGTACGGCCCTGTTGTGATGGTACGGCCTGCCTTGGAATATCTTATCAGCCACAAAAACACTCTAACTTCCTCAAAATATGTTCCTTATCAATCCTCCTTCAGTTGCAAGTAGAAACTTCATCAAATATGTTCATTATCAGCTCAAACCTCCACAAAATGATCCTGGTGAATGCACAAATGAATCTCCTGAATGAAGACTCCAATAACCCCCTCCCTGATGTACTCTTTCATACACGAGGAAAGGCAATATGCAAAGGTTCTCATCTTTGCAAATCGATATTCAAACACAAGAGCCAAGCTCAAACCCTAAGCACGGGCAAATCTCAAAATCAGAGTGAAAATATCATAAAGCATGCATATCCAAATGAAACCTCTTTTTGGTCTTTTATTTCCCTCTTCAATTCCAACACCCAAGGGAGGGATTATTTAATTTGTTTTAATTTTAAAATATCACCTTGTACCTTCATGAGGGCGCCCATCCCTAGGAGTGTCACTTTTCAAGTTATAACTTAACAATTATAAAGTGACTTTATAATATAACTTAAAGTTATATTATATCTCATAAGACCATAAGTTAAATCTTTAATTTCACTTATCTAAATCAAACAATGCTCTAGAAGATTCGACCTCGCGAATCTCGTGCTCTAGCCCTTCACTGCCCTGCTAAAAATAGAAATTGGCTCTGTCACGACTTACTATAACTAGTATGTCCCTGGAATGACTTCCTAATCGCATCCATTAGCCTACGGAAGTCAAATTATAGGCTAATCAAGATCCCCGGGAGTGATGAGCTAAGTGGGGGACATTATAGTCCACCCTTCCCAAGATTGCTTGTCCTCAAGCAACCTCAATTCTGGATGCTACAATATCTGCTCACTCTCCCATGTGGCATCCTCAAATGATAGATTCCTCCACTTGACAAAGTACTCTCTGATAATCCATTTCCTCAGATGTCTTTCCCAGGTGTCAATGATAGCCTCTGGTACTAGGATCAACTTACCCTCCTCATCCAATGGTGGAAGCTCTGCAGAAGGAACTATATTGTGGCCAAGAGCCTTTTTTAGTCTGGAAACATGGAACACATTATGTACTCTGCTGTTTGATGGAAGCTCAAGCTCATAAGCCACCTCACCCACTCGTTTGTCAATCTTGAAAGGACTGTAAAATTTGGGTTTTAACTTCTCTGCTCCACTCTTCTTGAGAGTGGACTGCTTGTAGGGCTAGAGCCTCAAATACACCATGTCTCCAACCTCAAAAATCCTCTCTACTCGGTGCTGATCAGCATACAACTTTTGTTGATTCTGTGCCTGATGTATGTTCTCCCTAAGCTCCTTGAGAATGCCTTGGTTGTCCTATAGAAGGTCCTTAGCCTTAGGCACCTGTCACCAAGCAAGAGATTTGTAAATCAAGGGGCATCATAACCATAGAGTGCCCTGAAAGGAGTTATCTGAATGGACATGTGATGTGTAGTATTATAACAATACTCCCCTAGGTGTAACCATCTGATCCATGCCTTTTGCTACCCTGAAACATAGTTACGCAGGTACCCCTCTAACCATTTATTTACCACCTCTGTTTGTCCATCCATCTGTGGGTGGTAACTAGTGCTAGGAGTCAACTCTGTACCACACAACTTGAACAACTCTTGCCAAAATATACTTAGGAACCTACTGTCTCTATCACTAACTATGCTCCTGGGTACCCCATGTAACCTGAATATCTCCCTGAAGAATAAATCAGCCACCTGAGTAGCTATATAGGTTGCTGAAATAGAAAAGAAATGTGCAAATTTGGTGAGTCTATCAACCACCACATAGATGCAATCCTTACCCTGTACCTTCGGCAACCTTGTAATGAAATCCATGGAGATACATTCCCACTTTTGATCAGGAATGGGTAATGGTTGTAGTAGTCCCGCTGGAAAGGTGTGCTCATGCTTATTCTGTTGGCAAATGGGACACTCACGAACATACTTTTGTACTTCATCCTTCAATCCTTTCCATGTAAACCTCTCCCAAATCTGTTTGTATGTCTTAAAGAATCCAAGATGGCCAGCCATTGGTGTGTCATGGAAAGTTTTGATAATCTTCTGCTTGAACTATGAATTGGGCACCAAAAATATCCTATCTTTGTACATGATTAAATCACTCACCATAGAATATCTCTCATCTCTGACTATGCCCTCAATGACTCCTACAGCCCAAGAGTCCTTAACATACTCTGCCATGATCTCCTCTTTCCAATCAACAGAGATCTCTCCTACCAAACACAAGTGAGGTTGTCTGGACAAAGCATCTGCAACTACATTTTTCTTCCCTTTGACATACTCTATGTCAAAATCATAAGCCTGCAACCTACTGACCCACTTTTGTTGTCTATCATTTAGGTCTTTCTGGTTCATGAAGTATTTTATGTTGTTATGATCTGTCCTAATTATAAATCTACCCCCAACCAGATACTGCCTGAATTTGGCCAATGCATGCATAATGGCCAACATCTCTCGGTCATATACCGAGTAGCTCTTCTCCACACCCCAAAGTTTTCTACTCTCAAAAGCTATTAGGTGCTTCTCCTGCATAAGCACAGCCCCGATCCCCTATCTAGAGGCATCACACTATAACTCAAATGGTTAGCAAAGTCAAGGATTGCTAAAACTGGGCATGTAGACATCAAATGGTTGAACCCGTCGAAGCACTGCTGGGCTATGTCACTCCATTCAAAGGCTCCCTTCTTCATCAGATCAGTCAACGATGCTGCTATCTATGAGAACCCCTTAACAAATCATCTGTAAAACTCACAAAGCTTGAAAAACCCCTTAAGTTGTGTGAAGTTTGTGGGTGAAGGCCAATCAAGTATTGCCTTAATCTTCTCTGGATCCACTATGACTCCCTCTGCACCGATAATGTGACCAAGGTAAAGTAATTTTGTCATACCAAAATCACACTTAGATTCCTTGGCATAGAGTGAATTACTCTCCAAGATGCTCAGAACCTCCTCTAGATGTCTCAAGTGGTCCTCCCAAGTCCTCCTGAATATCAGAATATCATCAACGAAAATCAAAACAAATTTCCTAAGTTGCTCCCTAAAAATTTGATTCATACAACTCTGAAAAGTAGCATGTGCATTAGTCAAACCAAAAGGAATGACTAAAAACTCAAAATGGCCATAGTGACATCTAAAAGCAGTCTTCTCAATGTCCTCTGCCCGCATCCTGATCTGATTGTATCCAGATCTCAAGTCAATCTTAGAAAAGTAACAGGCACCATGTAGCTCATCTATCAATTCATCTATCCTGGGAATTGGATACCTATTTTTTATAGTTTTCTTGTTTAAGGCCCTGTAATCAATACACAATCTGATCGTCTCATCCTTCTTCTTGACCAATACAACTGCAGAAGCAAATGGGCTCTTGCTAGGCCTAATATGTCCCATCTCCAGAAGCTCCTTGATGGTTTTCTCAATCTCATCCTTAAGCCTCTTTGGATGGCGGTATGGTGTGATCATGATGGGCTTAGTCCCATCCTCCAACTCAATGACGTGCTCTATGCCTCTATCAGGAGGCACTCCAGGTGGTATATGATGGTACTTGATTGTCATTGATGTCAAAAAGGTGTTGTGTTGATGATACAGATACATCATATGGCAGGAATTGTCAGGTAATGGTGTCAGTTCATCTTCATAAGTTTGGAATTAAGTTGCTATGATGTCTTGGGAGGTTGTCTTATGTTCATCAAAGGTTTGTATTTAATTATAGGGAGCTTGAATTCGGAGGGGAGCACAAATATTTATTTGAAGACCCATATTTAATATTATAAAGGAGAAATTATTTTTCAAAGAGGAGTTTGCCATCAAATGTCTTTGAAATTTAATACATATTTAAAAAGGGGGAGCAAGTAATTTAAGAAAAGCATTCATTTGCTTTTATCAAATAGTTAATAATTCTAAAGGAGGAAAGATTTTTAAGTTTTTGAAAAAGCATGGTATGGATTTATGAGTGAAAAGCTTTATTCATTAAAAAGCTTTATTCATTAAAAAGGCTTCTATAAATTAGAAAAGGCATCGAATTTTTAAGGAGCATGGTATATATTTCAAGGAGGGAGCCCGATTAAATTAAAATTGAAGACCATGCTTTGAAAAACATTTTTCAAAGATTCCTTAATTTATTTAAAATTTCTTTTTAAGGAGAGCATGTCTTATGGAAAGAATTGAAATATTTTTGTGGCATTAAAATATGCTTTAAGAAATAAATTTTAAAAGCATTAAAAATGCTCTATAAAAATGAAGAGATAGTTTCACGTTTAAATGGGGAATATGCATATATATTTAAATGGAGAAAAGCATCATTTTAAATGGATGGTGATGAAGTTAGAAACTTTTTATTTCTTGGAGGATAAGGAGATTTTTTTTAGTGCTTTTAAATAAGGCAATTTCCTTGTGGAGATTTTTCATGACAAAAAGGCTAAAACAGATTTATTTCCTTTTTAAAGTGCAAAGAAGTCCAAGAGTGCTTGAAGATAGAATTTTTTATTAAAAGATGATTTTGTTTTTTTTTGCTTTTCTCAAATTGAAAGAGAATGATTTTTTTAAGAGTATAAAGATATTGAAGATTGATTTTTGAGGAGATTTTTTTTTAAGGCAAATATTTATGGAGAATTGAAGATATATTTTTGAAGAATAGATTTCCGACAGGGAATGAAGAAAAATGAAGACATTTTTTATGGTGGACATTATTTATTTTCTTTTGCAAGAAGATGAATAAATATTTGCAAAGGGAAATTGAATTGTTTTTTATTTATGCTCAGAATATGAAGAGTCTTGTTGAAAAGAAAATGAAGGATTTGAAGAAGATGAAAAAGATTTTTGTCAGAGAGAAGATGAAAAGATTGAAAAGTCTTTGAAGTAATTATGCACAGATTACTATGAAGATTTTTATTCTTGCAGGAAAATAGTTTTTGCAGATTGAAGAATACATAAAGAATATTCAAGATGATGAAAAGTTATACAGAGAAAATATGAAATTGATTTTATTTTATAGAGATGTAATTTGTTGGTTCAGGATTTCTTGCAGGTGGATATGAAGAGGATACAAATAAAAGAGTTTTTATTTTCTCCTACATGACACTGATTGAAATATGAAAGGTCATAAAAGATGAATTTGATTTTGCAGAGAAGAGGAACATCAAGAGTCTTTTCATTAACAATAATTTTTCAAGTGCATTGATGCAACTTTATAAATAGACAAAGATGAAACATACAGAGAATGTAGTGTTGTTGTGTGGATCAGCATTCCAGGTTGAATATATTTTGAATATCCTCTTGAAGAGAAAATTCAGATGATGATAGAAGTATGGTCATATGACAAACACATGTGAAAGAAGAAATGATTTGTATCGAAACAGAGAATCCCTCTGAGTTCTTGATTTTGAGTATATGTTAGGGGTTGGTGCTCCTTGAAGTTGGTGCTTCTAAATGAATTAGGGGTTGGTGCTCCTTGAAGTTGGTGCTTCTAAACATTGTAACCAGTGAGGTTTTTACTTAAGCCAGTGAGGCATTTTGAGTGGTTTTTCTACCCCTGGAGGGTTTTCCACTCTGTAATTTTCTTGTGTCATAATCTCATGTCTTGATGTCTTCCATAGCTTCATTTACCGAATATGATTTATGTGATTAATCATTTGTTGATTAATTGTTCAAGTAAATAGTAGTTTAATTCTGATAAAATCATATTTGTCAATTTTGGAAAATTGTAAAAATAATACAACACTGATTCACCCCCCCTCTTAGTGTTGTCCTGGACTCCTACAGTATATCCCCAAACACCTTACTGTGCTTGGTTAGCAACTTCTGAATATTAGGATGATAGCTATCCTTCTGTCATGGTGGGGACTCTGGCATGATAAGGCACTCTGTTGCCCACTCAACCTGGTCATGTCTCAAGAGCCTCTCCATTCTCTTCAGTGATACAACTCAAGGTCCACCATCTGAGATTCCCCTAAGGCATATTTTTCTCCCATTATACTCAAATCTCATCTCCATTTTCTTGAGATTTATGGTGAACTCCTCCAACTGGCTCATCCAATGCATGCCAAGTACTACATCTGTTTCCCCTATACCAACCACATAAAAGTCATCAACCAGTTCATAATCACCCATGATGATTTTTAGCCCTGATATCTTCCTAGTGCAATGCATTTTGAATTCGTCGTCCACCATCACCTTAAAGCCTTCGAATTCCTTTATTTTCATCCCCCTACGAGCAACTAAACCCTCATCAATAAAATTATGAATGGCTCTCGTATCAGTAAGGGTGATAATACGTTGCCCACCTAGTACACCACGCACCCTGAAAGAGCTGACCTTCTGAAAACTTGACAACTAAGCAATAACACCACCACTATCAGCACTGTGATGTGAAGCTCTCTCATCCCCACTGTCACTGTGTTCTGAATGCTGATCTGACTCTGTAGCTAAGCCCCCCGAATGTGATTCCTCAGCTGAGTACTACTCAATTAGTTTGGCCTTAGCCTTATGTGAGCACTTGTGTGAAGGGTCCCATGGT
The DNA here is from genome assembly GCA_027924645.1 of Cunninghamia lanceolata. NCBI lineage: Eukaryota > Viridiplantae > Streptophyta > Pinopsida > Cupressales > Cupressaceae > Cunninghamia > Cunninghamia lanceolata. The sequence continues at coordinate 3,620,241 of BSBN01000923.1, forward strand.
TCTTTGCAGTGAAAGCACAATTTCTTCCTCTTGTACTCATTCAACTGATCATCTGTTAACCTATTGGACCTATCCTTGTGCTGATCAACATCTTGGTGAAATGGTTTCCTCTCCTTCTCCTTGTCCATCCTATGAGAAAACCCCTTAGACTGGAATTTACTCCTCCACACGGATGACTCCATGTCTCAGGCCTTTTTCATGGCCTCCTAGAGTGTAGCAGGGTCAAAACCCTTAACCCAACCATGAAGTGGGTCAGATAAACCATCAATGAAGAGAATCACTAATCTGCGCTCAAATAAATCTGGGACCATAACAGATAGGTCCTGGAACTCAAAGATGTAGGAGTCTAATGATCCACTTTGCCTTAGTTGTGCTAACTCCTTAAACTAAAGTTTCAGATCCTTCTTATCAAATCTGTCGATCAGACGGGCTATAAACTCAACATACGAAGTAATCTAATCATGCCCCAGTGTGACCTTCCCATTACTCCACCACTTGTGTGTCACTCCCTCCAAATGTAATGCAGCATAAGTGATGGCATCCTCCTCCAGCATAGGACTGATTTACAGGTAACTACCCAACTTTTGCACCCAAGCCCTAGTAGTGGTCTTTCCTGATTCGTCAAAATAGGGAAGTGTCATCTTACTTACCTTCTTTTGTAACTCCTGGTTCTGAGGTCTACCTCCCCTGTGAGGTCTATTCTTCATCCTAATATCAGAGTACTCTACAAAAGTCATCTCTACCCTGAACTCTGCACTAGATGCTCTCCAATCCCTCAGAATCTCCTCTTGAAACTCAGCCTGTGTGGGATCCTGTTTAGGAACTTGGTTCTTAGGAGCAAATGTAGGGATACCAAGTCTGTCTCCTACTGTAAATTGAGAAGCCCTCCTATGTGTCACTGAGGCCTCGTCCTCATCGTCTCTTCCCCTTTATCTGTCACCCTGGTTTCGGTCCCCATTATTCATGTCCCCTAGATTCCTATCACCATTATGTCTATCCCCCACGTTTTGCCTATTCCTGTCTCCGTCATTGTTCCAGTTCCAGTCACCATTATTGTTCCTATGTCTATCACCATCGTTGTTTCTATTCTTGTCACCATTGTACCTGTTCCTGTCACGGTGATTTTCCCTATTATTCAATCCATCAAGCAACTGTGCAAGGGAATGCCCTATCTCAACCTGTGTCTCCATCATCTCCCGTTGGGAATCCCTCAACTCTCTCTCTCTAAAGCCACTGAGTTCCTGGTGAGCACATTCAAGATCTCTCGTAAACTAGGCTCCTCAACCTCCCTATCACCTATTTCTTCTGCGTGTTCTGTAATTGGTGGCAACTTTCTTGAAAATGGGTTTGTGCGTGAAAGTAAGGAATCTTCGTCAGTAGTTGCAACCACTATCTCTTCCTCAAATGGATCAACTATAGGTACTGGTTTCTCAGGTTCTACTAACTATGGTATTTCTCTTTCCTGTGTTCCTTTCCTTGTCCTGGTATTTCTAAAAGGATATCTATTTGTCGGTCGTATGTCTCATTTTTCAACTACATGTCATATTAACCCCACAGGACGGCAAGATTTTCTACTCTGATACCACTGTAACATACACCCTACTGTATGTGTTTCCCACTGATTGATTTTTTTATGTTTTTGCTGGTTTGAAGTTTAAGTTATTATTGCATGTGTTTGCATGTATGGGTTTTGCAACAATAACATAGAAAATGCAACATATATGGAAAACCTAGAAAAAGTAGAGTAGATATCAACAAACTAACACCAACCCAGATTGTATTTAGCCAAAATATGAAATATGAGTACATACCCATTTCACAATTCACAACTTCGTCTGGATGTTGTAGCCGGACCAGCAACAATGGCATAGGAAATTGCTCACAGCTCCGTAGAAATGAAAGTTTTGGTGTTACAAACAACAACAACAACAATCTACTTGACTCTAGACACCAAGGATGAGGGCAATAGCAGCCCCAAACCCAAAGGAAGTGACACCCTTCTAAGCATGTTGTCCTCTATGAGATGTACGGCCCAACTGGAAGGGAAAACACATTAAAAAATCACCTAAAATCTTCATGTTCTATGATTGTTTTGTATCAGACTTGTCTATTGTATCAAATCGACCAAGATGGGATGAGGAGACAATGAAACCACCCAAAAATCTCTCTAAAGTGTACTATGAGGAGGTACGGCCCTGCTGTGATGGTACGGCCTGCCTTGGAATATCTTATCAGCCACAAAAACACTCTAACTTCCTCAAAATTTGTTCCTTATCAATCCTCCTTCAGCAGCAAGTAGAAAATTCATCAAATATGTTCATTATCAGCTAAAACCTCCACAAAATGATCCTAGTGAATGTACAAATAAATCCCCTGAATGAAGACTCCAATAACCCCCTTCCTGATGCACTCTTTCATACACGAGGAAAAGCAATCTGCAAAGGTTCTCATCTCTGCAAATCGATATTCGAACACAAGAGCCAAGCTCAAACCCTAAGCATGAGCAAATCTCAATATCAGAGTGAAAATATCATAAAGTATGCATATCCAAATGAATCCTCTTTTTGGTCTTTTATTTCCCTCTTCAATTCCAACGCCCAAGGGAGGGATTATTTAATTTGTTTTAATTTTAAAATATCACCTTGTACCTTCATGAGGGCGCCCATCCCTAGGAGTGTCACTTTTCAAGTTATAACTTAACAATTATAAAGTGACTTTGTAATATCACTTAAAGTTATATTATATCTCATAAGACCATAAGTTAAATCTTTAATTTAGCTTATCTAAATCAAACAATGCTCTAAAAGATTCGACCCCGCGAATATCGTGCCCTGGCCCTTCACTGCCCTGCTAAAAATAGAAACTAGCTCTGTCACGACTCACTATAAATAGTAAGTCCCCCAAATGACTTCCTAATCACATCCATTAGCCTATGGAAGTTGAATTATAGGCTAATCCTGATCCCCGGGAGTGATGAGCTAAGTGGGGGACATTACAGCATAATGCCCAATTTCACCACAATTGAAACATTTGAAAGGTAACCTACCTCTATACTTGCCTGAACCTTTCTTTAGCTTTCTCACAAAGTTTGCTTCTTCTTCCTCAGGCTCACTGTGTGGACCAGATGTTTCTTCTTTCTCTGCAGCTTTGAAAGTAGCTTCCCTCTTGGATGTGTCTTTGACTTCATTCCTCATCTCATAGGTAGAGAGGGTCCCAAACAGTTTATCCATTGTGAATGTATTTCAATCCATTACTTCTTTAATGGCATAAACTTTTGAATCAATCCTTTGAGGTAGAGATCTCAAAACCTTCATAACAATCACTGAGTCCTTTTTTTCGCCTAGCCCTCTGATTCCATTGACAACTTCATCCACTCGAAGCAAATAGTTAGAAATGATTTCCTCTTCTTTCATTTTTAGATTCTCAAACATTCCTCTATAAGTTTATAGTTTAGCTTGTTTTACATTGTCATTTCCTTCATAGAGATTTTTGAGTTTATCTCATATTTCCTTGGCTATGCTGCAATGGATTACCTTGACAAACTTTTAGTTGGTTAGACCACTTAAGATAGCATTCTTGGCTTTAAAACATTGTTTTCATAGGCCTTCTTCTCAGCTAGATCTGTGAGAGGCTGTGTAGGAGTAGTATAAGCATCAACTGCAGATCTCCAAACATCATTCCCTACAGAGGTAAGATAGGCTTCCATCCTTACACTCTAGAAGGTGTAGTTAGTTCCATCAAATTGAGGTGCTCTGTTAGAGGTGGATCCTTCCTAAGCCATGTGTTATAATCCAAGATCTACCTTCAACTATTAGGTTACACCAAGGAACCTGACTCTGATACCAATTGTTAGAACACACTGAAATATTGAGAGGGGGGGTGAATTAGTATATGCCACTTTTTAAAACAATTCTACTTCAATAATTAGATCTCTACTACATCAACCAGATTATGTAAGATATATGCAAACATAAACATATACACACATCCACACAAAAGACCATAACACTAGATTTAACGTGGAAACCCAAGAAGGGAAAAACCACGGTGAGCAAGCTGCTTGGATCTATTGTCCAAATCTAGTCTCACAAAATAGAATCAGATTTACAATGAATTTTATGGGCTCCAACCCAAAGGAAGCTAAAACTCTCGAATACAAAGATTTATGAGCTCCAACCCAAATGAAGCTACTACTCCCTAAAATAAAGGTTTAGGGGATCCAACCCAAAGGACGCTACAACTCCCTGAAACAAAGATTTATGAGCACCAACCCAAAGGAAGCTACAACTTCATGATACACAGTTTTATGGGCTCCAACCCAAAGGAAGCTACAACTCCCTAAAGTGCTACAACACTTACAAAAGGAGGCTCCTACCTCTGCTCAGCAATCTTAACTGATGACTCAAATACCTCTACACACTATTTCTACAAACACTCTAATATCATCCACATACTCTGATGACTTAGACACCTCTGCACTATCTTCTATGATATCTTCTTGATCATTTGACTTAACGATGTAGCTCAACAATCTCCGCAACACTGACTCTGCTATAGATTATGGATTATCTCCTACACAGCTACTTATCTTTCTTTGAATCATTCACTTGACATCATCCTTTCTCACACATTCTCACACTTGCATCACTCACACACAAATCACACCCCTCATACAAATCACATACCTCATATTTTGAATCATATACTTGACATCTTTCATACACCCTCGCACTTTCTCACGCCCAAATGCACACTTCCATTTTGCTTTTCAATTCCACATACTAAACCAAGTTTTTGTCCTTCATAAATACCCTCTGAAAGTCTTCTAAACATCATCTTTGTTGGCCTTCATGTAAGGTGTATCCTGAAACATGTAACGACCTTGCTTGTCGGCTCCCAAATCAACTATGGTAATGTAGGAATGAAATCCCATAATGTGGTTCATATCATGAGGTCTATTGGACCTATTTTACCTTCTCTCAATCTTTCTTGCTTGTGCACGCTTCCACACACATGGCACAATCACTCAAACACACCATGTTAGCTCCACAAACACTCATCCTTTCATGTCTTAGCTCCAAACCCTATGCGGTACCGAAGAAACAAAATAACAAGTGGATCAAGCCATGAACATTATATGACTTACAAAACCTTCCCGTTCTTTCCTTTCTCTATTTCATGCTTCTATTTTCTAGCGCAAGTGATCAAACATTGAAACCTGTTATTCCTGCATTTGCCTGTCTCACAGTCTTACCTTGGAACAATGGTAAGCATACTTGTGGTGCTTTTTACATTCTAAAATTTGGATATGTTATAAGGACACCATTATTCACATTTGGTTCAAACCACCATGCTATGTCTTCAATTTTGGAGAAATGTGAAGTATTTCTTTGTTCCTTTGATATTGCACAAACACTGTAACACCACTATCTTCACTCAGCCACATTCAGAAACATTTACGGTGATCCACAACACTTGAAACCTGAACTGAGCATACATACTGACTATCTAAACTTATCTTTCACACAACAAAGCCAAATATCAAAGTGTGGTGGAATGCAGTGGCTTTTTGTTCTACCTTTGATAACCTTTCACAAGAACGTGACTTTTTCTCACTCTTCTGACTCTAGAAAACTCTGTGGTAACTCTTATGGTCTATATCTCAGACCATGCATACTTCATGGTCATCTCTAGCTACCTTCCAAGTCGTAAGGCCATATCTTCATGTGCAGAGGAATGTGGTACATTTTCTTGAACCTATGACACCCTTCACAGTTGGAAACTTACTTGGACAATTTCCTTCAAACTTTATACAACTTTCTTCATCAAGCACTAATCATCATGACTGTGTATCGTCAAAACACAACATATGAAACCAACATTGTTCCATGACATTTTTTCTCCAACTCATCATACCAAACACATCAAACACTTCAAGCATTTTGACAACAAACACAACTTAAGCATTAATGTATGACATTAGTCAAAACACTTTGACATTCTTCACCTATACATGAACTTTAGAAAATGTGGTACAATTGTGTATAGATGATGTTGGTCCAACTGCATACTCACATCTTTCATCGCAACTCTTCTGACCTCCATTTCTTAACTTCACATCACAACACTTCTAATCACTACTCCTTTGACATCCATCTTTCATCATCACAACTGTTCTGATCTTCATAGCTTTGATATCAAATACAACACTCCTTTGTCATCACTGACAACATGTGCTTCTTCTTATCATTACTCCTTTGACATCAACATCATCAATGCCTTTGCCATCAATGACAACACATAGCAATATCATCCTGCAAAGACTTAGAGTGAGGGGAGAGGGGAGGGATAGCCTCCACTAAAGCCTGAGTCCTCATAGGATCTAAAAGAGGAGCTAAATGCGACACTAAAGCCTCTAATAAAGTAGGAACAACAAACCCAACATCCAACAACAAAAGGTCCAAAGGTGTAGCTGCCAATATTGGTCCTTGAGAAGATGACCCACTACGAGAAATTTTAGAAGTCATGACAACCCTAGAGGGAACCGAATCAGTAGGGGCCTCTGAGGTATCATCTAGCTCAGTATCAAAATCATCAATAGTTAAATGGTCATGGAGGGCATTCCTCAACCAAGTCACCTCACCCTTCTTTTGATGAGGATGAGGGCAATCTGAAGCAAGGTGTCTAGTGGTAAAGCATCTCCTACAATGAAAGGGAAGACCCTCATGGTTGAGTATCTGAGTCCATGATTTGTCCAGGCTACAAGTAGAACAATATCCCGTTGAAGCTCCTTAGATGTGTTAATGTCCACAAGAATGCAAGCAAAGATAGTATGTTCAAAGTTTGACGGTGTTGCATCTTCTTGTAAAAAACAACCAAGAGCATTGCCAGTAGCTTCAAAACAAGAAACTTCCCAAAATTGGAGAGGGAGATTGGGTACTCTGACCCAAATCGACATGATACTTAAGGATTATATTAATGAGTTGAAGGAGGGAAACCATGGTTTGAGTAAGAGGGAGTGTTGTATGGAACAGGTTATTTTTTTTGGTTGTATGGATAACAAGGTAATTATCTACCAAAAAGGATCCATGTTATGCAAATCTAAGCTTGTCATGTCCCCATATCCAGACACTGTTAAAATACAAATTTGAACATAATAAAGATGGTTTCTAAAATATTATTTTGGATGACAGAAATAATTACATACATTATATATTATTTAATAAATAATATTGTTGTATAAATATTTTATTATAATTAAATTAAAAATATATCTAATAATATAAATACAAATATACTTATAATTATCTTACCTTATAATATAAAAACAAATAATATAATATAAATCATATATCATGATATAAATGATATAGTATAAATAATATAAAATGTATAATATATCATTTATTATAATAAATGACATAATATAAATATAAATAAAATAAATAAACATCTTTTAACGTATCCTCTCATGATAACAGAGTTACGTATGGTTAGAACTAGTTTTACCACAAAAGGGAATTAATATAAAGTAATAAAAATTATAAGAGGGTAAGTATATCTTTTACCACCAAGCATAATAAGAGACGTGCCTCTTCGAACATATGTCGAAAGTGAAATAAATAAAGGTTGTGAGATATTGTGAGATAGAAGGAAAACATCAGGGGAAGAAAATATAAAAGGAAAGACAACATAAATTAATATATAGAGATATCTATATCAACAGCAAATGAGAAGAATGATTCTAGTAAAAATAAATAAATAAATATAATATATATAGCAGATAAAGGATGTGATGGCCTGATAGAGATCGGTACGATTAAACATTATTAAAAATTATATTCATGATAAAAATATAATAATAATGATACGATAATAACAATTATATATATAATTGTAATATTATAATGATAATGAATAAGTAATATATTAAATAGTGATGTTAATAATAAAATAACAATCAAATTCAAGTGCTGGCGAGCAATCAAATATATATATATAATACTATTAATAACATATGTAATAATATAATAGAGAGATATTATTGATATTATAACAAATACTATAATATATAAATATTAAAGAATAGGCATGAGACTGACTCAAGAAGAGTCACAACAGACAAAAAGGGACACTATAATAATAAAGGCAAATTGTATGTTTTGAAATGTGTGTGGAAACTGCATGTATTGCATTTTATGAATTCAACCAGGAGAGGGAATGCATAGACCTTAGTAGATTGCCTAAAAACCCCATCTAGGTTCCGTCCCCATAGGCCCGAGACCAGGATTGGGCGTTATGCCCCTTTGGCCTGAGTCAAGGGATTGGATCATGGAGGGATGGGGGTCCCACATTGTAACATGCCCCTTTGGCCCGAGACGAGGGATTCGGCAAAAGGACCAGCCACCATAGGCCCGAGTCAAGGGATTGGGCAATAGGATTGTGGTAGGCCTTTGGCTACTAAGGGCGTATGTGTTTACCTCCCCCGGCAGCATGAATGTTTTTCTTTTACCTATGTGTTTCAAATTGCAAGTGTGTTTATGTTGGACTGATGAATACTAGATATTAAAACTAACATGCAGCAATATGGACTTGAATATACATGATGCTGCAGGTACTAATTCAAAATAATGTGTGATCTATTCAACCCAAGGTTACCCCTTTAAAAGAGAAGAAACCCTAAACCTAATTCACAAGCGAATTCTAGGGCAAGTCGGGTAAGGGACATTACAAAGCTCTTCAGATAGTTGACAACCATTGCACTCGTTGTCCCACCACGTATGCTAAACTTTGGTGCTTTGAGTTTATAGAAGACTTGGAAACAACATTATACTTCTTCTTTACAATGCAGTTAGACCACAACCGTAGGTGGAAATGTAGCTAGAAGTAGATCTCTAGATATTATCATCACCACCATAATCATAATTTAAATAATCAATAAATTTGAGTAAGAAATCTCTCCCAAAGAACACTACTATGTGTAAAGTGCCCCTTACATACCTACGCTTTGTTGAAATCCAATGGTTTTCCCATGGATATGACATATTTCTAGCTACAACAAAAATGAAAGCAATTTTTTTCTAATTTGAATTAGTACCAAAAATTATGGGTCACAAAAAAGGAAACATCCTTATTATGATCTTTAGGAGAGTCCTACATTATATGAGTCTTCCCTAATGCCATATTAATCATAGTTGTATGATCATCTTCCAACTTGAATTTCTTCAAGAGGCTAGAACTTGCAAACTCAAAAGGATGTGTAAATGATCTGACTATATCATCTGAAAGGTATCTTCAACCTAGTCTCTATGTCTTCAATTTTCTCAAGGGAATTTCATTCAAAAATCAAGTCATCCACATACAATACAATAATGATTATTTCATCACCTCTCCTTTGAACATATACATCATTGGAAATGCATTTGATTTATCTAGATTTCTTCAACTTCAATACAAGAGGAGTGGATTTAAAGTTAAGTGTTTTATCCATGTAAATTTCCATTTTCAAGTAACCGATGAGAAATACACTTTTCACATCTATTCAATGCATTTCTCACCCAATGCAAAAAAAAATAGCTAGAACATGTTTAATAGCGTCTATCAAGACCATTATAACAAATTTCTCAATGTGGTCATTGCCTTCCTCTTGATAATAACCTTTGACTACAAATCAAACCATTTACATTCCATGAAATTAAACTTGGTCTTATATAACCATTTGCATTCCACAATATTCTTACCCTTAGGCCTTGAAACCAACTCCCAAGGGTTGTTCCTCATCAATTCCTCCTATTCATATCTCTCATTTTTATTCATGTTTGGATTTTCCATGCACCTACTTAAACATGAGTGCACATTTAATCTTTTTATTTTGTTCTTGAGTCTTCCCTTGCACATCTTCCAAATTCTTCTTCGCTCACTTAGGAAGCAGTCTCATGGCACCTGCTTTTGAAACTATTTTTATGGAGTAGGGGATCCCATGAGACAATACAAATTTTTCTATAAGATAAATTAGAATCTTGTCTAGGAAAATTGGAGCCCCTACTTATTAGATTTTAGATTTTAGATTTTCAAGGGATGCCTTTGGTTCAGGGCTAAAAATTTATCCCACTAGTCTAGGAGATTTTGTTGCTATGTGTCATTCATTTATTATTATTAGATTCTTTTTGTAGACACCTGAATTCGTCCTAGTACAGCATTATTCTAAATTAACTAAATGACCAAACTAGTTACTTTATCCATACCTAATGTATCCCTCTTACTAATTAAATAATAAACTTAATTAAGTAGCCATGTCCCTCTCAGACATAATTAAATAATTTATTAAATTATCGACCTTTTCCACCTCACATAACACAAGACTATTTTCCTTCCAACATGTTTCCACCTTTTTTAAATCAAAAGACACATGGCTATTTTCTCTCCAACATGTTTCCACATTTTTCTGAATAAAAAAGACACATGTTACATAGTCCTAACACATGGCTATTTTCTCTCCACTTCATCTCCACATTTTCTTAAATCAAAGGGGACTCATATTGCATGACTACAACAAACTATCCTTAATCGTAGGAAAATCCTCTCATGCATCCTCCACCATTGATTTTCTTCCCTAAAAATCTATAAATAAGAGCTTCATGCTCTCACTTCATCATCCAGTTTTATGATAAACATATGCTGTCATTTTATCATTCGTATTTGTGCTAATTATAGGCTGTCGAAATAGTGATAATTCGCGCAAAGAGCATCCACATTTCTCAAGCATATCGGAGCAAATTCACTTGTAATGGAGATTACTGGTAAAATTGCATTTACCTATTTTGTTTAATTTCCATTTTGCACGCTCTATCTCGAAGTTGTCATACAAATTTTTAGAATTAATATATGGTTTTGTTAAACATTCATGTTGCTAATGATTTTCTGAGTTTTGCATGTAAACATTATGGTGACCACGATGGCACACTTCTCTCTCTAACCTTGTTACTTCGGAGTATTTTCTGTTTCAGTTTTGTGGTGATTTTACAGGTATTTTAAGAAAAATCTAGAGGTGAGATTTCACAGGAAGCTTGCAAGGCAAAAATCAAGGTCACAGTTAGCTTAGAGCAGCTGAGAGAGGAAAAAATATAACACTTACTATTTTTGGTTATACAAAATTGATTTTTCTATGCCCCTCATTGCTCACCGTACAGATTCCGTACGGGTCGTACATCTATGCACTAAGTTTTGATTCTTCATGGTTTGGTAAATTTCGTTCAATTTCATAGTAAAGGCTTAAATTTGTTTAAAGGCTTCTAAAATATTTCAACTGTGGCATATTTGTTTATCCAATATTTGTGGTGCGACAAAATTTGGTCGCTTAACCTTTAAATCTATGGTTTTAGTTCTAACCTCGTGGTTAAACCTGTGGTTTTAGTCACTGAACTCGTGGTTAAATATGTGGTTTTAATCTTTGACCTCGTGGTTTTAGAGAAACCCATCCACGTTTCAATTCGTGGTTAAATCATTTGAATGTGTGTTTTTTATGGATTTTTTAGGTGTTTCTAAAGTTTTAAAAGTCTTTAAGTTTTTGCATTTGAATGCCACAAATTTAAGGTTTTAACGTTGTTTTTTTAAATCCTTTCAAAATTTTATCCATGTGAAACTCATAGATTTAAAGCGCTTTAAAACTGCCCCTTAAAACCATTTCAAATCAGCCAAAATCACTGTGCATACCTTGAAACCGCCTTAGTTCATTAAAACACTGCTCTAAATCTTCAAAACCGCCTTCACCCCACCAAAATCGTGGGTTTTTCTCATGAAACCACCTATACAATCCCAAAACTACTTTAGATTGCCAAAAACTGCTATAAAATAGTTGAAACCATTGTAAAATTTGTCAAAACCACTTCGAATTTTGTTAAACCCATTGTTTTCATGTCGACGATTTTTATTTAGGCTATTTGCCTTTGGCGCATAGCCCCAAGTCATATGAGAGACTAGGGGCGATCGCCCTACATCTAGCTCCCAGCACCCAACCCAAGGTCACGTTGGTGACCAAGGAGCCAACTCCCAGGGGGCTAAGCCTTGACCCTTCTCCATTGAGTGTTTTGGTCAAATAGATAGTTTTCAAAATTTATTTTCTTGGCCATATAACATTGATTTGAGTGATTTTTTTTGAAATAGGCTAAAATTTTATGCTCTACATCATGGTGACATTAATTTTTTCTCAAGATTCTCTATTTTTCCAAAAAACTTCTTAGTGTTGTCTCTATCTTGTCGCAGTTTTTAGACCTTCCAGGTTTCATAACTTCCACAAATAGATTTTGATTCGGGTGATCTTTTTTAAAAATTTGAAATTTTTCTATTTATAAGTAGTGGTATTATCAATTTATAAATTGAGTTTCTTTTTTTAGTCAATAATTGGCCCATCATCAATTTTTAATTTGAACATATGCTAACATCTTGTTTTGAATATTATCTTTACCTATTGTTTGTTGTGTTCTGACTTGTTCTTTTGCAAACTTGCTTGTCCAAGGAAAAAATTTATCAAACTACTAACTTGGCGGTTTTACAAGATGTTTTATAGAAGACATTAATTATAGACATTTTCTATTTTTGCATGCTGTGTCTTCTTTTTCTTGTTTGCTCACATTAAAAATCAAAATTAAAATTATCCCCTCGCATTTCAATTTGCATTAATCAATTTACATGTGTCTTTTAATCCTGAAGTGATATTTTGCATATGCTCTCCTCTCGTGCCCCTAGGCAAACTTGAGGATCAGAAACAAATATCATCTTCCAAATTTGTTTTAGTGGGCCTACCTTGGATTTCATCAGCAAAGGGATGACCTCAACTCTAGCATTTCAACAAAGCATTAAAAGTGGGGGATGAATCGAAAGACACCCCTCTTGGGAAAGAACATTTGTCATTCCTTAAGCTAAGCACCCACGAACTTTATACCTTGGGATCATGAAGGTGGAGAGTGGGTTACCCTCTTGTGCTAAGCCTTAGACATATCTTTTTCCATTACACAAACTCAGGGCTCACGTACCTTTAAGCATTTTGAGGATATACCCTAGAATCATGTTAATCCTAGATAGGAACCTTTCGGTCATTCTTTTTTGTGGTGCATCAGATATTGGTCAAGCTTGAGAAGATACTCAGACACATGCTTCCAAGTTTTTGAGATAGAGCTCACTGTGGAAAAGGCTTTGGCCTCCATGGTAAGGGGTGCATAGGTGGTACATGACATTGCATTCCCTAGATGTCCTTCGCTTGGTAGATAACATTATTGGTCAGCCCACAGAAATTGACACTACTTTCTTGATTAATTCTAGGCTTGTTGTTGTGTCTTTTGATTAGGTGTTGTGAATACCAAGTGCTTGTTTGTAAACATTTCATACCTAGTCAAGTTTTTCAAAGCCTTTGTTGCTTGTTTGAAAACACTATCCAATTGGTATCCTTGAAACAAAATTGAAGCCAAGGTTAGAACAATCATAACCCATAGTCTAACCTTCATCCAAAAATCATTTTCCTTAGTCTATATCATAAATCCACTTGTCCATCATCAAAACAAGTCCATCCCCTTTCCAATCCATACTCTATAACCCTTCCCATATTAGTCCCCATCCAATATCCTTATATTAATCTAAAATGCACTTCTATTCCAATCACTCCATCTGTTTTACTCCTTAGTCCATCCCATGTTCCATTCAAACCAATCCCTTATCTACACACCTTCTCGATAACAACTAATGTCATCCAAATCCATTACCTATCCTAGTAATCCTTAAATCTCACTTTTGGATCCTTCTTTTAGTCAAAATCATCCCATCCATCATTTAGGACCCTTAATCATCCTAGGGCCTAAAATCTAATCCTTGGGACCCTTAACTATCCTAAGGCCCATAATTCATCCTTTGGAACTCTACAACTTCATGTGGATTCAAACCATCTTAATCAATATCTACACATCGTTAGGATTCAAAACAAGTGTGATATACACTTAATCCAAGTTAAGCAAGCTAGTCCATCCAAGTCATCTATTCCTAATCATCATATCCATCAAAATTATCTATTCAAGTGATCTACTTGAACCATCCCAAAGTCATTCTGTTTAGGGTAAAATTTGGCAAGAGGGTTTGATTTGACAATTTGTTTAATCCTCCTTTCACCACTAAACATTCAAGGACTCTAAGTTGAGTAGAGGAACCTACTACAAACTTTTGGTCACTTAGAACATCAGGGAAAATTGGATTTGTTTGATTTTATTGTTCAATTAAGCCCAATTATGCTCAAAACATTAATTATGCAAATTCGTAAACAAACTGATAAATTACAAGAAATGCTCTTACACAGAGATGCCAAATAACAGTCAAATGCATACCAGATTTCAAAGTTTGGAAAATAGAAAAGTCAGGGACGAATGAGTGGGCGCTTGAGTCCAGTGTCACCTTTTCTGTTGAGATCTGGGAATCTTGTCTACAACTAGTTTCTGTTGTTCCAAAGATTTTCTTGTTGCGGGATCTGGAGGACTAATGAGCGGGCGCCTGAGTCTAGATCCCTATTTTCTTCTCTGATATGCAATTTTGACACTCTGCACTGCTCTCCTGCAACTCCACTTTTCCTACTTCTTCAACCTGTAACCTGAATCATGGAAAAATGGGGAGGGGGTTGTGGTGTTTAGAGGCTTGCCTCAGTCAAGCCCCAGAGAGACATTCAAGTCTTCCAAACACCATTGTCAGATAGAGAGTGTGTATCCTGGCGGGATAGAGGGAAAAATCCAAATGATAATGATTGAAAAACACAAATGATATCACCTTGTAGTGAAGATCTCATGGAAGGAAGATGCTCTTCATGCCATGAGGAGATGGATGCCAAATCTGCAAATACAAACATAAGAACAACACAAGTACTGCTCTACCACACAATGAATGCCTTGATCACTTTCACAAAAGTTTAAGAATCAAAATTACCATCTAATGTCCATCTAGTAATCATCTAGTTTTCAAACGATAACCTGATCATGCTTATATATGCAACTACAAACAATCCCGCTAAGAATTTAGTAATTCAAACTTACCGTGTCGGCATAGGACCTAAATAACGGTCATAAACTAACACTCCAAAATTGGACCTAACCTAAAATAGGGCAGGACTAGGGTGTGGGTACCCAAGTCCACCCCCTATTTTAGGCAGGGTTTATCACAAAGGCACCCCCCTAGGTCCCATTTGCCATGAAACTTCGTGGTTTTCTCATCAGGATGTCAGATAATCATGCAAGATGCTCTAAATGCAGACTAAGGGACCTGGGAGCTAAACCTTAAGAGGGAAAAGCCCCCAAGGGGACATTTTTCGACGTTACATTTAGCCCCCACTTTAATGTATGTATTAAAGACAAGGCCAATACATGCAATAAAGTACGGTCAACAAACACGGCAAACACGCCAAGCACGAAGAAGACACACCAATCACAGAGAAGATAGTAATAGGCACACAAAACATGGAGAAGACAGTTACAGTCACGCAAAACACGGAGAATATAGCATTGAAGACACATAAAACATAGTGAATACAGTGAATGCGGTGAAAACATGAATGATTTCTTTTCTTTTCTTTTTCTCATATATATGAAATGCATATGCAAGTACAAGGAAAGTAAAAACACCACCCATAATGCAGGAGGGACTCACCGCCACCAGTCTTTAAGACTGCATATGGGGCAATAGCCATGCCAAACAAATCAAGCACACCATACAAAACGAGCACGCCATACACACACACTTTGAAGACACGGAGAAAACACAGTAGACAAGCGATGGAATGTTCCTATTTCTAGGTTCATCACCATCTCAGGCACATTACAGGCACACACAAACAATTAGGCTTCACCACAACAATCACTGAAGACACGCTTAAGGGTTGAGTAAGTCACAAAACCGCTCCCGCCTTGTGATGAGGACTTTTGAAAGAAAAGGGATGCGATATCCCCACCTCACGATGAGGGCTTAAAATAGAAAAGGGATGCGATATCGCCACCTCACGATGAGGGCTTAAAATGATTGATTTCAAACAAAACTCAGAGTGCAAGAGGGACTCATCGCCACCAGTCTTTAAGACTGCACCTAAGAACAAGCACATTGCTAACATCTAAAATAGACAGCTTACCTTATATATGCCCCCACCTTAAGGTGGTTGATATCAGGTATCGATATCAAGCACATTAAGGTAGGAAGAAAACACACAAGGGAACACAGACTCTCGTAAAGCCCATGCCCCTCAGAGGTGACATGTACTTTACGATCGCCAAATGTTCCCACAAACACATCCCTGCAAGAAAAGTGTTAGTGTCCATATAATCATGATAAACAACAATGCATAGAAAACTAAGGAATGGAAGATTCAAGATAGACAAATTGCACAGAGAAACAGTATTGTTATGTTTTGTAAGTGAGATATGACACCATCAAGATCACACAACAAAGTGCATGGAGTGATTCTACTAGCCAAGCATTGGATAATATATATCAACCCCATTGTCATGTAGGAGCTAAGTCCAATTTTTTATTTCTCGCTAAAGGGACACTAGGTCCACATCAGTATAAAATGTTTTTCGTCATCCGCCTGCTAGATAGAAACACTAGAGGAAGGGAAACAATAAATCAAGAGAGGAGAAACAAGTGTCTTAATGACAGTCACATAGGAGGGTGCCCCCAAGTCACCAACCACAACGCTATGTCCGTAAGACACAGCACACAACAATGAAAATAGAGGAGAGGCAATATAGAAGAATGATGATACAAATTGAAGAAGGGTCACAATAGAGGTGGTCTCCTGGTATCCCGGACCTTACAAGAGAATCAGGCGTCATCCCAGGAGGCCTAAACAACACATAACACATCACGGGGGAAACACATCACGAGAGATAAAGGGTTAGAAATACCTACCTATAGGGATAATGGTACTAAATGTTTGAACTTGCGAACCTCTTGGATAGGTACTCGATCATGTTTAGTGCAAAGTTTGAGTGGTTCTTATGATAGTCTTGTTTATTATCAGGAAGCTCATGTAATGTTTGTTTCTCAAATCCTTGTGTAAGTGAGACTTTTTGTTGCTTGTGAGGAGGAGAACCACTATTATTTCCAACTGTTGATAATCACCTTACTCTTTTTTGATTTTTAGCGAGTTTTCGTTGTTGATTTTGTCTATTGCAGTAACAAGAATCATCTTGTACTATCTAATTCGTTTGTATCAGTTGTTGCATTTGTTTTTCTAATGCATTTTGGTTATCTCCCCATCCTTGTAAAGATAATGGAGGAGGAACCTTAGCATAAATTCCTTTTCCATGTGGACAAGGTGGGTTATCCAACTTTTCTTTATCCACTTCTATTATACCCACGATGTTATCATATTCCAATTAATCATCATCAACTACTTCTACTAAACCATATTCCATCATATTGGTATCATTATGCTTAGGGAAAGGATTAGTAAAGATTTGTAAATTCTGATTTGATAGAGCAACTAACTTATTTCCATTGTCATTTACACCCGATACCTATATAACATTCGAATCAATGAGGTCTTGTATTTCATGGTAAAGACGCATACATCTTTCAGTATCATGTCCTTGTGTCCGGTGATAATGACAAAAGGCATTAGCATCAAAATAAGGTCCTTGAGTTTTGTTAGGATCCAAAGGCTTAATCGGGGGAAGCTTCATAATATTATTTCTCATAGCTTGATTCATGATAGAATGATAAGACTCAGATATTGGAGTAAACTTCCTTTGTTGATACGGTGCCTTCTTTGGATTAGTGATAGCAGACACTTGGGAAAAATTATTCAAATTCGGCCCATTAATCTTGATGAAACTTCTATTATTATTCCTCTTTTAAATTTGTTTTGTGACAATCCACTCATGGATTAACCAACTTGAGCCGATGAGTTTTGGTTTTCATACTGACTAGATGAAAGTTGATAATCACGAAGGGGAGTGCATAAATGTTGAAAGGAGTTATACTTCATCAAGAGGATCTTATCACAGATGTTAGGTTGCAAATTTGTAATAAACACCTTCTGAACATCCTCATCTTTCATCTGATATTGAATTTGCGCATATAGAGCTTGATATCGACTAATAAACTCAGTCAACTTCTCTTTCGGACCTTGCTTGCAATGAACTAGATCAATCAAAGAGACTTGAGGTAAAATGCTATAAAAATTGATCAACTAATTGTGAAAAGGAGTGTATTGAATTCGGAGGTAAAGAGAAAAACCATTCTAAAGCAGTATCTTTGAGAGATCACGAGAAAATTTTTGCTAACAAGTCTTCTTCAAAGTAGAAATCACTACACATAGCCGTGAATGTTGCCACATGAGTATTAGGATCACCTTTTCCACCATATTTTTTAAAGCGAGGGGTCTCAAACCTCTCGGGCATAGGAGTTCTCAAAATTGCATAAGAGAGGGGATTACGGGCATGATAAGTTGGTGTATTAGGTTGTGAAGAATTTGTCAAATCTGTCACTTTTTGTTGTAAAGCAGTCATGCCTTGCAAAAGTTGGTTTAAGATGGCATTATTAGGAGATGCAGTTTTAAGCGAGGAATTAGAACTAAAGTGAGGAGGTGATTGAGCTTGAGTTGTGATAAGCAAAGGCTGTGAATAGTTCAATAGTGGTTGGACATATTGGTGGGTGGAAGGTGGTTGAGAATAGCTATATGTAAGAGGAGGTTGAGAATAAGTGGAATGGAGAGGTGGTTGAGTATAATTATTCATAGAAGAGGTCACCTTAGGAACCAAGTTCTGATAATCAAATCCCATAGCTTTGTAATTGTGTGAATTAGTGCCAGTAGATACTCCAATACTAGTGGTAGCATTACTACAAGCATTCACATCAGTTGTTAAAATTGTTGATGTAAATGTAGATATTCCCGTAGTCGGTATAGGTGTTGATACTTGTGTATGCGACGGTGACATGTTATTAATAAATTTTGGACATTCAGTCACTGACAAGACATTAGTTTGCACAATGTGTGTTAAACCTCAAATAACAATAATACCATATTGTCCTTCTTTTATCAATTCTCTTACATGGTGAATCACAGGTACAACTTCTTCAGCTATCCTTTCAGTTTGTACATATGCTTGAAAATCGGCTAGCTCTTTATCAAGTTTGTTTAATTTCTCAGTAGGTACATGTGTGACCACCTCAATAGTATCCTCAACATCATGAAATACTTGATCTTCCATAGTGGTTGTATGAGGTATGGTATCTTGCAAAATTTTTGCTCTCCTTTTGTAAAGAAGGTATTCTATGGATTTTCAGAGGTAGGGATGTCATTTTCTTCAAAAGCACTAGATCCCATGAGTCTTTTGCTTCTTCTTAAGGGGATATTATTTTTAGGGTAGTGGGTCATAAGTCTTATACAATAGCATACAACACTCAATGCACAAGCTAATAGAACAGACCCTAAGAGAAGGATGTATTTAAGATCCAAAATTGCTTTATTTTTTGAGTTTTTCAATGCAAATAAGTGAAAGAAAAGGTGTTGTAAGAAATTTGATCAGGGGAAGAAAATAATATATCTGATATTAGTCCAATAAAGAAATAATATCCTTCACAACACGCTTTTGATGCAAATCTAGAGTGATGACAATCAAAACCTAGTGAAGATACACTAAAATATGTAATTTTTCACAATTTTTGAATGCAAAGACCCAATAAAAGGGGTGTTGTAAATAATTTTAGGAGGTGAAGAAAATTATAGCAATAATATTAGTCACCTAAATCCATAAAATCTGTCACAACACGCTTGTAGTGCAAATCTAGGTCAAACCCTAGGGCAAATATAGCTAAAATATGCAATTTTTCACTGAATTTTGAATGTAAGAGCCCAATAAAAAGGCGTTGTAAATAATTTTAGGAGGGGCAAAAAATAATAACCCTGATATTAGCTAGTTAGTGCAGAAAAATCCCTTACAACACGCCCATGGTGTAAATCTAGAGAGTCGATAAAGCCAAATCTAGTGAAAAATCAAGGTTTTCAAACCCTAGGCATGAAATTTTGCAAGCAAACCACTATGATGCAACACTAATATTAGAAATAAGTCCTAATGACTGTTTTAAAAGTGTAGTAAAATCTAAAACAAGATTTTGACTACAAACCCTAGGTAATGCAAAACTAGGTTATATGGAAAAATGCACAATTTCAAGCAATTTTTATCAATGCAAGCATGAAAATGCAATCTAAATGAATGATAAATGACAAATTTTAGTATTTTAAATTAGATCTGATGATAATGATATAAATTTATTGAAATTAAATGCCAACTAATTCAAATTATTTGAAAATGCAAGCTAAAAATGCTAATTTTTTCAAAAAAATTCAATTTTTTTTATAATTTTTCAAATGCAATAAGATAAACAATTATATGAATGAATGAAATGAATTTAAATCTGAAGCACAACACTCAGAAAGGTGCAAAATTTATTACAAACATGGGTTCACCAAAATCTTTAGGGTAAAATTTGGCAAGAGGGTTTGATTTGATAATTTGTTTGATCCTCCTTTCACCACTAAACATTCAAGGACTCCAAGCTGAGTAGAGGAACCTACTACAGACTTTCGGTCACTTAGAACATTAGGGAAAATTGGATTTATTTGATTTTGTTGTTCAATTAAGCCCAATTATGCTCAAAACCCTAATTATGCAAATTCGTAAACAAATTGATAAATTACAGGAAATGCTCTTACACAGAGATGCCAAATAACAATCAAATGCATACCAGATTTTGAAGCTCAAAAAATAGAAAAGTCAGGGACTAATGAGCAAGCACCCGAGTCTAGTATCACCTTTTCTATTGAGATCTGGGAATCTTGTCTACAACTAGTTTCTGTTGTTCCAGAGATTTTCTTGTTGTAGGATCTGGAGGACTAATGAGCAGGCACCTGAGTCTAGGTCCCTATTTTCTTCTCTGATCTGCATTTCTAATACTCTGCACTGCTCTCCTGCAACTCCACTTTTCCTGCTTCTTCAACCTTTAACCTGTAGTCACAAAAAAATGGGGAGGGGGCTGTGGTGTTTAGAGGGTTGCCCCAATCAAGCCCTAGAGAGACATTCAAGTCTTCCAAACACCGTTGTCAAATAGAGAGTGCATATCCTAATGGAATAGAGGCAAAAATTCAAATGATAATGATTTAAAAACACAAATGATATCACTTTGTAGTGAAGATCTCATCGAAGGAAGATGCTCTTCATGCCACAAGGAGATGGATGCCAAATCTACAAATCCAAACACAAGAACAACACAAGTATTGCTCTGCCACACAATGAATGCCTTGAATCACTTTCACAAAAGCTTAAGAATCAAAATTGTCATCTAATGTCCATCTAGTAATCATCTAGTTTTCAAATGATAACCTAATCATGCTTATATATGCAACTACAAACATTCCCGCTAAGAATTTCATAATTCAAACTTACCGTGTCGGCACATGACCTAAATAACGGTCATAATCGACACTCCAAAATTAGACCTGACCTAAAATAGGGTAGGACTAGGGCGCGGGTGCCCAATGTTGGCAAGAGACACTATATGGATTCATGAATGTTGTCATTGATGGAAACAAAGTTCATCCCACACATTCCCAGGACATGGTATGTCTATATCGGAAGTCAGAGTGAAGAATGTTGTGGTCCGGTAAACAAGAACAGAGCAGTCAATAAGGTCCGACAGACAGGTCCGGATCTCTCAGTAGAAGTATCTCAGTGAAGTGCGGATTTGGGGAAGTCAAGAGGAGTATCTTGACTGATAGATTCCAAGGTTTTAGCCTCCGGTGTGGAAAGGATAAAGAGATATGAATGCTTGAGTGTCGGGTTCGCAAGTGACAGTGTGAACAGAGGAAGAACTGACTGGCAGAACATCAGACATTATTCTGGATGTGTTACTAATGTTGGTAAAGGTTATGAAGGCATGAATTATGTTTGGCCGACATGATTAATGATTTACACAAGTATATCCTTGATCCACATTACCTGGTGTGCAAGGATTCAGCCGACAGATCAGAGTTTGTGAAAAGATTGACTATTCCGGGTGCCGACTAGAAAGGTGATGAAATCACTTTTGCGGATATATATACAAGATGGATTTAGTTATGAGGAGTGTTGTTGTTGAAAGTGATGTGCGAAGAAAAGCAGTAGAGCTAAATAAAAGCAGAAAGGAAGATCCGGTATGTGAAAGAAGAGCAGCATAAAAGTAGAGGAAAGATGAAGTGCAGCAGATCAGTATACAGAGCCTAACCAGAACTAAACTCCAGCATATGTTGATGCTCCTTATCAGTTCAAGTATTGTATTACACTCTTTATAAATTGTAGATAGTGTGTCTCTTATAGGCAGTGTGCCTCTTGTGAGCAGTGTGCTCGGGCAGTGAGCCCTAATTGGCAAGTGCCATTTTGTAATCCTATTCTTCTAACAGAGAATACAATCTTGGGTTAATCACCCTGTGGTTTTTCCCTTAATAGGGTTTCCACGTCAAAAATATTATGTCATGTGTATTTCCTTTTCATGATTAAGTTTGCTTGTTTGAATTGATCCTGCACTAATTATTAAGAAAGTTCAGAAAACTAAAATAATTAAGATAACTGATTCACCCCCCCTTCTCAGTTATCAACAATTGGTATCAGAGCCAAGTTCATCCTAAACAGAGTCTAACAGCTTGAGGAAGATCTAGGAATCCAAATGGATGCATATGGTTTAAGGGAGCAACTCAAGACTGCCCTTGATGATCTTGAGCAGTCAAACTCTGAAGTCAATGAATTAAAGGAAAGACTCAAACAGGCTGATGATTTCATGAGAGAAATAAAAGACAAATTAAGTCTCTCTATGAAAAAGAGAAAGGAGCTACTTCAGCAATTAGCAAGTCAAGGTGAAGCAAATGATGCAAATGAAGATCTGAAGGAGAAAACCAAGTTATGTGAAAAGTTATCAAAAGAAATCATTATGGTAAGACATGAAATGGAATTGGGAGTTATAAAGTTTACCCAAGAGATTGAAGAGAAAAGAAAAACTGAAGATAATCTAAGACAATCTCTCAAGGAGAAATCAGAAGATTGCCACAAGATGGATAGAATTATCAGACATCTTGAATCTGATCTTGAAGATGCTAAAGATAATGAAGAAAAACTTGAGGATCAAATTGTCTCTCTCAAAAGAGATCTTCAAACAACAAATGAATATAAAGAGAAATTCAAAATAAGTTCTGCCCAACTTGAAGTTCTTCTTCAAAGCCAAAAGAGGGTAGATGACAAGTGTGGTTTGGGATATGAGAAAGGAGAAAGCTCTGGATCCGGTCAGAAAAATTTTAGATTAGAAAATCCAAGGAACAGGCCTAGAAGTCCTCCGGTAAGGTGGCCTAATGCTCAAAGGTATCCATCCTTCAGTGGATACTACCACAACTGCAATAACTTTGGTCATAAAGCTAATCAGTGCAGAAAGAAAATGAAAGAAAATGAATCAAACTAATACATCCTTCTCCGGTCAGTGCTTCAACTGCAAAAGGTATGGTCACAAATTTCATGAATGCAGAAATATGCAAATGAATAATTCATTCAATGGTAGATGCTTTGCATGCAATAGAATGGGTCATATGGCTAATCAATGCAGATCAAGAGGATATCAATCAAATATGCAAAGAAATGTTGTTTGCCAAATCTGCAATAAATCCGGTCATATAGCAAAATTCTGTAGAAGCAAGAATCAGGATAAAAGAGGTCCGATATATTATAATCAGAATCAAGATAAGGGAAAACAAAAAGTAAATGCGGATGAAGTTCAAAATGAGATGAACAAGATTTGGGTGAAGAAAAGTACAGAGAATGTAGGGGATGGATCCGCACCAGACTCTGGTGTTGATATTCCTTCCGAAATTTAAAAAGTGAGCTCTGGCTCAGGGGGAGACACAAAGAAAACCTTGTTCCCCTAGCCAATCAATTGGTGCCGGAATTGGCACAAGGAGAGCTGCGGATTAAAAGGGGTCATACAAGAAACATCTAAAAGGGGTATGGTAAAGATTTGAGAGATCTGCAAGAAGATTTGAAGAATCTAATCCTACCAGAATTGATCCAGTAAAATAGTCTTCCGGTAAAAATAGATTCCTTACAAGTTTGGTCTGATATGATTAAAACTATGGTGTCTTGATCTGCAAATAGATCAAATGACTAATGAAAGGAAGATAGATTATCACTACTCTCCTAGAATAACTTTGAAATCTGTCTTAGTGATCCAGAAAGGTTTTGTCTTTGAATAAGACAAACAAGGCAAACCGGAACGAATTAGGTTGTGCATTTATTGCAGAATGAAAATTAGGGCTTCTCAGAAATAAAAGAGTTCATTCGCTCATCATTTGTACATTCACATTTGAAGAAAAGAGAAAAGGAGCTCTGCAACTACTTCTCCCAAAGATCAAGACGATTCTTCATACAGCTCAATCCGGATTTCATCGTGTGTGCCCTAAACAGCGTAAAAGGTATTCTTTCGTTCTTAATATCTCTCAGTAAGATTCCTTGATGATGGCTACTCTGAATATAGTAAAGATTTCTGATAGACCTCGCCCCATATTTAAGAAGCATCCATACAAATCCTTGGAGGTAGATCCCCTAGGAGCCTTCTCTAGTGTTCCGCATGGTGTTTTGCACACCGAAGATATTAGGGTTTACATACATGCAAATGTTGAAGATTTGGGGAATTCAAACTAAGAGATATCTATCACAAACAACTGTTAGATGATTCATTTGAGCTCAAACCCCAATATAAGGGCCTCCGGAATAAACACTTTGCACAATACATACATTTCCCCTATTTTACTGAGGATGAATGGGTCAGGTATATTTTGAGCAGAATACATGACAACTTCATGTGGTTAAATGGACCATTCAAAATCACAAAAGATGCCATCAGGGCAGTTACTGGATTACACTCATCTGGTGGGATTCCTGTTCTTAAATCTATGAAGAATCAAACTATGAGTGAGGCTACCCAATCCAAGTTTGACAAAAGAGCAATGACAGTAGATGACATCTCTGATCCGGATGTCAAGTTTGCCTCCATGATCATTGGATATAAAATATATCATTCTAACAGGAAAAATTCAGTACCTGGAACGGCCATCTACACCACTTATGAAATGCTAAGAAAGGATGCAGACTATGATCTTTGTTAGCTTCTCTTGAACCAACTCTTGGAGAATCTGCAGAAAATAAAGAAAGACAAAAAGAATTCATTCAAGTATGGTGGATTAATATTGTGCTTATTCTTCTACTTTATGAATGAGCTTCCCGGATCTAGTGGCTGGGTGTGGGAGAATGATAGACCAGTAGCTATCTAAATTAGAGATTATTTGCATGGACTTGGTAATGACAAAGCACAAAATACAGCCCTGTGGGGATACTTCAAGAATTTCCAAAACACAATGCAAGCAAGAGAAAGGATTCCCCAGTCTATTGTTGAGAAATACAAAGACACTGTATGTTTTATGGTAGAGACTGATCAGTGCCTAATGGAGGCAATAGAACCAAGAACTGTATGGATCATGCCCATGGGGTATGAAGTTGATGAACAAATTGTAGAGCTGCATGTTCAACACATGCTAAGTCAGCCAAAGGATCCAAAGGCAGAAAGGTTTGGAACCTTTGAGGAGCTGAGTGTAAAGATTCATGTGGAACTCAGAGAACCAGAGATCAAGAGGAAGGTGAGAAAAGAAGTAGAAAATGTTGCCAAAGGCCTTGGGATCTCAAAGGAGGCACTTGATGCCCACAGGAAAAAGATGGAAAGGGCTGAGGAAGAGAAGAAGAAGGCAGAAAAGAAAAATGAGGAAAGTGCTCCGACAAAACCCTCCACCCGGACTAGATCATCAAAGAGATCTGCTCCTACCACTGCCAAAGGCTCAAGGACATCAAAACCGGAAGCACAATCATCCAGCAAAGGAGAGAAGAGAACAAAGACAAAAGCTACAAGAGCTTATGTCAGTCAAAGGGATGAAGAGGAGACTGAATCTGATGAAGAAATTAGGAAATGAAGAAACGGAAGAAATCATCCGGTGAACACTCTACCGGTCAAGGAGAAGAAGAGAAGGAAGAGGAATTTGTTGAAAAACCCACTCTATCCTTAGATGTTGTAGTGAAAGCAGTCACTGTGGATGGGAACCTGCAACCCTTAACAGAATTCTATGATGAATATAATGAAGCAGATAAAAAGATTCTAGAGGAAGCCACAGTTAAGTTTTTAAACACTTACAATAAAGCTTTTATTGAAATTATCTCTCTAATTCCCAAAAGCTTAGAGAAAAGGCTTGAAATGAGGAAGAACAATGCTAGAGCAAAAGATCTAGAAATCTGGGAACAGATAGCAATTCAGCTATATCCTTCAATCGATCCCAAGACAATGAATATGGTATTCAAAGATTGTAAGGATGAGTTTCAGAGCAAAGCCAGGATGAATCAGCTCATGCTGGGTGAAACCGACAAAGTGGCAAGAGAGACCAAAGAGATCCTTTGAAATGTTTTTAAGAAATTCAACATTCCAATTATAGAGGACTTGGGTACTGACCCCTCGACCACAAGTATTGCAGAAGAGTCTACTGAGGAAATGACAGATGAGGCAACAAATACCAATACAGATACAGCTAAGGACTTGGAATCCTCTGCTCTGAAAGAGATGGCCCATGAACAGACTAATATCTCTCCTCCGGTTTCCCCTGCTGACTCTGGATCCAAAGGAGAAGAAAGAATAAAGGAGAAAGAAGCAAAGGTGAATGGAAAAGAAGATATCAGTACAAAGGTTGTGGAAGGGGAGAAAGCTCCTAAAGACGGTTCTGTGACTGCAGAAGAAAAGAAAAATCTATCTCTAGCAAGAGACACTGCAGAATCAGTCAAGGACTTTTTGACAAAAGCATCTATGGAGATTGATGAACTAGAAATATTAAAAGGGCCATTAGATTTTGACTCTCTATCTTCGGTGCAAACAATGAAAATAGCTTCATTTGCAAATGCAAAAGTCAAAGAGAAACTACTGAAATCTCACATGAAAGACTGTGAGCTTATAGAGGCAGCATCCGGAATATTGGAAAAGATCATGCCATCCTTTCAAAAGGATCCTACAGCCTCTTCCTCCGGTAATCTCAAAACTCTAGTCAACAGTGTTAGCACACATTTTGATTCTTTAGAGAAGTCAGCTGAAGAAAAGGTCCAGAAGGAGTTTTTGGATAAGAGATTCTCTAAAGTACAGGGTCTGATAACAAATGATAGGAAAGTTATGGATATTGGGATAAAGAGCTTGGAAAATGCTCTTAAAGATGGCGGAAATATGTACAAATTTTGCTTATCTTGGCCCACAGTGACCAAAGATATTGAGAGGAAAGTAAAAGAACAAGAGGATAAACTATTAAGTCTGTCTCAAAGTTTTGATCCTCTCTCATCCTCCATAGTAAATCAAGAGTGTCAGACTATTGCAATCACAAATGCAATAAAGAATTTTGAGAAGGAAAGAAAGAACATAATTAGCCGGATGGGTGAACTTAGAAGGATCATTATCCCTAAGTTAGAGGCCATGCATGAGGCCATAAGTGAAGCTCAAATCACAGCCCAGACCAATGATCCGACAGATCTTAAGAGGGCAGAAGCTTTTGCGTTCCTGTTGAGCGGTAATATTTCAATTTTGGACAGAATATAGCAAAGTTGGGCTATAGAATTTATTCAATTAAAGACAACTTTTGCAGACATACTTCAGTATATGTAAGTATGCCATATGTATATACTTATGCGGCTAAGTATAGTTGAATTTTTGAAAAGTTTTGATATGCGGACCATACCCTTTACCATTGATGTTAAAGGGGGAGTGAAGAGCAGTGAAAAATAAGGAATCCAACTAAGGGGGAGCTCCGGAAAATATATATAAAAATAGAGCATCAACCAAGGGGGAGCATAGTGTAAACACTTAGTCATTTTTCACTAAGTGTTGCCATCAATGCCAAAGGGGGAGATTGTTGGCAAGAGACACTATATGGATTCGTGAATGTTGTCATTGATGGCAGCAAAGTTCATCCCACACATCCGCAGGACATGGTATGTCTATACCGGAAGTCAGAGTGAAGAATGTTGTGGTCCGGTAAACAAGAACAGAGCAGTCAGTAGGGTCCGACAAACAGGTCCGGATCTCTCAGTAGAAGTATCTCAGTGAAGTGCGGACTTGGGGAAGTCAAGAGGAGTATCTTGAATAATAGATTCCAAGGTTTTAGCCTCTGGTGTGGAAAGGATAAAGAGATATGAATGCTTGAGTGTCAGGTTCGCAAGTGACAGTGTGAACAGAGGAAGAACTGACTGGCAGAACATCATACATTATTCCGGATGTGTTACTGATGTTGGTAAAGGTTATGAAAGCATGAATTATATTTGGCTGACATGATTAATGATTTCCACAAGTATATCCTTGATCCGCATTACCTGGTGTGCAAGGATTCAGCTGACAGATCAGAGTTTGTGAAAAGATTGACTATTCTGGGTGCCGACTAGAAAGGTGATGAAATCACTTTTGCGGATATATATACAAGATGGATTTAGTTATGATGAGTGTTGTTGTTGAAAGTGATGTGCGAAGAAAAGCAGTAGAGATGAATAAAAGTAGAAAGGAAGATCTGGTATGTGAAAGAAGAGCAGCATAAAAGTAGAGGAAAGATGAAGTGCAGCAGATCAGTATACAGAGCCTAACCGGAACTGAACTCCAGCATATGTTGATGCTCCTTATCAGTTCAAGTATTGTATTACACTCTTTATAAATTGTAGACAGTGTGTCTCTTGTAGGCAGTGTGCCTCTTGTGAGCAGTGTGCTCAGGCAGTGAGCCCTAATTGGCAAGTGCCATTTTGTAATCCTATTCTTCTAACAGAGAATACAATCTTGGGTTAATCACCCTGTGGTTTTTCCCTTAACAGGGATTCCACGTCAAAATATTGTGTCATGTGTATTTCCTTTTCATGATTAAGTTTGCTTGTTTGAATTGATGCTGCAAAAATTATTAAGAAAGTTTAGAAAACTGAAATAATTAAGATAACTGATTCACCCCCCCTCTCAATTATCAACACCCAAGTCCACCCCCCTATTTTAGGCAGGGTTTATCACAAAGGCACCCCCTAGGTCCCATTTGCCATGAAACTTTAGGGTTTTCTCATCGGGATGTCAAATAATCATGCAAGATGCTCTAAATGCAGACTAAGGGACACGGGAGCTAAACCTTAAGAGGGAAAAGCCCCCAGGGGACATTTTTTGATGTTACACTTTCATAACCTTATCTAAGGTCATCACCTATTTATAAATTGATATCCCTCTCTTACCATAATCATCCAAATTTAACCATAAACCTTTGGGTCCAAAGTGGTCTCCTTTGTGCCACTCATTTGATTCAAATCCAATCCCATCAATTTATTTCAAGACCAATGACCCATGCCACTAGGTAAACTGGTAAAATGGGAATGCCTAAGGAAAAATCATTTCATAACCAATCCCTCATAGAATAATTCCCATTCTTAGGAGGTCCATCACAACCCCCACTTGATGGTAGTGAAACTGATGAGGACCCTCTTGATCAACCCAAGTACCTTGTGATCCCTATAATATCCTTCATTCTAAACAAGGGTGTGACTTAATGGAGAGGGTCACTGACATAAACAAATATGCCATCCTTAGACAAGTCATTGAATTAGGAACTAAACTACCTCCTAATTATGACCTCTCTCGTCTTGATCACATAGTGTACCCTGACCCTATAGATCATGGTCGTACCCATAAGTAAAATCCCATCACTTCTCATGACCATACTAACCTCCATATAGAATAAATTACAATTAGTCCAAATATCACAAAAGTCCATCTGACTCAATCACATAACCATCAAACCAATGATCTAAGGGGTCTGCTTCTAAAGCTTTCTTTACTCTATCATAATGTTCATCCCCTTGCAGATTTTAAATTACTTTAAGTCTTAAATTGGATCATGTGGTAACCATGGCAGACAAATGTCTTCTCCTGCTAAGAGCATTTTCTACTCTATTCTCCTTTCCTTTTATGTACTTAATCCCAAAGTCGTACTCACTAAGGAATTCTAACCATCTTCTCTGACGTGCATTAAGATTAGGTTGTGTAAAAATGTACTTGATCCCTAAATGATCTATCTTTAACTCAAAGGGCTTACCTAGAAGATAATGCATCCACATCTGAAGTGCATGAACTATGGAGGCTAACTCAAGGTCATGCGGCACATAGTTTAACTTGTATTTTTTTAACTTCCTTGACTCATGCAACTACTTGCTCATTATGCATCAAAACTCCTATTCCTCCTGAAGCATCAGTTATAATTGTGAAATAACCATTAGGATCTGGTATGGTCATGATAGGAGCAATTGTGAGCTTTTCCTTTAACACCTAGAAAGCTTGCTCACACCTTTATGTCCATTCAAACTTTTTACTTTTCTTTTATAGTGAGGTAATTGGTGCTACTATTGTTGAGAATCCTTCCACAAACTTCCTATAATATCCTACAAGTCCCATAAAACTTCTGACTTTTGTCACATTATGAGGTGCAGGAAATTCCATTATCACCTTAATCTTCTCAGGGTCTACTACAATCCCTTTAGCTGAGATCACATGACCAAGATAGTGCACCTTGTCCTAATAGAATGTACACCTAGATAGCTTACCATAAAGTTTTCGCTCTCTTAGGTGCTGCAAGACTATCCTCAAATGCTTCTCATGCTCTTCCACTAATTTAGAGTATATCAATATATCATCAAGAAAGAACAACACAAAATCATCTATACAATCACTGAATATGCTATTCATCAAATTCATGAAGGCTGCTAGAGCATTAGTCAACCTGAATGGTACCACTATGAACTCGTAGTGACCATAGCGAGTTCTGAAAGCTATCTTTGAGATGTCCTCATCCTTAACCCGCAACTCGTGGTAGCTAGATCTTAGGTCTATCTTCGAGAACACAGTAGCTCCCTTCATCTAATCGAAGAGCTCATCTATTCTTGGGAGTGGGTACTTATTCCTTATAGTAGCTTTGTTAAGCATCCTATAATCAATGCATAAATGCAAAGTCTCATCCTTCTTCTTTACAAAGATGACCAATGCACCCCATGGCGACACACTAGGTCTTATGAACCCTTGGCTCAACAACTCCTGCAATTGTGCCTTAATCTCATACAATTCTATAGTAGTCATCCTATAGGGTGCCTTAGATTGAGGCTCGGCTCGGTCCCTGGTAGCAAATCAATTTAGAAGTCAAATTCTCTCTTTGGTGGTAACTTTGTTAGCTCCACACGAAATACATCTTGGAATTCCCTTAGGATAGGGTAGTCATTAAATTTTGTTTCTTCATTATCAAGGTCCTTTACTTGGACAACATAAATGGAACACCCTTTCCTATTGGTTTTCTTTAACTACATAGCCGAGATTTGTCTAAGTTATAAAGGTCTCTTAGAACCATTAACCTCTACCTGATTCCCTAGGCCATCCAAACATCTAACAACCTTGTCTTCATAGTTTACTATTGACTCAGCTAACCAATTGATTCCTAGTATCACATCATAAAGCCCTAAGGGCGCTACATAAATATTGACTTGCATTTGAAAACTTGGAAGTTCTAATTCACTACATGCAAGACATGAGTCTACTCTCTTTTTTCTCTATTGTCATATTGTACAGTCCATGAGTTTGCCATATGTCCAAGTCTAATAGATAACTTTGATACTACTCTAGGATCTACAAAACATTCTATGGCACCAATACCAATCAAAATAGAAACAGGTAGTCCATAGAGCTTACCTTGAAATTGAATAGGTGCTGCCTAGAAGTCAGCTTGCCAATTGTCCATGGCGACATGAATCTGGTGTTGAGGTGGTCCCTGTTGATTCTTATTTCCTCTTCCTATTGTCCTCTGAGGATAAGAGTTAGTGTAATGATCCCCTCTGCAAACATAGCATCCACCACGAGGTGCCCTAGGTCCCTCTGACCTATCCCTCTGATTATTATTGTGGTTGTTGTTGTTGTTGTTGCCACCTCTTTTGTTTCCTTCGTACTGGTTCCCACCATTTCCATCTTGAGATTTGTTACCTCTCTTCAAGTTTCTAATCTGTCAATTGTTATTGCCTTGATTGCTATTATTTTGGTTATTATTTTGATTATTGTTATGGAATCTCTTGTTTGCAAACTTCGCATCTTAAGACTTACGATAACTAGCTTCCTGCTGCAGCTTCTGCGCTTGTTTAATAGCTTTCTCAAAAACTACATCCATAGTTAATGGATTGTGAATGTCTACATCTGCTTCAATCTAGAGTCTTAAACCCATGATAAACTTTCTAATTTAGAATCTCTCATCCATCTCGTATTGTAGAACATACTTAAGTAAGTGAGAGAATCTTTCCCAATACTAGGTTACCGACATTCCTCCTTGTGTCAAATTTTGAAATTCTGTCATTTTCTTATCAAAGAAGAGTTGTGGTAACCATCTTTTCCTGAAGAGTTGCAGGAAAAGTTCCCAAGTGATTTATCTAGGCAACAATATTTTATCTACCTTCTCATTATCCCACCATGTCGTTGCTTCTCCAGTAAGTTGATATGATCCCCACATTGCCTTTGTGTGATTAGAAAGATTTCAGAGCTTGAAGTATTTTTCCATTTCTATAATCTATGCTTCAGCTCCATCACTGATGGTCCTACCATCAAACTTGGGTGGTGAGACCTTGAGGTCTTTACCCAACTTTTTTGCAATCCTACCTCGATTGTTCGCATTCACCTCAATCTCTAGAATCTGTACCTCTACCCTCAGGTTCTCATTTCCTTGATTTGGATTTGCACCTCCCTGATTTTGGTTTTCATTTTGATTTGGCTCTCTACAATTCACTCTGATCTCCTACTCAAGATTATCGATTCTCATACCCTACTGGGTGAAGAGAGGAAGGATTTGATCCAATCTTCCATCTTGTTCATTGTTTGCTTCTCCACAGTTTCTTCCATTTTGATCACTGTCTGATCCTCCACTACGATCAGTGTTTCTAGTATTCATGATGATTGATCTGCATCAAGTCGCATCTTAGCATAATAGTCCCAAAAAGGCCCTAGTGTCAAACCTAGCGTTCTGATACCAAATGTAAAGTATACATTCCATAACAAAAATTGCTGAAGTAAATAA
Source organism: Cunninghamia lanceolata (assembly GCA_027924645.1). Classification (NCBI taxonomy): domain Eukaryota; kingdom Viridiplantae; phylum Streptophyta; class Pinopsida; order Cupressales; family Cupressaceae; genus Cunninghamia; species Cunninghamia lanceolata. The sequence goes on from BSBN01000923.1 coordinate 3,653,464, forward strand.
TCCACTTAATCACATCAACTCAAGTAAAAATATAGATCTCATATGCATCATTCAATAAAGTCATTAAATCTTACAAATTCACGTGTCATAACTAGGTGTTAGCACTATAAAAGAATAATCAGCATACATCTTAGGCTCTCATCCCATAAGTCATCATAAATAATAAGGTACAATAATCAAGTACAATACAAGAATATATAATAAATCAATCACTGTCTCCAGCCACCACTACCCACACAGTCATTCGCAAGCTGAGAGATGGGAACATGCCTCAGGTGCTTTTTCATCCAACCATGAAGCAATTACACTTCCCTAGATTCCTTCATAACACGAAGGAAACCCATCCCTGCATGAAACATCTAGCAACCTAGAAACAACTAGCAGTAGGGAACACCTGATGCAAGATGATGTCTAAATGTAGCTCTAAATGATGATGTGCAAATGCCTCACAATAGGATGTGGCAGAGAAATATATAAAAGAAGTTTTGCTAGACAATCTTTCATCTATTTCAATGAACACATGGCTTGGCCCAAGCACTTAAAATAGTTACGGTCAAATCCTAAAAAGAGGAAAATCCTTCTCTATTTACTCACATTCAACATCCTAGCCCAAAACTAACCCAAACACACACAAAAGATATAAACTACTTCCTTTTCAAAGCAAATTGATAACACATACTTTTTTCTAGATACATATACTACTTTTGCCTTTCTTTGGCACATTCAACTCAAATATATTTTCAAACAAATAGTCACAATAAGAGCTTCATTTATTCATTCAAGATACACACGGACACTATAAAACTAGGTATATTCTTTATCCCATATATCATTCATAAATATCCCATATGAATCTAAACTAAGATTTTCTATCTGCATGCAAGTTTTATAAAATTTTCCACTCATTAAGGTTGTAATACAGATTAAAATGAAATACAATTGTTCAACATCATTAAGTTTGTCATTTAAAACTTCATTTACAATGAAGCATAGGAAGAAAAGTTAATTAAATATCCTAAAATCTACAACAAGAATTCATGTTGTCTACTACAAGAATCATGTTAAATCTACTACAGAAACCCAGTCTAGTTCGCTACAAGAACATAGAGACTACTGCGATAGAATAAAATAAGGATGCGATAGGGATTTTAAAGTCATTCACAACAAGAATAAAAATAAAGGGGCAGCTATAGTAAATAAATATACAGCAATGACAACTTGAAATAACCAGCAGTGACATAATAAAGTAATTGTGACAGGAATTAAATTTGTCAACTAAAGTTTTAAAGAGGCCATTGAAAAATAAGATAAGCCGATCAAGATTACCAAGACTGCTAGAATTATCAACCCAATACATTTAACAGGTCATTGGAAAACAATTCAAGCCAACAGTAACTCTTGAGGTAAGGAGACCCAAAATAATAGTTAATAATAAAAAAGAGATAAATCAAATCGTTGGTGATGAGGCTAATACACTTAGGCAGGCTAATCTCCACCATAATAGAGGCCGATCAAAGTAGATGTCGGTTGACATGAGACTAAGGGGACCGACGCCAAACAGAAAGAAAGGCTAAAACCAATAACAGACACAGAGATTTCATTGCAATATGTTGATGGCAGTGATGGAGAGATGAAATGTAGATACTTTGACATTCTATTTACCCATAGGGGAGATGACGGTGACACTAGAGGACGTGTACCGTATCTTATGACTTCCAGTCCAAGGATAGACAATGCATATTGTAGAACAATGATCAGCGGAGTACACTCGAGAGAGTCACCTTTACTGCCTTGGTTGTGTTGTCACACCATTTGGACTAGGACATATCATGCTTCAATGGTTGGAGCAAGGTTGCATGGACATGCCCTTAGTGTGTTGCATCATGATCGTGACCATCGCCTTAGTAGTTGCATAGGATGGACGAGGCACACACCTTCATGGGGGCCTTGTACATACAATCAGGGTGATGGAGGAGTAGAGGACGGTCTACGTGTGGGGGTGTAGTATGCTTGCACACCTCTATTGAGACTTAGGGTGGTATGTTCATTATGAGGTGCAAAGCCTGATGGTGTGTACTTTATTATAGGTATGGATGGTTGAGCACATTAGGTGCACACGGTGTGTAGGATTTCCCATAGAGCCAACGTGGACGCATCCATGTGCACATGCATATCCCCTCATTAGGTGTTGGAGACACGGTGACTTGTTGTATTGGAGAGTGATGTTTGACAGACTATGGTACAACGATATTATTTGGAGACCATATCGTGACCAGAGGCCATGAATGGAGCATCACAGACAGCTAGCGAGGATGCAACGAGATCGGCTATTAACCAGTCGCCTGGATCACATCATTGTTTGGTTTTACTTTCATAAAGTTGCATGACAGTTCGAATGCCAAAAGGATGTCCCTAGAATGTGTCTGAGCTATGCACGCTCAGTATGTAGCACAGTCAAGGTGAATGACACCCCACGACCGATGATAGCTAAGGTCATTGAGAGTGATGATGACGGTGGATCAGATGCAGAGACAGTATTAGATTCAGTTGATGTCGGTACTACCTGAGCATATATGACTTAGTGGGAGACAACACGACCTGCTCTGATCTTCCATGCCGGTCATCCCATAGGTGATCCGCGACCATGGGTAGGTCGTGGGGATGACATAGGAGTAGAGGATGATGTTAGTGATTTCACTATGTATTATAATCTTGATGATGGTGGTGGTGATGATGATGAGAAGGAGGAGGAGACCTCGACACAGTACATCTTCTGAGCGAGACTCGATGAGATCAATAGGAGGTGGAGAGTGACAAGGAGATCAATGAGAGGCCTAGGTCAAGATCTCGTGGTCTAGTCCCTACTGGTGTTAGGAGATCGATTCGATTCGGGAGAGGGGACATGAGTAGCTCTATGCCCCCATCCATAGAGTCTACTGTAGAGTTTGTTGTACCAGCAGTGGTTCAAGATCCTACTTGGCAAGATGGCGATCCTAGTGAGATGTTATTGTATTGATTATTTATTTATTATGATATCATGCATATATGTGTATTTGATGAGTTACTGACATGATTTTTGCATTTCTTTTGATAGTTGGTACACAGGGATGGCACGACTTTGTGAGTCGTGTCATAGCCAGCATGGTTCGAGCAGATGTAGGAGAGTAGCAAGTGCATACGGGGTACTCGCCACAACACTTAATAGGTCAGTATGTGGAGATGTTCGTGCCTTTTATGAGATACAGAGTGGCTATGGAGGCCACTTTAGATTGTGCTACAGAGGAGAGGGATCAGGTGATCTAGAGAGCAGAGCGCGTAGAGGCTAAGCTTCGAGCATAGAGGGATCAGGCAGCGACACTACCTACATCCAAGATGGGTTTTATTGTGACTCAGATCTTACATACCGAGTTGGATCAGGTGAGAGATGAGAGGGACAAGGCCTAGTCAAAGAGAGAGTGCAGTCGGAGAGAGATTAGTTCCACTAGTTGTACATGGAGTCGCAGGGCGAGGTGATGGGGCTTAGAGGTGAGTTTAGGAGTCTACGATTGCAGAGTGTCTCTAGGAGTCATTCGCGGTCCATGACCACTCACGGGAAGCCCTCTGTCACACACACACCACCAAGTCCTAAGGGGTCTGGTGACTGATGTTCAATTATGTGATATGTATCTTATGTATTGTATTACGACATCCCATTTTGATGTACGGGATAGTCAATTTTGATTTGTATATTCAAACTCTTGTATATGTATATATTACTTTTCTTTGAATGCTATGTTGTTATTGGTGTATCGCATGTAATTTATAAAATGCAACAAGTGATAGTTTTGATGATCATGTGAAAAGAAAATGTTTTAATGCCATTGTGATTTAGTCTAATCAATCTTTGCAGAATGTTTAGTAAATATAACAATGATTAAACAATTTAACACATGAGGAAAACAATATATGCTATTTTCAATTAATGTAAATGTGATCTTAATGAAACATGTTTTAACTAGATGCAACAATGATTAATTGAAAAGGATTTTATGTGAAAGGAATTAAGACAAAATATTCTATCTCGTCAAAATTGAAGCTAAACTAACAAATTTGCTTTCTGAAGTAACCTCTAACATAGAATAATAAGCATAGAATTCTGTTAGATGCATAGCATTAATAGGTTCTTTAAGCGGTGTACCTTGTTCATCAGCTAATTTATACACTCCTGATCCATACGCTTCAGTAATAACATATGGTCCAATCCAATTAGGGTTGAATTTTCCTTTTTCTCCAGGGAGTGCATTCACATTACGTTGATTTTCATATAGTCAAGTCACCAACGTTGAAGGAACGATGTATGACGCACTCATTGTATGATCATTGGATGCTTTTCTTATGTGCCTTAAGGTGTTTGAGAGCATTGATGCACTATTCATCAAGCATCTCAAGTTCTTGTAATTTCTTCTCTCGTTCCATGTCATCGTCAAGAATGTCCTTTAGGGAAACTCGCAATGAAGGAATTTCAAGCTCTAAAGGCATTATCACATCGGCGCCATAAACAAGGTTATACAGTGTAGTTCCTATAGCCATATGAAAACTTATTCTATAGGCCCATAATCCATAGGAGGTTGAGTGTGCCAGTCTTTTTGATGTTTATTAACAGTTTTTCATAGAATTTGCCCATTAATTTTATTTGAAGCTCATGCTTGGCCATTTGATTGAGGATAATATGGCGTAGAGAAGTGATGTTGGATGTGATATTTTCCAAGGAATTTCTCCACATCCTTGTTCTTAAATAGTTTACCATTATCAGAAACCAAGGAGGAAGGTATAACAAATCGATATATTATGTTATCAAGTATGAAATGACACTTCAACCATCGTGGATCGTAATGGAACAACTTCGACCCACTTTGTAAAATAATCCATAGTGGTGATAATGAAAGTATGTCCTTGAGAGGAGGGTGGAGAGATTTTGCCAATCAAATTCAAGCCCCATATGGAAAATGGCCAAGGTGAAACTTGGGCTCAAAGTTCCTGGGCAGCTGTTCAGATTAGATTCTTGTGTTGATGACATTACAGACATTTCTTCACATATGCGAAGGAATCTTGTTCCATGCGTTTCCAATAGAACCCCATATGTAGTAACTTTTGTACCAAAGATTTTCCTTCGAAGTGCCCCCCACAAGCACCGGAGTGAGCATCTTCTAAAGCAATCAGGATCTCTGAATTGTTAATACATCAGAGAACACCATTATAGCTTCGTCTATATAAAACATTGGATAGGATGATATAACTCGTCGCAAGTTTGTGTAGGTGAACTCGGGTGTTCTTAGATGTTGAATTAAGAATAGTACCATCACACAAATAATTAAATATATGGGATTACCATTCATCAAAGTTTGTGCTACAACATAAGTCAATATCCAAAGGTGTGACCTCATCTATTGCTGGTGATTTGAGATTGTGAATGATGAATTTATAATCTTCAGGGGAATCGTCATGGGATATAAGAGAAGCTACACTTTCCATTGCATTTGCATGTCGATTATCTTTTCTCATAATTGTGTCAATCGTATAAGAGGAGAATTATTTTAGTAGGGGTAAGGCAAAATAACTGTATTGAAATAATGTCTTGTTTGGCTTGATAGGATCCCGTGATTTATCTTACAGTTAATTGTGAGTCACCATAGATGGTGATGTTTTTAATGTTGAGAGCCAAGCAACACGAAGTCCTGCAATGAGAGCTTTGTACTCAGTAATGTTGTTTGTACATGAGAAGTTTAGATGGTGAGAAAGAGGAATCAACTTACCAGATGGAGGTACTAGTATGATACCAGCACAGAGCCAGTTCTACATTTTGAACCATCAAAATATAATTTCCATTTATCATCTACAATTATAGTTAGAATTTGACCTTGAGAAAATGTTTCCTAATTTTGGATGGAAAAAGGTGAAGATTGTTGCAAGTATGAGCAGTAAGTGTTGTCATTGATGTTAACACCTAAGGTCAGCATCTAAGGAAGTTATTTGAATGAGTTTGAGCAAGTGTTTGAGAAGTTAGTGAAATTGTAGAATTGTTCTATCTCTCAGAACAGTGCAGTGTTTTGCTTCGCATATCCTGTAGATTGAATATCTTTGTATGTGGCTTGAAAGTTATGTTAAGAGATGTCTATAGTTGCTATGTCTCAAGTTTGATCCTCCGATGTAAAGATTTGAGTGAGTTATGTTCATCAAAGTAAAAACTATTTTTCTGAGTATGCAATGGTGACAAGGAGTGTTAGGTCTAAAAAATGCAAGTCGTTAACCCTAAGAGGGTGCCAGGCTCTCTTGACATTTTTGGCTAACTGACACGAGGTAGATATGTCTAAACCCCCTTCACTTTAGGATCTGCCAGACCTAGGCGGGTAAACCTCTAATTAATAAAGCAGATAAAGAGATGATCACTACTTTAATCAAAATTAATCTAACTATTAATAATGGCACAAATTATAAAATAGATAAAAAGACAGCAAGTTAATTCTAAAAATAATCTAAATTGCAATCTAACTAAGTAAAATAAAAATGAATTTGTATAAGTGATAATGAAAATACTAGACCAGTGCCTTATTTAACATAGAGTCAGTGCAATCATGAAATAAATGACTGTTTGTTTGGTAAAAACTTGAATTATCTGACATGAAAAAATAGGTATGTAACTTGTACAACCCTGCAAGGAAATAGTTAGTATTCCATACTTACATATATCCAATTGATAAAATATTACCTGCATTCATCTAAAAGGATTTAATCCTTGCTTGAAGGAACCTATCAGAATGATACTGCAATTGTAACAGATTTATCAAAAAATGGAGACAGAATATAAACCCTAACTATATGACTCTTCTTACAGATCCATGACAATGTCTTCTGAGTTACTGTGATAAATTTAAAGGATTTAATTCTAAAAATAGAAACCAATTGATCTTATCACACTATAACAGCAAATGTGCATAGACGACTTGATGCTATACTTGATAACTCAAATTGAATAATAGAGAAAACTTTGAAAGGAGACAGTCATATAATTGATTAAATTAAACAGATAATTGATACCAAAATTTTGCAGTCACTGCTTCATGCTTACAGACTTGACTTCATCAGAGAATGCTTGTACATGATCTACCAGAAATAAAATATATTAAAAATGAACTAGCATTGCTATTCAAATCTAATCTATAGTATCTCCTCTTCTATTATGTAGTCTCTATCTATCTATCCCCCTTCTCTAGTCTTGGTCATCTCTTATAAAGAGAGGCATACAAGCTTCAGACCAGTTACAATGGTTGTGACAGTTGATAACCGAACAACAATATTAGTTCTAATAAAATAGATTTATGAAATTTAATACTAGCCACTAATCATCAAATGGATAACCATTTCAGGGTTGAAAAGTCTTTAACTGTAGATATGCCCAATATCCTTCGAGGGTTTCTTCATTATTCCTAAAAAGACCAGATAAAACATCAATTAGTCTCGTATCAATTGATTAAAACAAATTTATTTAAACATATATTTACTTAGACAATTACTCCCCTGATCGACAGTTTATCAGTTGCTTAAGATCCTTGCGTGGATGCTTATACAACTTATTTGTCGCTGTGTAGATCCTGCAAAAAGCAAATATTTTATATGTCAGAAAATATCTTGATATTTCAGATTTTAATGTTGTTTTTTAGGGTTTCCTTCATCGGCGTGACCTCGCAGTCAGGTTGAAAAAACTTCCCGCCTTTTCGCTTTCCGTTTCTTTGTATATTTGATATTTTCATTGCAACATACAATCGCTAGAACATACAAAGAGTTTTTAACATTTAACTTTTCCTTCGCGTCTGTTTCTTGTACATCCTTTTGTATCTATAGCTTGTATCCTGAAGAATGTATGTTCGCTACATACAAAGCATTGAATATACAAGCACTTAACTCTTTTGAATAACCCTTTCGGTTCCGCCACTTGTATGTTATACATTGTATATCGGCAATGTACGTCGGATAGGTACAAATCACAAACATACAACGGATGTTTCATCTTTAATAAACTTTTGGGGTCTGCGTTATGCATATCTCTTTTTATATGCATACACTTTTTATACAATCATGGACTTTATTGAATTTATGAAATGAATTGGAATTTTCTTCGGACCCACCAAATGTATGCATATACATACATCTCCGACATACATATGTGGTCCCCACCAGATGTATACAATGTTTGAGTCTTTAGTCAAGTTTTGTATGTATGTATTCTTTGTATATCAAGTATGTATATACAAGCACCCAGACATGTAGAGATTTTTCCGTATTTAATTTCTTCTTGACATCCGGCTTGCTTTTTTAGAATGTATCTTCGCTTGTATATGGGCTTGTATATTGAAGATATACATTGATATTATACAAGCCCAAATGTGCATGCGGCGGGACCCACTACTTGTACCCTTCATATGCAATGCCCAATACATACAAATTCGATTGTATGTCTTTTCTGGACTCCCTGCTTTTATAAACCATGGTTCATTTATTTTCGACTCCGACTTGTATATGCATCCTCCAATATACATAAAGTCTCGATGCATCCCTTTAACCCGATTTAATTCTCTCCTGAGTTCCGCCTTGCATATGTGCCATGATGTATAATCCGAAACATACATACAAGGCGAAATACATACTACAATTATTCTTTATTTTATAAACATTTCGATTCCAGCTTGCATAAAGTGCAATGTATATTTCCAATATACATTGAGAAGTGATGCATTGTTTATATCATTTTTTAATGTTCCCTGAAATCCGCGTTGTATGTCCCGCAATGTATGTACCGATACATACAAATGTGAAATATACAAAGACTTATCGTTATTTCATAATTATTTCGGTTCTAGGCAATGTATATTGTGTTGTATGTATCGCGTTGTATGTTGCGCTCTGCCAAACATACAAACATAACATACAAACAATGGACCCGACATAATATATACTTCAACTTTTAACCTCGTCATGTCCACTTTGTATGTAGTAATAAAACGTTAGCCAAATGTATATAATTAAACGATGCATCAACCCGATGACTCCTTTATGCGACCATACCATGACCCGATATACGAGGGACTTGGCACATGTATCATACAATGACAGAACATACAAACCCATACCACAATGTATTTTATCAAAAACATACATAACTTGCAAAATACAGGGAATTTTAAGATGGTTCAAAAAGCAACCCTTATTCATTTTCGACAAGGAATTCACCAGTATTCAGTTCTGGTACTTAATGCTATTTTTCCTTTACTTTCAACATAGTTTGTAACTTTTCACTTCCTTGTTTACGATTTATTTTTAATGAGCGCTTCAACCATGTTATACTAAGTCTTTGGGAATCAGGATAGATCAAATCCAAATATTTCTATCAGCTCAATTGTTAATTTCTGCTTGAAAACAACTGTGGATCTTTCTATATATGCTCTCACACTAAAATATTTGGATGATTAAAACTTAATATTTGCCAAAAAGTATCTTGGGAATTTCAGTCCCAACAAGGAGAATGTATTTTGCTCCGCATCTCTCCCCATTTAAGTTTTATAGTCTGCGGTTCTAGAATTAAGTTTGGGATGATGTTATGTGTCTCCATTTGAAATGGTTCATGATGTGGTGCTTTGCAAGTGATCTTTTCTTTGTGACAGTGGTTGACAGTAATATTTAAGTGGTTCAGTTTGAAGAATCTTTTGGATAGAGTGTTTGGAGGTTATGAAAAAGTTCTTGGTGATTGTAACGTGCTTGTGGATGTCTCTAGATTGTGTTCCTGCTTTTTGATTGGTCTGCAAAGTGTAGTTCAGATCATGGTTGAAGCGTGTTCCTAAACGTCTTAGTGTTAACACCAGTTTTGGCCGACCTAGTTGTTTTCACTACTTGCGGTTATGCTTGGAATTTGTGGAAGCGTGTTGTTGCGTGGAAGATTGCATTTGAGTCCCTGCTAAGGTGTCATGTGGTCCACATTCATTCCTTTCCACCATGGGAATGTTTAGGTCTAGACCTAATTTGAATATTGGTTAAGTTTGTTGTTTGTGCCGACCTTGAAGATTGTTTCCAAGATTGCAGATGTACAAATATGAGCTAGATAATCGAGAAATTGAGTGAAGTGGTTGCGATAGATGAAATGGTTACATGAGAATCATAATTTGTTGTAGGTGTGATCCAGATGAGTTCGTAAGTATGATAATGAGCAGTAAAGAATATATTTTGATACAGAGAAGTTGCAAATAGATTCAATCGAGTTTGTGGTGGATCCCTGGTTGCTGTGAGATTCATTCTCATTGTAACTATCTTCTTCTATCTTCTTCTACTTTTGGTAGTGAGCCCTTTTGGCAGTGAGCCTCTTCTTTTTGTAGTTAGCATTTTGGGTAGTGAGCCCTAAGGCAGTGAGCCTTGTTGTAAATTTTGATATATCATTTATATTGTGAGTTAATCCTCATAGTGGTTTTTCCCTCATTGGGTTTTCCACGTAAAATTCTAGTGTCTCGTGTGTTGAATGTGTGAATGTGCTTAAGTTTCTGATTTCATGCTTTCATGGTTAAATCATAATAACAATGATTAAGTGGTTGATGTGTTGATGCTTTTAAGAATTTAAGTTTGGTTACAACCGATTCACCCCCCCTCTCAGTTGTCTTGTGCATTTCAACAAAGGTGCTTCAACTAAATGGTCAGTTAAGGCTTGTCCTTTTATCGCTTTTTGAGAAATAAAATTGAGATCAAATTCTGTTAACAACATAACCCACTTAGCGAGGTGACATGAAAGATCCATTTTAGCAAAGAGATGTTTCAAAGAATCAAATATTACCATGACTGAACTTCAACATTTAAGAGATAATGGGTGAGCTTTTGTGTTGCAAATACAAGAGCTAAGCATTGTTTCTCAATAATAGTATATCACAGTTCATAATTGAGAAAAGTTCGGCTTATATAGTATACGACATGTTCTTTGCCTTTATCATCATGTTGTGCTAATAAAGCTACGAGAGCATTAGTAGATGCAGAGGTGTAAAGAAGAAAAGACTTACCTGTGGTGGTAGGATGTAAAATAAGAGGTTTAGCTAAATAGGTTTTTAAGTCTTCAAAAGATTTTTGACAATCAAAATTCCAATGGAATTTTGATTCTTTCTTTAGTAGTTGAGTGAAAGGGTGAGTCCTATCTGCGAATGGCCTGTATCTTCCCTTGTAAACTATGAAGTTGAGATATATTTTTAGGCAGTGGCATGTTAACAATCGTATCAATTTTCTTTATGTCTACTTCAATGCCAAGATGTGAAACTATAAATCCCAACAATTTACCATTGTCTATGCCAAATACATACTTTTGGTGATTTAAGTGCATGTTATACTTCTAAATTCGCTCAAAGATTTTACGGAGGGTTGTGGCATGATCCTGGTGATGAATAGACTTCACAAGGATGTCATCGACATAATCCTCTAAGGTGTAATGCATGTAATCATGAAAGATAAGAGTCATAGCACGTTTGTAAATTGCTCCAATGTTTTTTAATCCAAACGACATGACTACCCAACAAAATGTTCCCCGTGGGGTGATGAAAGTTGTCTTGTACTGATCTTGAGGGTTGATAAAGATTTGATTATAACCCAAAAAACTATCCATGAAGGAAAGTAATTCATGTCCAACTATTGAATCAACAATCATATCAATATTTGGAAAAGGAAAATCATCTTTCAAAGAAGCAAGATTTAAATCTTGAAAGTCAGTGCAAATCCGAATACAATTATTAGGTTTAGCAACAACCACAATATTTGAGATCCAAGGTGAGTAATCAATAGGGCAGACAAAACCAACTTGTAAAAGCTTTTCTATCTCAGCTTTGACTAATAATGCAACGTTAGGATTCATTTTACGAATCTTTTGTTTGAACGACTTAGCATCAGGTTGTAATACAATATTATGTGTTACAATCTTAGGATCAATGGCAAACATATCTGAATAATTCCAAGAAAATAATTCTGAAAACTCGTGTAAAAGTTTGGTCATTTCTTCTTTTTCTGTACTTAAACAATCACCTATAGGAATAATCTTTTCAGGGTTATCTTTCTCCATAAAGACATCGACAGTCTTTTCATTAAGTAAAGTACTATGGTCTGGAAGGCTAGGTGATTGTGATGATTTTGTAGACTCTTCATTAGGTTTTAAGGTAGCATTTACCAAACAAGTGGATTTTCCAAAATATGCATCATAATTTAAACAGTAAGGTAATCCACGTTTATGATGATAATGGGGAACATTGTCATAAGCTCCCATCAATTCAATTTGTTGAGATAAGTTACCATTAACTTGCAATCCTAACCAATTCATGTGTCTCCAAAGTTCTTGGAATGTGTTCCCCAACACATAAGGACTTTGATAGATTAATTATTTATTAATTATGACTTTGACTTTTGCAAACAATTCCTAATTGATAAGGTCAAACTTGAGCGTCCATTTTTAGAGTGGGGGCCATGAAGACTTTGTTGACTTCTCCTAAGTCTATTTTGAGAGTTTGATAGCTCTTAGTAAGTGGGAGTTAAACTTGGGCGTCCCCTTTTGATGGGGACTTATATTTGGACTTGGAATTGTACTTTTTTACGTACATGAGTGGATAATGTTGAGACACCTTGCATGGATATAATGTTGGAGTTAACTAAAGTATTAGAGATACATGAATTAGATATTACTTGCATGAGGTCAGAAAAGTTTGCATGGACTTGCATGTTGTTGCATGTTACTTACATGAGTTTGCATGTTACTTGCATGTGTTTGCATGTTGTTGCATGTTGCTCCTATGGACTTGCATATGCTTGCATGTTGTTGCATGTCACTCATATGGACTTGTATGACCTTGCATGTTGTTGCATGTCACTCCTATGGACTTGTATGACCTTACATGTTGTTGCATGTCAGTTTTGTGAGATTGCTTGTAGAACACTCCAACTCCAGAAACTTGTAGGATGGTACATCTCAGTGTTTCAGGTAATGGGTATGAGTTGCATGATGTTGCATGTGCTTGCATGTCAATTTTAAGATATTACTTGCAGAACACTCCAACTCCAGAAACTTGCAGGATGGTACATCTCAGTGTTTCAGATAATGGGTATCAGGTGCATGTTGAATCCAGTGTTTGCATGTCACTTGCATGTATAGAACAAGGTAATTCAGAATAACTTTAGGGACATCAATCTTGCATGTTGTTTGCATGAGATAATTAGTGTGTGTTGATTACTTCAGTTAACAGAAAGTGATTGGGCAAACTTGGACGCCCAATTTGATGACTTTTGTTGTTGCTTTTATTTAGAAATGTATTTGATGTTGGCAAAGTTTACTTGAGCAAACTTGGACACCCACATCAAGGACATGCAGTTAATAGAAGGCTTGACTTTGTTTCACTTCAGTCTTCTCTATTTGGAGTGCTTGATTTTTTGCATGAGCATTGGTTTCTATGTTATCAATTACAATTTATCGTAATTTGAGTTTCAAGCTTTCGAATTAAGAAACTCTTGAATTAAAGAAGCTTTTGAATTAATTAAGAGCCCCATACATTTTCTAGAGAGTTAAATTATGAAAAAGACTTAGAAGAAAAAAAACAAGAAGCTTTATGACTTAGAAGAAAAAAGCAAGAAACTTTTTTTTTACTTAGAAGAAAAAAGCAAGAAACTTTTTTTTTACTTAGAAGAAAAAAGCAAGAAGTTTTTTAAAGTTTTTTAAAGGTTTGAAGATTAAAGAATCTTTTGAAGTGCATCAAGGAATCAAATGATTTTAATATTGAATGTAATCTTTCACAAGAGATTTAATACAAGCATAAACACCTTTGGTGTGGAGTTTTTCCCCTTAGGGGTTTCTCCACGTAAATACTTGTCTTCTTCTTGCAAGCTATTTTCTTCTACTACACAGTTTAAATTTCGAGAAATACTATAACATCTAAGTTGAAAATAATTTTTAGATTTACACATGCTGTTAATTTCATATTTGAAAATATTTTAAAAGCCACATTGCTGCAACTTTTCCTTGTCCTCTCTCCATTTTTTCTCCAACACAATTATTGCTTCATTCGTTGAAAAGGTATCTAAAGGGATATTTCCTGGAGGACAATTCATGTCTATCATCACAGGATATATCAAATTAAGTGTTGATATTGTGTTAAAATTGAGATCGGGATGTTTGTGGGCTTTGGTGGCTTTGAAAGGATTATATTCAATGTCATTCGAGTAATTATGTGAAGCAACTTCTATAGGTACTCAAATTCCTTGTTGATTTATACCACAACCATGCCTGTGTAGTCACAATTTTTATAAAGGATTTGAAATCCTCGACCATAAAGAGAAGCCATCTCCCAAGATTAAGGTGGAGCCTCATAGGTCTCAGTCTATAGTGTAAGTAAGAGTGTTGGCTGTGTTTGTCACTAAAGAAATTTTAGGTTATTTAGGTAAATTCACATATTTCCTTGATGAAATTGATCCAACATTTGATGTTTCAGGATTAGAGTTGTTAAGTTTATATTCTCCCATAGAGGTAGGAGTAAAATATAATGAACCCCAATCATCACCAAGGAATGCATTCGATTGTTTAGAATCTTGCACAACATTTTCTGTGGCAAGAGGAGTTGATGAATCAACTTTTAAGTTGTTTAAAATTTTATGATTAATAATTGCTTTTTGCATTTCAATTTGTAAACAACTATCTGGTTTAGGATCTACTTCAATGGTGTGAAGTTTATTTGCATAAATAAACTTGATTGATTGATGAAGGGTAGATGGAACTGTCCCCAAGGCATGAGTCCATGGTCTACCAAGAATCATATTGTATGTTAATGAATTGGGCATGACTTGAATGAGGGTAGACAATGTCACAGGTCTAACCTATACAGGTAAAGTTATAGTTCCTATAGATTGTCTCCCAACATTATCAAAGCCACGAATGTTAAGTCTATCTAGTTTGATTAAAGATGTGTCAATCTTGATCTTATGTAACAAGCTGATACCACAAACATTAAGAGTCAATTTGTTGTCAATCATATCTCGCTTGATCAATTTCTTATTTATTGTAACAAATATGATTAGAGGATCATATTGATTTTGAACTTCAATAGAAGGTAACTCATGTTTTTGAAACAAAATGTCTATTTTTTGTCGCATGCATACAATCTAACAGAACTGCTACATCATTTGGCTTGATAGCGGGTGGTACAATCACCTTTTGTAAAGCTTCCTAGAGCATTCTATGGTATGTAGGTGAGGTCTATATGAGTTCCCAAAGAGAAATCTTGGCAGGAGTAGCATGAAGCTGCTCAACAAGATCATAATCTTGACCAAATTTATGAGTAAGACGAGGTGGTTAAGGATGCATATGTTGAGAAGTTGGTAAAGATATCAGAATGTTTAATTGTTGTTTACTTTGTTTGTTATTTCATGTATTATATGTGTGAGCAACCATAGTATGACTAGGTTCTTGTAATATTTCTTGTTGATTTCAATGTGTTATTTGTTTAACATAGTTATAGATACGATCAGGAGCTCGAGAAGAAGGCAGAAGACCTCTAACAGTGAGCACCAGTTTGGATTGTGTCTGAGTCACATCCAAACATAGGTTGACCACTATTTTCGACATCATAGGTTCTTCTTGAGGTTTAGGAACATAGATTGTATTTACTATTCTTTGAAAAAATGACAGTTTAGGAGTTGTAGTGGAATATTCAATCGAGATAAAGACCTCGAGGGCTTCATTTAACATATTGAAGTCATCAAAACTAAATGGCTCATTATACACATTAAAGTCTTGTAAAATGAAATTCGACATTATAACATGTTCTATTTCCAACAAGAGAAGTGTCCTTTGCAAGAATGAAAATGAAATCACTATGCTAGGCTAACTTTAATGCTTTTTTCAATGTAAATAATGTAACATTCACAATATAATGCATACACTATGAATGTAATGAAAATGTAATCTAAATCTGATTTGGAGCAGCAAATGAACTCAGATATGAGAATAAAGGATGCTAATTCTTTAAACACGGGTTCACCAAAATGTTAAGTATGGAAAAGTAGAGAGAATGATAGCATGTATAAACCAAATCAAGCCTCTCTTTTCACATACACTCAACATTAGGAGATAGGAACTAAGCTTGTTCACTATGAAGGATCAAGCTACTAATTTCTATTCTCTTTTATGCTATTGTAGATGAATGGATGCTCCAATTAGGTTTTCACAAGCTTTAGGTAGCCTTATCACATGAAACCCTAATTGTAAAGAATGCTAAAATAGACTGATTTTCAGAACAAAGATTGCCAAACAAACTACAAAAATGTAGATCAGGGGTGTCAATGATTGTGTACCCAAAAATTAGAGGCATGTCAGACTAGGGTGCGTGTCCCATAGTCCAGAAAGTTTTCCAATGACAAAACTTTCTACACTAGGTATCATAATCTCTAAAAAGGGTTCCAGATCTTGGATTTGAAGCGGCGTTAGACTAGGGCGCCCGCCTCATAGTCCCAAAGATTCTTCGATGACAAAACTGAAAGTTTTGTGACGACTGTACCTGCAATACCTCTTCTCCTTTTGCTCCTTTCTGCCAAATCTTTCTTAATGTAACATGCACATACAAAAGAAGGAGAAGGATGGTTGTGGCTATATAGGAGTTTGCCTCAGTCAAACCCCATCTATGGTATTTCTACCTCAACAATAATCAATGATAAAGTATGCAGATGTGTGTGCTCAGAAATCAAGTGTGTAAGCATAAATGCAAGATCCTAAATGACTCAAGCATCAAGGATGGATCCACACAATGTTTCACTCAAGAAAACAACAACTTCACCTCAAGGAGATGGTAGTGATGAAGACTTGTAAAACAAGAAGGTGAAGCAAATGTATCTACAGAGGATTCCAAAACTCAAGTTGCAGGTTTCAACCCTTCTCCCGATCATACAAAGGGCTTGACAAAGCCCTAGGAAGAGCAAGATAGACTCAAGATCTTGATTCCTAATCTCCACCAAATATCTCCACGATAGCAAATATCAATATCTTCAAAGAGTTTCAACAAAGTGCAGACCTTCAATAGCAGCAGTAGTAGAATTTCAGCATAATAAGCTTGCATATGAATTGTGTGATAAAATAATTTTAAATTCTCTTTAAATACCTAAACTTAGAAATGCAAACACTCGAAATAATATGATGACATCATGTGAAAACCAAAATTTGAATTTGGAATCACGAGGTGCACGGATCAAGCCGACACCCCTCCAAAAATCAAAATCCAAAAATTTAGGGCTGGACTAGGGCGCGAGCGCCCAAGTCCAAGACCTAAATTTCACTTAAGGTCTGGCTTAAGGGGGTCCAAAACATCTGGAATCCAAGGTTTGTTTTTGGGTTTTGCTAGTTATTGCTTCGAAATGCGACATTTCCTCGACGGGGTACATGTCAGTTAGGGTTTGGGTAGGTCCAAAAATAAAAAGGGTAAGAAGACACCAAAGGAGAGGAGCTAAACTATGTGAAATTGTGCTAATTCATGCAGAAGTACAATTTCCAACATAACAGCTCCTGGAGTCCAATTCCACCCAATCCTTGATTGATATAAATTTAAAACTCCTCATGACTTTCAAATTTGCATGAAAAAGATTTATTTATAATTAGATTTATATTTATAAGATATATTCTTAATATTATAAATATCTTTCAAAATAATACTTTATTCATTTTAAATCTAATCAAGGAATATATATATATATATTAATCAATTTATTTAATTTAGGATAAACACTTCAAATATTTATCATAGTAGACACTTTATACAATTCTAATGTATTTTAGTCAAAAAACGTAATAAATACATACATGACCAACTTATATAATTCAAAGAATATTTTGTAGCAATGAAATCACATCCATTAACCAACTAAAAATGTTCAAGCAAGACTAGTGACCATATTATGATGCAAAATGACATGAAACTACTTGAGTGTGTGCATGCATCGGGTTTATCCATCATGCCATCTCTTTCCTAGCGGCTAGAACATCTCTACCTCAACCATGTTCTCGTCTTCAACATTTCTCCTGCACTTAGTCGCACTTAGATTTCCATTAATAGGTTAGTCCTTATAATCATAGCCAAAGCAAAATAAGATGTACATCTATAATCACACTAATAATAATTGATCATTAATCGACTTTCAAACTATGCATTTATAACATTGATAATTACTTTCACACACATGTGGAATCACTCATAGTAAAACAATCATTGTAAAATGTCCAATAATCTAAATTATAATAAAGTCCATAAAATGAGATGTGACATTTGTACTCGAGGATTGATAGGATCTCCTTTGAGCTCATAGAAAATATGAGTAAATTTGTTGGACATTGAAATTCTACACATTTGTGGACACAAGTAACTTGCTTGCTAAACTAACATAAGAAGGTGGTGGTGCAAGTGACCACAAAGTTTCACCAATAAATCTAGTTGGTAGAGTACGAAGAATTTCGCTCCAAATTCTAGATTTTGGTAATGAGGTAGATAGTCCCAAGGCGATTTAAATTTAACATGTTAAAAAATAATTGCATGTATAGGATTTTCATAGATGTAAAAACTAATTCAACCTCAAATGTGATGGGATTGTGTTTAACAATATAATTTTTGGATGTACTATAATATATTTGCCATTGGAATTAGAAAGGGTGAACACCTATTGTTCATAATACGAAACACAATCATGGTGTTTGAAAACTCGATTTTCACTGGTCCACAAGTTGACCCACATAACCTGAAGGTTTGATGTGGTGTGCCACCAAAGAAGGTCTAGGTCTAAAACCATGCTTCAAATTATCCAATGCACCATGCATTGGCACCAAGATGATTTTATCTTAGGGACTTCACTCAAAGCTTAATGTGATGATCTACCTTGCCCATCAAACAATTTTTTTCTACGATTTAGTTTTCATTTTTTGTATGACAATTGATTTTTTAATGCACGTCAATATTGTAGTGGGTAGTAAGTCAGATTGGTCATCTAGGAGTTTAATACCAGATAAAAATTGCCTTCAACTTAGATGCAAGAAAGTGATTGGCTTAACCATTATAGATCATGTTTGGTAGATTGTTTGTTCATTTTGAAGAAAAAATATTTTTGATTCAAGAAAAGTTGCCACATGTAGCTTTCTACTTTGAAAGCATAAACTATTTGGCATTTTGTTCCTACACAAAATAAGGGATACGAGTGTAATTGTGCTTGATAACAAGAACATCACATGTAACAATTCTTATGTTGGTACATTTAGTGATACCTTCCAATTCATCTCACAATTCCAATCAATGCTAAAAGCGATCCTTTAGGCAAAAATTCTAGCTAGTCTTAAGCCTTATGGAAAAACCATGATCCAAAGCCACATTAAAAAAATCAAAGTGAACTTGCATTCAATCTCCATAACCAATGTCAATGAGAGGCATGCTAGAAAGGGAACTTGAAATTAGACCCCATAAGTAATATAAAAAAAAAATTAATATAGAAATAATTAAGTAATTTAGCCAAAGGCGTTCCCTATGGCAAATGAAGCCCTGGCTTGGCAGATCGATGATTTGTATTAAGTGAGGGGCGTGCAAGACGATTGAATCATCGTCTGTCATTTGATTTTGTTGTTCCTTTTTGTTTATCGTATCTCCTGTGCTGATTTATTTTACCGTTCATTTATGCTACCACTTTATCTTTCTCATTTTATTTTTATCTCCTCAAAAAATCATTAACATGTGATTGTTACGACAATTGCTCAATTGTTGTGGCATGCGATTATGACAAGATGTAAATTGTGATTTAGGGCATGTCCCCATGTTGCTACTTAGCTTATTTTGGCTACCAGCCACTACTCAAGTTTTTTAGGAGATATTTGTGCAGGTAGTGACCCCGTGAATATTTTATTTTTTTACTTATTTTAAGCAGTTATCTTAAGTAACTTTTACTATATAAAAAATAAAAATAAATTATTTTAATTATTTTAATTTAGAAGAAAAATTAAAAAGAGAGGGAAGGAAATATATGCAGCCACACGACATAATTTTCATTATGCAACGACTGCTTATTTCCAGCCCCCTCATTTTTTTCACAGCTTATCTACAATTCCTAAATAGTAACTACTCCACAAAAATAGGGAAAGATTATATATTATCTTTTCCCATAATTGTAAATTTCCATGGGGGCACTCTAACTGCTTAATTGTAAGCAGAAAAATAACTTAAGCAATCACATGGGGACATGGGGTTATTTTGTTACAAGTAAAAGGCTACTTTCTTATGGTCGACCACATCCCTATGTTTGAACTATATGGTGTAGACGAAGTGTAACGCCCCGCCATGAATACCTCAGAGAACATCACATTTATGCTATATGCAACAGGATAATTTTTTTTTTAAATGATAGAAATAACAAAGTAATATTAACACATCATTTAACTAATGACTTGTCCTCTAAGATAACATGGTTGCATTACTTGACAAACAATTAACATAATCTAACACACATCATGAATTAACATCAGTAACTCATTGTAAACCTAATGCACTAAAACAATAAACATTTACATATACATAACATCATATAAGTATTCATCAGGATCGAGTACATAGTTACAATTTCTCCCGACATATAAATACAACATTACATTGTTACATTATCATCTTCTGAATACATATGAATACATACATTATGAATAATCTAATACACATGATAGCACATGAGCATAATAACTGTCTCCATAAACAAGTACACGATTTGAATCTGCTACAGGAGTTACCACCTTCTTGCACACGAACAAAGGCAAGGAGAAACCAATGGAGATAAAGCACATTACAGAGAAACCAATGGAGATAAAGCACATCCACCCGACCATGTGGAACCCTAAGGTCCAACCCCCATGCTAGGAGATAACATAAGGTCCCAAAACATCATACAGTCAGGTAGACAATTGCCTAACAGGAGCAAAGACTGAACAAGACTCCATTACAACACATGACAACACCACAAGCAACTCAATATCACTTCCAGAGGCAACACACGATGAATGGGGAGAGTACATCTAGGGAATGCTAGGCTGCAATAGGAAGAGTCTCATCGCATGGTCCTGACATGGGTTATCCTGACAGCCTCTCACTAGGCGCTGACCCCATAGGGTGACACATGCGGAATCAACTTTCCTTTCGTGATGACAAGGAAATCAATTATGCCGACCAGGCCTTCTCAACCCATCCTTAGCCTAAACGAGCACTATAGGCATGGGAGAGGAAATCCAATTATCTTGTTAATGTGTAATTTACCCTTTTCCCCCTGTTCATTTTTAGGTTTTCACTTAATTAACAACTTTCAATGGGTTATCCTGATAGCCACTTTGGGCGCCGACCCCACATTGAAAGCCACTCCCCTACCTGCATCTAGAAACCCTAACCATCAAGCAAGACACTCACTATCATATTGATAAGTATACATAAACAATGCAAGGCATTTACCTTCTTGCATACAAAACATAATCACAATGACCAACCTGTACATCATTGTCCCAAAACTTTCCGTTGATCAATCACAATAACCATAACAACACGTATCTCGAGCAAGGTATGGGTCATCTTGCTCGCAAATCTCAACCATGAACAAAATAGTTTCTCATTACGATTTCCAAGATCTCCCCATTACAATACTAAACACAAGCTCGATATCAACACATACGTGAAGGAGGTTTAATCCCATCATAATATATTCACAACACAGTATGTACATCATCTCACATTATTGTTTACCAAGACCCACATACATAGACAAAAGACATCATGTTCTTGCAACCTTCATTTCAAGACACCTATGAATAGAATACATGCCATCGAATCATATTACCTTATGCCTCTGGAACCTAAACTTGACAATTTACACATAGACCAACTCACATGAAAATTTTGCTTGCAATAAGCAACTTCAACTAAACAACTCATCGACAACATAAGTTCTTCTTACTAGAGCAATTCTATTTAATCAAATTAGCAACTGGATTCAAGTTATATCTCCACCAAGCATTTCATAAAACCTAGGTCTAGTTTAATTAATATTAATTCTATCTATTATATTAATCACTCATCAATTACATCTAACCGTCAAGCTAAACAATGCATAGATAATATTAATTACAAATAATTATAAATTAAATGCTAATAACAACATTTATAATCCAAACCCATATATCATATTTCTACTAACAAAACCATTAAAATAGAATCAATGCCATATTACAGTAAATATGCGATCATATCAATTAGTTTAATAAACATTCGTATTAAACTATAACAACTACGTTTCTTTTGTTTCATAAGTTAATATCTATATCATATATATTCCAACAAACTCATCTACTAAATCACGGATCTTAACTAAGCATGGATTCATATTTAATTTATAATTAATAATTGATACCTATACAAATATCCATATGACATAAATGTTTATATACATGTTCATGCACTTGTGTAGGTTATTCCTATCCTCAAGGTAAGATTTGGTCAATCAACCTTCAAATTTTGGATGGTTTATAAACAACACCACTCTGCCTTTGAGTAGCAGCCACACCATTTCCATTTCTTCAAGCGACGACTTCATAGACCACCACACCCAATTTGAAACACCTTTGTTATACATGGCTGGAGTCTCACCTAGAGGATGGAGTTTGACATACTTAAGGAGTATGCACACCGTATTAAATGGGTTATCTAGATTTGGATTATGGTCGATCAAGAATACTGTGAAGATTTGAACAACCAAAGAACAAGACACCCAAAATATAAATTGACTAAATGAAGAGCTAATAAGATGTTTAATACAATCTACTATAAGAATTGGATCCTGAAGAATCTATGCAAAAGTGGGCAGTTTTATATGATCCAAAGTCCATATTTATTTGAGACCTTAATGCACATAAGAAAAACATTTCCATCTAGATCTAATAGAAGGCAGAAGTAAGGAATACTCTAATGGACAAGGTACTCAAACTGTTTGACAAGGTTCAAAGATACTTACGTACACAAAGAACATCATTAGTTTATCTATTAGAGGATATGAACAAACTAACAGATCCTTAGCAAGATGACTTCGTAACCCCTTTTAAAAATAGATAAAAACCATCGTTTCTAAGATCCAACACCAACATTTAACAATTATAAGATTATATAGAAATCTTAATACTAATATATAGATAACACATGATTATATGCAAACCTTAATGCCAATTTATATGGCGATTACTATCTTATAATTATAGGAAGATCTAATGTAAAAATCAAAAATATAATTCATGCTATGATGATCTAGGTTTATGACATGCAAATAAGGCAACAAATATGCTTCTTTCAAGATTTACATTGAAATGTTTGCTTTTCCAATTTCACAAGCAACAACCCTTAGAAAAACAACCTTTACATTTATTAGATAAAGGATACATATAATATTTAGAACATTCAATATTTACATTTAACCAATAAAGAAAAATATATAATATTTATATTTAATCAATAAAGAAAAACATATAAAATTTACATTTAATCAATAAAGAAAAACATATAATATTTATATTTAATTAATAAAGAAAACATGGTACCTCAATCACAATATCCCACTAATGGTAGAATCCTTGAATGAAAATCATAAAATGAGCAAGTCACCCCCACTCCATGAAGAGTTTTTAAAGAGAAGGAAAGAGTAACTTCCTACCCAAAACTAACTCAACCACCCAACTAACTCAACCACCCAACTAATTCAACCAACCACCTTCCCATTTTCGTCACTTTTGTAAGTGGGGCTTAAAGGAGGGTCTAAAAACCTTTTAAAATATTATAAATGACAAAAATAAACTTCTTACCTATGTACCTCGGACATAAGACAATTTTCCAAACATAAAATACAACTTAGACCTCTTAAAAACACTTAAAAAAAATCATTTTAAAAGTTATAAGGTTAAATCCCACACAAGAACATAATCATTTTATCACATAAAACTAAAAATAATATTTCTTAACATCATGGCCAATAGACCTTATGGCCCCATGCCTAGGTTAGACATCACACAAAAAGACATAAAGTGGCTAAATGACCACCATCATCCAATGACATAGTAATTCTACATGTACACTCAACAAGAAGTGTTAGTACAATATATAGCCAAAATATATCCAGCATAAATAACATATTATCACAAATCCATTAGTAACCATAGTGTAACGCTGAATCAATACACTCTTGATCCAATTGTTAGGCTTCATCAATTGGATGATAGGACTATCTCCTCTCTACTCTAGGGTCTGGTTAGTGCGTTTACTAGTGTTCAACAACCTTCCCTTAATTAAATCAATTTAATAGTAGTAATAAAATAATTCATATTCAAACAACTTTAAATAATTATTTGAACTAGGTAATTATCAATTACCAATTTAATCTTATTAAATATTAATAATAATAATAAGAATATTATATGACCTTATTAAATATTAAGGTGGGTCAAATATTAGTATGACTATATAATGAAATATAGGCATACAACATAACCCACTAAGAAGGACAGCCGTTAAAAGCCAAATCAAACATGATCACAAGCCAGGGCCAAACACGCACTTAACCAACAGGCTCCATCAAATATCAATCAGTTACAAGACTTGACATACTGACAAAACTGACAGGTTGAACTAGACATGTCATGCATCCTGATCGAGGATGATGACTTGGGATGTGGGACCTTAAGTTATCTCCGGAACAACTTATCCATTGGGTTTAGGGCATGCTCAGACCTGTTAATTCAAGTGGAGTCGATGCCCGATACCTGCATCCTGCAACAAATGACACAGTCAAGCATATATAGACACACAAAAGCTGACACTAGGTGAAAAAGGAATCACAATATCACAGGGCACTCGCAAGCGAGTGATACGACATCGTCCTTTCCACATCATATCAATCTAGATTAGATAACACATAACCGTAACCAAATTAAATCTACCTCATTATCTGAACAGAACATACATTGAACATATAGGTGCATGAAATTGAATAAGTCTCAGAAGTACCATCATAACAAATAAATCTAACAGAATCAGTCCATGAGATCCATTCTAACATATAGCAATTGTAGTAAGATCGACATCTTAATCATAGGAATGCAAAACAATGTCAAATCCTTACCTTAATTATTCCCGTTATTTTACCTTCATATTCATGCGCCTTGATCAGTTCACCTGTACATCCAAGGTGGGAACAGAGGGGCACTACACGAAGGTTTACAATTGTCAAAGAGTAAATTTCATGAGTCGTGAAAATAAAAATCATTGATAGGCATGTTCAGAAAATGGTGAAAAAGATTGCACATATTTCAAAATGTGAAAGGTGTAGATTCAGTCCATAGAGCTTGGAGCATATTCCATAGAGCTTGGAGTGTATGTACACCGTCCCGTACAATATTTATGACAGGGCATTTGTGCAACTTCATGTAGTTTTGTTCTGAACCAGGCAGAGTATTTCTAAGACATTTTTGCTTATGTTTTGGTCCCACATACCTAATATAATTAACCTTTTACCTATTTGTTGATAAGTTAGGAAATTTTTTTGTTTTATGTATTTTTTTCAACTTTTGTAATTTAATTATATATTTGTTATTCAAAGGTTTTATTGGTTACTTGGTAAAGTTGAATGGCTCTCAAGAACCTATCATGGATGTACTGTTGTTGTGCAAGGCTAGAGATATCATTAGGGATGAGGTTGGGATAGTGCTTTAATTGACTTTGGTGAAATGAATGCTTCATATTTTAACTCTTAGTCAAAAAGAAATATCAACTTCGACTCATGCTCCTAATACCAACAAATATCACTTTATAAAAAATATATAATATTATATTTGTATTTTTATACTATTTTATATTTCTATATATTTGTATTTAATGATTTTTATACTATGTTTAATATCCTAAATTTTTGGTTTCTTGGTACACTAGAAAAATAAATACACCTCTAAGAGACTACGCTTCTATAATCTTTAAGTAGGACATGAGATGAACATCTCAAATTTGATACTCTACCTACTAGGGTAATCTGATTATACCTTTACATCAAAATGGTCTAGGTAGTCATAACAATGTCCACAACCCATTAAAACCTCAAAACCTAGCATAGATACCTCATGCAATCTCACGAGATTGGGAAGCATTTGATTCATTTATTCATATAATATCTATATCACATTCTCTTATGATTGTGATACACACTATGATTACACATGTTTAATAACTAGTTATCATGATTACATCTAGTATTGATTTATGCCTACATGGTTCTTATTTAGTATTCATTACTTGCTTATAGCCTAGTTTGGGGGCATCATGCTTTCCAGTCCATGTGCTTTCATGCTTATCTCTCATTATTTTACTATACATTTATCACACAATATTATTTAGACACTTATTCATAATTCTTATACTTTGGATAATGGTATCTTTACCTCTCTTCTTTCCTCCAATTCCTTGCATCATTTGTATGCAACTAATTGAAGGTGGGGCATATTATATGATCATTGATGTTCTTTCATGTCTATGGTCACAATGGCCCAACAGATGACCTAAACCATAATTTGTTATTTAGAGTATGGTTGTAATTGTCCATTGAGGTATTTTACGTCTCCTCCTTTGGTGATTATAATGATTGGCTTCAAGCTATATGTTCATGACTTCACACCATCTTTGGCTTTATGTTGCATGTTCATGGCTTCACTCTACATCCCTAAAGTTACTTGATTTACCTTTTGCACTTAATTTGAGATTGTTAATATTGTTTAAAACCATTTATGTTAATGTGTAAATTTAATTTTTTTAACATGCTACTTTTTGAATTATGCTTGATTTTGCATGTTTTAAGATGGATCACTCATTGCAAAGAATTCATCAACACACAAGCATAAATTGCTTAAAAGGAGATAGATAGATTTAGAGTTGTTTCCTCTCTCTCTCTCTCTCTCATATATGTAACTATATATTTATTTTATATTTTAAATCTATATTATAAATATATGTATTATTATATATATTAAAAACATAAAATATAAATATATTATATTATATTAGTAATATAAATTATTATTTAATAATATTTAAATTAACCTAAATACACATATTAAATTACTATCTAAACCAAGCAAAACCCTTGTTCAATTTACAAATATTTACTAAAGAAAATGTTTAGCTAACAACGTCAAATTTGTTTAACTCTCTTTATCTCTCTAATATGCAAGTCTCATCATTTCATGGTATGACAATGAGAATGAGAGAGAAAGCTGAGGGAGAGAGAGGTTAGTGATGCATGTTCAAGGTAGAGGAAGAGAGAAGGGGAGAGATAGAGGCAGACAAATACAGAGAGGGAAGGGGAGAGACAAAGAGATAGAGGGATACATAAAGAGGGAGAGAGATTGAGAAAATGAAAGAGAGGTTAGTGATGTATGCCCCCTCCAATTACTTGCATGGAAAAGATACAAAGAAGTGGAGGTAAAGGAAAAACACATATATTTTATGTTTGATGTTTATATATATATATATATGTGTGTGTGTGTGTGTGTGTGTGTGTGTGTGTTATAAGGTAAGTGCTACCAAAGGGGTAGCTCCCATTACATTGCGTAAGAAATGAAAATTACATAGCCATAGAGATGGTGTTAATACCATCCGCTAGTATATTAGCCCTCTCCAGCTGTTCAGCTGAGAGGCGGTCCCCATAAACACTAACAAAATTTGTGAAAGCCTCCATTTTGCACTTCTCCAACCCCTCTGAAAATCTTCAAGTCCTCCGCCACCTTCCCTTTCCTCTTTACCACCTCAGCATCAAAGACTCCATAAATCATACCACTTCTGGGATTTGGGTTGGTGTGTTGACCAGCCACCAGAATTGCACCCTGAATCTCATCCTTGGCGAGTAACCCAATAAACCTCGACACCCTATGGACAACACTTGTAGCTTGGGCAATAGTGATGAAAAATATTTCAATGAGCACCCCATCATGGATGTGAGAGCCCTGGGTAGATTGCATTCCCATAATGTTTTTGATGACATTTTTCAATTCCGCCTCCTCCATTTTGAAGAGTCATCCCAACTGCTAGTCCAAGTTGTTGTCTTCACACTTGCATTGCACTCCGAAGTGACTGTGACCCACCATGGCATCCTTAGCGAAAATGTTCACTTCAACCCCTATTTAAAGTCGTTAGGAATACATGGGCAACTTCTAAGGTGATCTATCCTCTACCTGAATTTTGATTCGAAGCTAATTCACTGATAAGCCTCCAGACATCTTGACCATTGGATCCTGGTAGTATACTTGGAAAGGACTCTGAAAAATCTGCTACCGTGAACTTCACACTCTTAACTTGTGAAACACTCAATATTTTTAGATTTGGTTAATCTGTTCCTGAATACAATCGTCATATCCCAAAGTATGAAATCAATCTATCTTTCTAAAATGATCTTCGTATGATGCACTGTTGTGCTTCGCATGCTTCGCTTGAGAAATCATCATTGACTGGGACACCAAATCCTGCCAGCACCTTTGGCGTCCAAGGATGTCAAAGGCCTTCAATTGACTTGTTATTTTGATGTTTGCAAAGATGCCTTTGGCACTCCCATGGCAACACTCCAGATGAAATCCAAAATCTTCATATTAGTTATTGTGTTGCCTATTCCCGAAGGCCCTCCAGTTTTCCTTTGCTTATTTGTGCATGGAGTTGGAATTTATCTTGCTGGAGCTTTACCTGATTTGGAAGGGATGGTCTAGGACCTTGTTGTTGAAAAGATCATATTAGTGGATAAGATGGGTGGGTTGGCTGACCCTTTTGTGTTACACACATCATCTTGAGTTGGCACAAGGGAATCAATTTTTATTGAATCTTCCCTTACTGGGATGTCCTTTTGTTTTTGGGATTCACCAGCTTTCGTAACCACTAACGCCTCTTGTTGAGGCGCGGTCACTTCAGGAGTGTGTTCTTTTGTAATGCCTACCCTGGCCTTAGGGCATGAATCTTGAAGATGCCTACGACTATGGCAGCTAAGACAGAAGAAACATTTCTCTTCGAACGATATCGATATCTATCTTTTGAACTCTTTGGTGATCTTGAATTTGCAGGATAATTTCAGGTGGAATCTTGTGTATTGCTACTATCTTGATTCTGGCGAATAGATAGGAATCACTGTTGAATAGTTCCTCATCTATTGCTAGCACCATGCCAATAGTTTGTCTAGTTTTGGTTAAACATCCCTCGGTCCAACATTCTACCAGCAAATTGTAGAGGCAAATCCACTTTGGTTCGTCGTAGGGAGCGTATGCCATTGTATCAAAATTAGGGGTCCATTTCCTCATATACATATATGATCCATTTCTTGTCTAGATCCTCCCTTGAATAATCAGATCCCTATCTTTAGGAGAAATGAAAGCGACGATGAAGAAACCTTTAGGGAGGAATTTAAGGATGCACTATACTTGCCAAATTTATGCACTATACTTGCCAAATTTCCTTTGCCCATGTTTTAACTTGATTTCTGGTGAGTCTTGGTCCAGTGAATCTGTAAATCAACGTTGTCTATGTAAGGGATTCACTCTCCTTCTTACTTTCCTCTGTAAGTTCTATTTGAATGCTCTTCATTAACAGATCTCCCTCTTCCAATCTTGTGAGCAAATTTGGGAGGTTGCTATCTTTGTCTGCATCTTCCTCTTCCTCCTGCTTGCATTTGAATGCACCCCATTGTACTACTCCTTGC
The DNA here is from genome assembly GCA_027924645.1 of Cunninghamia lanceolata. Taxonomy (NCBI): domain Eukaryota; kingdom Viridiplantae; phylum Streptophyta; class Pinopsida; order Cupressales; family Cupressaceae; genus Cunninghamia; species Cunninghamia lanceolata. The sequence continues at coordinate 3,683,299 of BSBN01000923.1, forward strand.
ACCGAACCCCCATCTTGGTAAAAATTATAAATTGATTTGATTATTGATGACTATATTTAAGACTTTATCCCTGTCTAGTATACAATATTAGGATTGATCAAATAATTCAACTTCATATCAGTCGATGCTTATTTATATTAATTTTTTTATTATATATTTATTCTTTATAAAAATTATATATTTTTTGTTCCATTTATTAAATTAACCTATAAGAAATCTAACAACTTAAGAGAGATATATGAAATGAGAATGAGAGAGAAAGAGGGAGAGAGAAGGATAGACATGAGAGAGATAAAATATATGAAGTAAATAGAGAGACTGTGGAAGGAGAGGGCTCATAAAATGATACACTATTTGAAAAAGCCAACAAGGTACATGTCTTATGTACAAAAGTGTAAAGTCCCCTTTTGTAAATGCCCTAGTTTTTGCCCCAAAATCATAATTCCAAGAAAAGCAAGAAATGAAATAGAGTTAGCGATATCATTTACCAATTTAAATTGTTGAACACGATAGATCTTGGTTGAGACCTTGCAATCATGTTGACAGGCTGTCGTAAGGTCTTAACACTTTAGTTAAAAGTATGTCAATTATGTCGACTAAGTAGTGTCCAAGGCCGTACGCAATAAGGGATATTTTTGGACATCTCACTTAGTAACAAATTTTCTAAATTTTTGGAAAGCTTGAAATAGAATTTAAACTAGAAAACATGAAATCTTTAAGCTATAAAGCATTTGAATTTCTATTCTAGAAAGCATGTAAACTATTTAAGAATCAACGCTTGCAGTTTAATTATGAATTCAAAACAAAGGCAACTAACTACCAACTGAAAACACATTTATCAACAACTAACAATAGTTTTATGAACATAGTGGATGCTCCAGAAATTTCAAGTAAACAGAATTCAAAGATCATTAACTTAAAATCACAACTTGCAGGAGCACATAACAGAACAGAAAACAGAAATGACAACATCAACAATAAGAAATACTTATCTATATGTTGTGCCAAATCAAAAAATTTGCTTCATTAAGGCATTTTGAGAAAGTCCAGAAAATTTTTCATCAAAAAAGTCAAAAAGTCAAAATTTCTAAAAATAGACGTCAAATTAGGTTTTCTAGGTTTCTTGAGATATGGATGCTGGCAAAATTTTCTAAAAATAGAATATCTGATTCAGGTGTCGTGCCTGATTCTAATTCGCTGAAACTTCACGATCAAGGTGGTTCAGACAAAATCTGCGAAAGATCAAGTTTTCTCTTCTAGGTCAATTCTACTTTTTCAGATGGCGAAGCATGAGCTCTGGAGCCATCAGTAGAAGAGTTTCATCTGCCAGGGCTCATTTTCAAGATTTCGGGGCTGTTCGGTTAACACAGAACTAACGAACAGTTGTCGATTGACGAAGAACGGAGAACGAAGCATGGTAAATCCAGAAAGTGTTGAAAAGTGAAAATCATGAAATTTTTCTAAGGCATGGATTTCCAGGCGCCCCTGGAGGCTGGGGGCGTCCATCTTTAGTAGTGTTAGAGTTTTTTCACGTTTTTTCGAGAAAATGCAAAAAATGTCTGCGCTAGTCATTTTCTGAGTTGATAAAAGCAATCATTTTGGTCAACATATCCTAAAAAGCTGGGATTCACCTCATATATGCCAGGTTATCCAGTCCATCCCTCATCCAGTGGCAGTTGACTAGCAAAACAATGAAATTGGTGACATGAAGCAGCTGTCGGCACGCGAAACGAGGCAAACTGTAGACAAAGTTGAAAATCCTTAAAATTAACTAAGGCATGAATTTTTAGGTGCCTCTAGAGGAAAAGGGTGCCTATCTTTTCCAGTGATAGATTTTTTTCACGTTTTTCAAGAAAACGTTAAAAAGTCTCCGTTAGCCCGCTTCCAAGTGGTCAAATTCAGTCAAAAGGCTCGTAAAAGCTAGAAATTCATCTCAGGCGTGTTAGGCTACTCAGATCACCTCCCATCCTGCTTCAACAGTTAGTCAGACGACCAGAAATGAAGATCGAACGGGACCTGCGACATGAAAAATAGAGAAATGCAAACAAAATTGAAAAACATCAAAAAAATTCTAAGACATGAAATGCCAGGTGCCCCTGGAAGCTAGGGGCACCCATCTTTTCCAACCTTAACCTTTTTTCATGTTTTTTCAGAAACTGATGAATCTTCCTCTGTTAGCCTGTTTGGATCTATAGAAAACTGGTTTGGCACGATTCCTGAGGTAGACAGACGATACAATCAACTCAGTTTTCATCAGGCTTTCCTATTTGCCAGATCATCAGACTCAGTTTTGCTCCGGCAGGTGGAAATTGACATCCGAACAGGGGTCCACAGTCACCGGAACACGCGCAGAAGATGAGAAATTGAAAAAGTTGAAATTTTCTAAAAAAATTTTAAGGCACAAAAAACTAGGCGCCCCTGGAGGCTGGGGGTGCCCAACTTTTCAGGTGTTAGAAATTTTTCGTGCCTAACAGTGTTTTCTCATGGCTGTTTTCGGTTCTTCATCCGGCGATAGGTTTCAGAAGACAGATTTGTAGTTGAATGTTGTCAAATCGTTAGTTCGAGGTTGGGGATGAAATCAGAGTTGATAAATCTTCAAGATGCCATGATCAGTCAGCTTTTTCAATCAATGGTGACAATTTTCCATCTTGTTGAAGTCAGGGACAGGCCATATTGGAGTCAAAACGAGTGCAAAAGTGTCAAAACGAAGGAAAATTTGGCTAACACTTATGCAACCTCGCGTGTTTGATGACATCATCAAAGAAGATATTTTTTTTATCATCTCGCACATAAAGCCATAGGCAGCTATAAAATAGGGATTCTTCCTATTCGAGTATATCTACTTGGATTTGTGCTTTAAAAGATGCTTTCTTCATGGATAAGACTCAAGCTTTATTCTTTCACAAAGAAAGCTGCTTTTTTGCCCTAAAGTTCTATAAAGACAAGCTTTTGGCTTCTTTTATTCATTATTTTTGCAAGTTGCATCCAGAGGGAAGATTTTTATTTTCTTTCCACGAAGATTTGAAGACCCGAACGAAGTGCTTTTTCAGCGTTCTTCATAGTTTCGGGATGAGGAAGCAAGGAGGCATGCTTTTTCAAGGTCCTTTTTTCTAGGGGATTATTTTTAAAAAATAGGGCCGAAGCTTTTTCAATTTTCATCGAGATGGGTCCATCTAGAATTTCATCCTCTTGAAGATTGGGAAATTTTATTTTTCTCAGAATCTTCTTTTTTGCTGCTTTTTCAGGAAACCCTCCGCTTTTTCAAAATCTGACGATCTGGGTTGCTTCAAAACGAAATTGTCTACAAAACCCATGTGCCAGCTTTTTTGCTCAGAATCTGTTTTCTAGAAGAAATCATTAAGTAATTTTCTGCCTTTTGTCTAAGAGTTTTCCAACATAGGCATTTTCATAGTCATTTTTCAACTCTTTTAGTATGCAGTACTCTCCAACTGAGATCAAGCCTAAAACGACATTGGTTCACAATTACCTGAGAACTTTCGAGACAGACTTGCATAAAGTACTTCCAGTGTTCAATTTGCATCCTTTGGAAGATGCATGAAACAACACTATCAGGAATCTGAATCACTTCGGGTTGCTTGCAGTAGCTTCGTTTCCCATCACAGTGCAAAGTATCAAATTCATAATTGTTTGTATGAAGCATTACAATTCAGTCACAAGAGAAATCCAATCAGCAAATGGACGGGTGCTCTGCAATCTCAGGCCAAATGATATTGAGAAGTGTTTTTCGATACCAATATGGAGGGAAAACTTAGTTGTTTCAATTAAAGAATGCAAGAGGTGTGGCACAATGATAAAGAAAAGTATCAGAAAAAGATTGCTCAGAGGTGGTTGAAAGAAAAATAGAACGTCATGCCAAAGAACGTTGGACGTGGAAAGTTCAAGGAAGAACATGCAATAATGATTACTCTGCTAAGTTGAATCATAGGTCAAGCAGATGCTAACAAATTTCAACCTTGGATGTTTTACATCATGTCCCAGATTGTTGACGGAACCGAATTCTATGATTGGTCGGCACTTATCAGTGATAGTCTCCACCAGCAAATAATTAATTTTCAAAGGGCCCATGAATTCCACATGATGTCATGCCTTGTATATTTAATGGTTTTTTAGGGTCAATTTAGAGGTTTGAATACTGTCAAAACTCTGGGCATTCAACATGTATATCACCATTTCCCGCAGTTAGAATTTTCTCAGGCTGAGCGACATTATAGGTAGGTAAATGATGCATTCCTCATGCATGCAGTGTGAGATCTAGATAATGAGTTGCATATATGATTTTCAGTTGATGCCAGAATGGTGATGGCAGAATGGGTTGATTAATTTATCCAGTTTCCCACTTTCTCCTACATCAGAGTATATGGCTTCACAGGAGAGCCGGCCATGTTGCCAAGATATCCTATAGATGAGGTAGCATTCATGAAATTTTTGAGGCAAGCCTATGAAGTTCATTCATTTTTGTGTAGCAGGCACAAGGCGGCTTTCAATTTTCCAATTGGGATGGGTATTTACAGATGTAGATCTGGAGCAGATGCCAAGGTAATTGGTAGTGAATCATCCAAGTATGGTCTTAAGTTTTTCGACAGAAGGACTTCATATGATCCTCGTGGTGTTTTTGCATCACACCTTGGTCAAAATTGTGTACATGCACCTGCAGTTGAAGACTTATGGGCTAATTAAATAGATGAGTTTGAAGTGCAGAAACGTAGTTACATCAGGGTTACTCTTCAGCAGCTGGCTGAAATCCTGTCAGGAGATGTAGAGGGCTTGTTAGATGATGGTGAAGTTTTACTTCCCACATATTTCAGAGATCAAGTTGAGCAACAACCATTGCCACCAGTTAATTGGTCAGCCAAAGAAAACACCTCCATTGAGGAAAGAATGAGCCGAGTTTTCAAAAATAATTTGATATTCTTGAAAAATAAGCGAAAAGAAGTCATTTCGGTTGTAGAGCCACCAATTGTTCAACCATCAGAACCTTCCACTTCCAAACCAAAACCAAGGGTGAAAGCTATGAGCATCCTTCCAGAAGGAACAAAGGTGGCCAAGTTGAAGAGGAAAAAAGTTGAGTCTCTAGTTCATATTCAGCAGGAACAACCAACAGTTGCATCAAAAGTTCCTGCTAAACCAGCACCACATGTGGAAACATTGCCTTATGTTCATGTTTCTCCACCTTCTTCACCAAGTTCTTCTCCTTCACATTGATTCAGAGCCAGATTCACCAGTTCATAACTCTGAGACACATATTGGTTCATCAGGAGCAGATGAAGTTAGAACCGAGTTTCTAAGAGAGGATGGCTCATTCTGGATTGAAAACATTTTGGGAAGGAAGAGGAGAAAGCCTTCATATCAGTTGAACTTGACAGAGCTTAAAAGTGTCTACCAGGACACACCAGATAGGAAACTTAAGAAGCAAGTTCACATTGAAAAGAATGCGGATGGAGAAATGATCCTTGAAACTACAACACCGGCAGAAGATAGAAATGTTGATGATATTGAGGTTGATGACTTCACGGTTGTCAAAGCTAACCTTAGTAGGAGTACCCGGGATACAGATGTAAATTTCTTCAAGGTTGCAGCGGATAATTTGAAGGAGAGGGTGTTGAAGGATGGAGAAGATAAAGCAACCCTCAAGGCTGAAGTTAGGCAGTTGCGGCAGTACATTTCCAATCTTTTTCATGGCACATCACAAGCTGATTTATTGCTTCCTCCAAATTTAGAATCACCGGTCGATCAGGAGCAGTTCAGTCAGTTGGTCATCTATGGGAGGCACATGAAGGATTGGGTGGAAGAATTCGTGACTAAAGGCAGAGTTGTACTTTCATAGATCTATCAATTAAAGTATAACGCTCATGATCTGTGACAAGGCATTCGAGGGTTACAACAAACTTTGGCTGAAAATAGACCGGTGTTTGAAATCATTATCTCTGACTTGAAGATAGCACATAATTTTGTTGATTCAGTTGAAAATAAGAAGATCATTTCTACTTGGAAAGCACATTATCTTTTCACAGTAAAAACTTATGGCAGTATAATCTCAGAGTTAGCAGAATGGAAAGAAAAAGTGGTAAATGTTCTCAAGTTTGTGAGATCTTTTGTTTCTCAGATCCCGTGTTCATATGAAAAAGAAGATGGTACCCTGTATGACCTCAGGGAAGTACAGATAGAGTTCCAGACTCTCGCCCACAACATTTTTAATGGTGATATCAGTGTCAGCAAGAAGGATTGTTTTGCCGCAATGACAGTGAAGTTTGACAAAGTTATGGGCGAAGTTCATGAATTCCTTCAAATGGTTGCAAATGGTGAAGAAATGTTGGAAAACCAGAATGTCATCTTAGAGAGTATCAGTGTTCCTAGCAAAAATGTTGTCACTCACTTTTTAGAAGATATTATTTCTCAAAAATATCAATGGATGACATCACCAATAAAGCAAGAATGTAGATGAGGATGTGACTCAAAAGAAAGCAACTTTAACTCAAATGCTTTTGTTTTAAATCATTTGCTTTTATCCAAAGCTCATCCATTCTTTATTTAGAAAGAAATCACTTTGTATTATTTGGAGTTTTCTTTGCTTTAAAGCAAATTGTTTTAAAACATTTGTTAGTTGTAATCTTTGTCTTAGAATAGAAATAAACCTTGCGAGTTGGCAAGTTAGTTAGGGTAAATCAAGGAGATTTAAAGGTTCCCTACTCCTTTGATTTAGTATAAATAAGAGCAACCTTGCCCATTGTATGTAATGGTAATTGTGATAGCAAATTTGCTGTGCCTATTCTAGCCTGTAGAACTTGTTATTCCAAGTGCTCGTTCATTCTGTGATATCTATTTTCCAGTGTTTGATTGCATATTGTATGCTTACCTTTTGCTACAATATTGTTGTCCTGAAGTTGTATCAACTTTATTATATTGGCAATAGAAGTCTCATGCCTGCTTTTTGCTTTGATTTTCTATCTCACTAATCATCAAGTTTTGTCGTCAGATGTGTGGCTTGCGTAAATTTTATTTTAGTTTTCATCATTAAAGTACAATGGGTCTTATGATGTGAATTTGGGAGAAATTTATTTAAGCTTTTATGTTAAAACAAATCATTCCTTGTCCACTTTTGATTTATGTGCTCTGTGTTTACTCGGATAATCAAGTGTCATTTAGTTTAGGCCTAGCTGTAGTTAGAAGTTTAAAAAAGGAAAAACCTCTACTGCAGCGAAAAGAGTTTTATAACCTTGTGCTCGTAGCTGAGAATCAAAAAGAAGATAGACAAATTTGTTTTATTTATCTTTTCAGCGAACATCAGCAAAAAGGGAACTCCCCCTCATAATAAGAGAGCAGTTTATCTGTGCATAGCTGTCTGTTTCCAATTCGCATTCCAGAGGTGCAAATTATAACGCCAACACTATACTATAATCCCTCGAGTGGCCATCTGTTGGGCATTCCTACTATTGGTTCAAATCACATTCAGTACTTCAATAACTTCAAAGCAAATCCCATTCATAATACTTCCATTACTCAAAAAAGATTACTCAAAATAAGACTGGCGGTATTCATTCATGTTATAAAAGTATCCAGAACATAGTACAGGTATTCAGAATATATCATAACAACATAATCCTTGTTTTGAGCAACTACACATATATACTACTCCACTACAAAATCCTAAATTTTAGATGGCGGGTAAATGCCATTGAAGAAGTCTTTTAAAGAAAAATAGAATTACAAACTAAGTGGATGTCTTTGAATTAAACATAGTAAAGGCTTTGAGTGGAGCCGTAAAGTCTTATGTATGATTAACAGAAAATAACATAATTGCTTGACAAAGTCTAGAGTGTATGCCTAAATTTCTGGCGCCCTAAATTTCTAGCGCTCTGACTCCAATCGCTTTGAAGTCCACTCCTTCTGTTAGGTCATACATGGAACCTTGCATAATTACACAAGCTCTACAACAATTAAGTCAACATTAGTGGTTAATTCCATTCAATTTGAAAATGAAGATTTATACATCATTTTATCAAAAATAGATAAATATTGCTTTTTAAAAGTAAACAAATTGGCATGGCTAAGGTGGTTGGTTAGGGCAAAAAGGGTTATATGGCTTGTTATAAGAATGAGGTTGCTTATACCTCGTCACATGTTAGATATTCATTGGAAGCATAATCCATAAAATAGATCTTTTCTACTAGGGTTAGGAACATTATCTTAATCACATGATATACCTACTTCATTAATGGAGTTCATCCAAAAAGGTTTAGGATAAGGGAGCATGATAGGGTGCCTGAAGTGATCCAATACCCTAGGCCCAAAAGCAGATATACCATCCCTCTTGGCCTCATGTGGCCTTTTGCCATCCATATGAGGGGGTGTACCTAGTGAGGAATCCTGGTTCTCCCTCTTCTTGCCACCCTTGTTCTCCTCCCTATGATTGGGACTCCTTAACCCACTATCCAACCATGGTAGAGGTTTAAGGGGAAACTACCATAGGGTGTCTAGAGTATCCTTCCCTTCTAAGCCCAAGGGCGGGGTACACCTTGCACTCCCTTGGCCTCATGGGACTATCAGTCATCCACCATGAGGTGGTGTGTTTAGAAGAGGACCTCATAACCCTTGTATCCCTCATTATTCCTATCATGATTGTTTGCAACATTTCACATAACTGTCTATATTCTATATGAGAGATTATATATTAATATAATATCATTAGGTTGCATACATATCCTTCATATGCGAGTAATTATGCATAACACAATACTTGCCAAAATATAAGACTATTATATGCTAAGATGCACATATATTAGGCAATGTTGACTTCTACCCTTGTCTATTGAGTGTAAATATATTTTTGAATATGATCCCCTATTTACAAGTCTTCCATAGATGATCTTCTTTTCAAATCTAATTTGCAGATCTCCTTCTGTAATCTTCTATTTCATTCGACTCCACATTGTCTCTTTTTATACCATGGTTTAATGCCCAAGAGAGGCGTCTATTGAGAAGGAACGACTTTATGATAAGATGCATCGTTTACAAGGGAGGCATTTTTTTCAAAATGAGTCAGCCTCTATTTAATAAATCTTTACTTAACTTTGCACCTCTTCATAAATGATGTCATTGAGGTAATGTATATATAGATTGCTGTGCTACATTTTTATTAATTCAGATCGCCTACTTTTAGATTAGTCATGCATTCATATTTATACTACTCTTGGCACTCCATACAAGGTAGGTTGGCCATGCTAAGAGCAATTAAAGCTTTAATTTAAACGCATTCAAAGGGGGCTCAACTATCTCTTAGGGAAGTCGACTATTTTATGAAAGTTTCACTTTAAGTTTAAATCTTTTCCTTCGATGCTCACCCTCTAAGTCGGCCCAAATCCATTATGATTTGTTCTTTTCTTTTGAAGGTTGACTAGCATGTAACGTTTTCAATTTGGTGGGGCATTACAAAAAGAGTAGCCAATTATTCAGGAGATTGATCATAGGTATGCATGTCAACAAAAAGTTGTTTAGGAAGATCAAGATCTTGCTTACCTACATATCTAACTAGAAATTTTTTAATTATTTTTAATTTGTCAAAGAGTTGAATTTGTAAAAAAAATGTATATTTACATTAAATCTATTATATTTTATATTTATCTATATTTATCATTGAATTACATAATACTTTATATATAGAATTTTAAATATAACTATATTTATTCGACATATTTGGTATTCTAGTATGATGTTTATTTGTAGGCCATTTTGGTATTAGAATGGCTTTTATCTCTTTGGATTATGGAAGCAATCATTTGTATGACAATGGTAAGAGCACAAAAAATCCATATGGAGGGATTTAATGCATAGGGGACCACATTTAAAAACCACATGAAAGGAGTGAAAGAAAATCAATAATGGTTGGGCCAACATCAAGAGCACATGTCAAGGCCTTGATAAAATGATTAATTCAATTGGATGGCATGCCTCTTTTTTGCTAACAAAAGTTTTTCCGAAGCGATATTGAACACAATGGGCTCCCATGACATACAATGCATGCCATTTTTGAGGTCTTGAGATCATTCCCATATTGTCTACAAATTCAAACAATTCAAAAGTTTTTCCCTTCAAAATAAATATTTTTAGACAATTACAAATTCTCAATCTAAAATTATACCATGTCTAGATTTAGTTTTAATATATTTGAGCTCTAAATTATGCAAGTGTGTATAATCGATGAATAATAGAATGCAGGTGAACCCATGTGTAGTGCATGAACAAGAATCTAGAAAGAAGATGCATGCAAATAGAGACTAGACACCAAACATGAAAGCTCACTAAGAATAGAGACTATTAGCCATGGGATCCCGTTAGGTTCAATCTCGCTTTGGAAAAAAATTGTAAAATGAATGTGATTATTAGTCAAAAAGAGGCCCCCCATGTATTTTAAAATATCAATGTCCCAAAATTTGTATTATGTCAAATAAAAAAATGTATATAAGCGTGATAGATAGAGATAATAGAATACAGAGAAAGTTAGAGAGAGATAGTGACAAAGAGAAACATAGAGGGAGGGAGGGAGAAAGAGTTAGAGAGATGAACAAAGAAGTGGAGAGAGAAACAGGGAGAGAGAGATGACAAAGTGAGATAGGGAAAATAGAGAATGAAAGAAATATATATATCAATAGATGCTCACTAACCCCATATCCACCAAGGCTTAATATCCTTTGCAAACAAAAAATCTGCATGGAAGCCCTTTTGGCTACATTGCACAACATCAAGACAATTGTTCCTACCACTTTTATGTTGCATGTAAGGTGCCTCGTGTCTGGAAACATGTAATCTATCTCTCATATTAGAAAGAGCTTTAGCTACTATGTTCTTCTTTCCTTTATTTCACTCTACATCAAAATCATATGCTTGTGGCTTACCTATCCACTTTTGTTGTTGATCATTCAAATCTTGTTGGCCAAGAAAGAACTTCAAGCTATTATGATCTATTTTTACAAAAAATCTTCCACATACCAAATACTTGTAGTTTTTTTTTTAATTTTTTTTTTAAAGTTTGTAAGGGTATCGATCTAGAAAAAAAAATCACCTTATGGGTCGGTAGTGGAATCTTAAAGAGTTTGAGTAAGGCCCATCATACTTTTACTATCTGTATAGTATACCAAAGGGCATATGGACAAACCATATCCTTATTTTTGTATGATGTTGAACTAAAATTTGTGGATTCAAAGCCACTTTTAGTTTCAACTAGAGAACATGGCTACATGCATAATCTTCATATGAATAATTATTTCCAAATTTTACCTTTACCACCCGTGACAATTGAAGAGACATTTCCTAAAACACAAAATTATTAGCCATCATGGGATTACAAAACTAAGCTTAACTACATAAACATAGTGGCAAAAAGTGTTCTGTTGTGTGATAGACTTAGGGCTACATTCAAGCATTCTAATGGAAACCCTACATTAAAGATCAAGGTATGGTACTTTTGTAAAAAATGGAGCTTCATATGGGTTGGTCCATGTCATCTAGCTTCATTTGAGCCTCATGAAATGGTACTTATCATGCCGACGATCCAACAAGACTAAAGAGAGTGACTTTCAATCGGTCGTTCCATGCCAATGATCCATAGATGGTAAGAGCTTTACCAAAGCGATGCAAGATGATTCAAATAATCATGCCTGTTTATTCTACCTTGTACCTTCATATGTACAAGTGGAAAGAAAGGAGAACTTTTAGATTAACATTTTCCAACTATCAACGCCTTAGAATGACTAGAACCTGTATTTTCGAAAGCATCCATTGCCTACGTGTATCGAATGAAATGCTAGGATTAAGTAGCAGAAGCCCACAATTTTTGATAGATGACGGAGAATGTGGCAAATGTTAAGGCTGTGGATTTGTCAACCAACATAGATGATACTCCAAAAAAGTTTATTTTAACACCTGACATTGGAGAAATAATGAGTTTTGGTTCATGGGCTTTATTAAATACCACAAACCTCTAGGATTGTGAAAGATCCCTAACCAAGTCTATCTCAAATTTTCTATTTTTTTTTGGGATCTGCTGATTTGTTTGTTTCAATTTTTGTCTTTGACCAGAGAAGTGTAAGTTGGTGTCTTTGCTTGAGTGCTGATTTGTTTGATGTTTGAGTTTAAATGATTGTTTTGTTTTAGGACCAAATCATAAGGAAACCATAGAAAAATGGAAGAGGACTATTGAATAAATAAAAGACAACACTTGCACATCAATAGGACTCCTTTAAACTGATTATATCAAGTCTGATTACAAATTCAGAGGTCTGATTTCCACTAAATCAGACTATAACAGCAACCAAAAGACCTCTATGGAATGCAATATTAAACTATCCAAATGACAATCACATACCTAGGAACCAACGCTTAAATTATGGAACATTTAGTTGTTGAAACCCCAATTCCTAGCTAGGGTTTGATTAAACATGACTCCTGTTTTGTACGGCCAGCTGGTAAAGGTACTGAAATGAGGATATATGCTGATAAGTAGACCCAATCTGCAATTATACCTTGATAATCCACTGCTGCAATCACTCCAGCTAAAATAACAACCTATAATGAAGTCCAATGATGCTCAAATGGAAACCCAGTGTAGATTTCCCTGTAATGTGAACTGGGTTGTCATCCAATCCACTGTCCTCTAAGGGTTTTTGTCCTCAGAAGAGCTGCACCCTGCTGAAAACTCTATCTAGAGCTCCAAACCTGCACTTGTGTTTTAAGAAAATGATGATTGAATGCCCAAAAGAGAGCCCCATACTTTGCTTTATAGATTCCATCTCCATTTTCCACTAACATTAATAAAATAATCCCACTAAAAGGGTACACCCACCTTGAGGGTTACTTCCTCATGAAAAAGAAACACCATCTTTTAAAAACAACATTATGGCTATTAGGATGGGGACCTTTTCACTATTCTCCTTCTAATTCTTTGTTACTGTTCACTTTCACTATTCACATTAAGGCAAACCTTTAGTGTTTTCAATTCAACTCTTGAAATCATCATCTAACATCAAACTGAAGGTCTCGAAAGGTTCCCTGCAAAGCTCCAACACCCTCGATCGGGTTCCCTAACCAACTTATTGACCTATGGGAACCCAATAGTAGGTCAACCTCTGCTAAAGTCTGGGCAGTCTAAGGAAGGGACATTATAGCCCTCCCTTCTCGGGATTGCTTGCCCTCAAGCAACTGTAAAGCTGGATGCTAAAGTATCATCTCTCCTTCCCACGTGGCATCCTCCAATGGCAAATCCCTCCATCGCACCAAATACTCTCTGATCACTCGGCTACGCAACCTCTTCTCCCTCATGTCAAGAATCTCTGCAGGTATTAAAACTAATCGGCCCTCCTCATCTAATGGGGGCAAAATAGGTGAAGAGATAACATGTTGTCCCAAAGCTTTCTTCAAGCAAGATACATGAAATACATTATGTATTTTACTCTCGGGAGGTAGCTCAATCTCATATGCAACCTCACCAATCCTCCTCAATACTCTGTATGGACCATAAAACTGAGGCTTGAGCTTTTCTGCCCCACTCCTCTTGAGGGTATTATGTCTGTAGGGCTGTAGGCGCAAGTAAACCATATCTCCAACCTCAAAGGTCCTCTCAACTTGATGTCGATCAGCATACATCTTCTACTGATTTTGTGCATGTTGAATATTATCCTTAAGTACCTTAAGGATATCCTGATTGTCCTGTAACCAATCCCGAGCTCTAGGCGCTCTGCTATTGCCTAACGCCAAGTCCACAAATGAGAAGGTATCATAACCATATAACGCTTGGAAGGGAGTCATATCAATCGACATGTGATATGTGGTATTATAACAATGCTTGCCCAAATACAACCATCGCACCCAAGCCTTCTGCTGTCCTGAAATGTAGTTACGTAAGTAACCCTCAACCCACTTATTAACTATCTCCGTCTGTCCATCTGTCTGAGGGTGGTAACTAGTACTGGGTGTCAACTCGGTACCTGCTAATCGGAATAGCTCCTGCCAAAAGATGCTCATAAACCTACTATCCCGATCACTGACAATGGTCCTTGGGAGTCCATGGAGTCTAAACACCTCACGGAAGAATAACTTTGCCACCTGAGATGTTGTAAAGTCTGTTGCAATAGGAAAGGAATGTGCAAACTTCGTTAACCTATCCACAACCACATAAATGCAATCCTTTCCTTGAACTCTTGGATGACCAGTAATGAAGTCCATCGATATACTTTCCCACTTCTGCTCTGGAAGAGGCAATGGTTGTAGAAGACCCGCCGGAAAAGTATGCTCTGACTTGTTCTGCTGACAAGTCACACACTCACGTACATAGTGCAAGACATCATCCTTGAGGCCCTTCCATGAGAATTCTCTCTCACCTGCCAATATGCCTTCAAATATCCAGGATGTCCTACCATTGGTGTGTCATGGGTGGCTTGTAAAATCTTGTTCTTCAGTTTTGATCCAGGTACCAAATAAATCTTGTTCTTATAATAGATAACATCATCAATCACCGTGTATCTATCATCCTGAATCCTGCCATCCATAATCTCACGTGCAAACTGATTCTTGGAATACTCAACAATTAGTTGAGACTTCCAATCTGCTGAAATCTCACTCAAAGAGCAAAGTGCAGCCACTGCAAGTTTCCTAGAAAGTGCATCAGCAACAATATTCTTTTTCCCCTTGACATACTCAATGTCAAAATCATATGCCTGTATCTTGTTGACCCATTTCTGTTGGCGCTCATTAAGCTCTTTCTGCTCCAAGAAGTATTTCAAACTGTTGTGGTCAGTCCTCACCACAAACTTCCCACCCATGCCGAAACTTTGCCAAAGCATGCATAATGGCGAGCATTTCCTTGTCATAGGTGGAATACAATCTCTCATTATCCCTCAACTTCCTACTCTCGTAGGCAATGGGATGACGATTCTGCATAAGGACCGCTCCAATACCCTCTCCGGATGCATCACACTCTAACACAAAAGGCTGAGAGAAATCTGGAAGTGCCAAAACTGGACAAGTGCTCATGACTTGCTTGAGCTTATCAAATGCAACCTGTACCACCTCTATCCATATGAATGCACCCTTTCGTGTGAGATCTGTCAAAGGGACCACAAGTTGTGAATACCCCTTCACAAATCTCCTGTAACAACCACATAGGCCTAAGAAACCCCTCAACTCTGAAATGTTCCTAGGTGGTGGCCAATCAAGGATGGACTGAATCTTTTCCTGATGTACCTTGACCCCATCACTACCAATCACATGCCCCAAGTACAAGATCTCTGTAAGTCCAAATTCACATTTGGACATCTTGGCAAATAGAGACTGGGCTTCCATAATGCCAAGAACCTCATCCAAATGCCTTATGTGCTCCTCCCAATTCCTGCTGTAAATCAACATATCATTGAAGAACACAAGTACATACTTATGTAGCTGCTTATTAAATATATGGTTCATGCATGATTGGAAAGTAGCAGGTGCATTAGTAAAGCCAAAAGGCATCACCAAGAACTCATAGTGCCCATAATGACATCTGAATGTTGTCTTATGTATGTCCTCACGCACTCAAATCTGATGGTACCCTGATCGAAGGTCAATCTTTGAGAAATACACCGCACCATGAAGCTCATCCAATAACTCATCTATGCGTAGAATAGGATATCTATTCTTGATTGTTTTCTTGTTTAATGCACGGTAATCAATGCACATACGCATAGTGCCATCCTTCTTTTTCACTAACACCACAGAAGAAGCAAAGGGGCTAGAACTAGGTTTGATGTGCCCCATATCCAGCAGCTCATGGATGGTCTTCTCTATTTCATCCTTAAATCTCTTAGGATGACGATAAGGAGTGGTAATCACAGGCTTGGCGCCCTCCTCTAACTCTATCACGTGCTCAAATCCATGGTCAGGAGGTCTACCAGAAGGAATATCACCAAATACTACTCCATGTTTGTCCAATACTATCTGGACATCAATGTGGAATGGCTGGTCATCCTGTGAAGAAGGTGACTTGGATGAAATAAAATATTGTGCTGCCCACGCCACATCTCCATGCCTGAAAATGGATTCCATCCTACGTGCTGAAACCACCACAGGTCCACCATCAGAAAGAGCCTTTAGCACAATCTTCTTACCCCCAACTATAAACTCCAGCTCCCTCCTCTGGAAATCCTGTATATACCTGCCAAGTGATTGCAACCATTGGACACCTAGCACTACATCAATGTCACCCAAACCCACAACATAAAAATCATCGGTCAAGGTGTAATCTCCCAACTGTATACTAATCTATGGAACTACCCTGGTGCACTGCATAGAAAATCCATCTACTACTGTCACACTGAAACCAAGAAAATCCTTTGCCTGCAATTCTCGCTTAGCAAGCAGTCCCTCATCAATAAAGTTGTGCGTGGCACCACTGTCAACAAGGCAAGTCACACGTTGTCCCTTAATCAATCCCTTCAAGCGAAAGGGATGGTACATGGGGACTCCTGAAAGGGTGGCAATGACAGGATTGGGTGCATCTAATGTGTCACCCACTCCAAGCTCCACCTGTGGAGCCTCCTATTCATCCTCACCATCGCTGCCCTCTATATCAGTATCTCGTATATGCTCATCCTCCACATCAGACACAATCTCAATGAGATGCACTTTGCCCTTCCCAAGGCATCGGTGTCCAGGCTCCCAAGGTTCCTTACATGAGAAGCATAACTTCTTCCTCCTCAACTCATTACGTGTCTCCTGGTCCATCCTGGGAGGAGGTGGTGCACTCCTATGCTGTGTCGAAGATCTCTGAAAAGGCTTGGAACCTTTGGAGAACTTCTTATTCTGTTGATAAGAAGTAGGAGGTGGTGAAGTATCAAGGTCTAGTGCAATCTGAATAGCCTCATGTAAAGTCTTAGGCTTAAGAGCCTTGACCAAACCTCGTAATCTGTCATGTAATCCTTCTATGAAGAGCATCACTACACGTCTTTCTGGCATCTCAGGAACCATAACAGCAATGCGTTGAAACTCATTAATGTAAGTTTCAACATATCCAGTCTGTCGCAATAGTGCTAAATCCCTATAGTACAACTCAACATCCTTACGGTCAAATCTGGCAATCAGCCACTCAGTGAACTCCCTATAAGAATGAATAAGTCTATGGTTTTGGGTAACCAAACCATGATGCCACCACTCATAAGCTACACCCTCCAAATGTAGTACTGCAAACTGAATGGCCTCGTCCTCAGGCATCGGCTTAAGTGAAAGGTAGATGTCAAGCTTGTGCACCCAAGCTCGGCCAGTGATCTTCTCGCTACCATCAAAGGAAGATATAGCGAGCTTGCTAGTAGCTCGATGGAGGTCACTATTATGCTGTTGCCCCCTACCACCACGGTTTCTCATGCTATCTCTACGCTGGGAACAATACTGATGTAAAGGGAAGGCCTCTCTAACATGCACTGGAAGACGTGTCCACTCATCATTTGCTGCCATAACAATATCCTGGAACTCCACACCCTCAAGCGGGTCAACTGGGGGTGGCTCATCTCTAGGAGGAGAATGAGGCTACATGGGCCTATCAGCTGTGCGTGAATGAGTCCTGTCACGCCTAGGAGAACCAAGAACACTATCCATCGATGAGGGAGCCCTACTACTCCCATGGCTATCTACAACTGAAACAAACCTGTCAACCCTATCACGTCTGTCATGTCTGCCATGTCTATCCCTACGCCGACCCATATCCATTCTGTCAAGGGTATTCTGAAGTCTGTCTAATGCCTGTACAATCCTTGGTTGTGTATTAACAAGAGTTCTGAATACCTCACGGTCACGGTCAATATCCTCCTGCAGATTCTGTCTTTCCCTTTGGCAAGGACTTCTACTGCCCTTATGGCTATCCCCCATAGTTGTACCCTAAATACCAGTGTCAACCCCTAATTGTATATGTGTTCTTCTACAAGTATAATACCTGTGTGGACCAACCTCTCTAGGATGCATAGAGCTGAACAAAACACCCTCAGGCTGGCAAGATCATGGCTCTAATACCACTGAAAGATCCCTAACCAAGTCTATCTCAAATTTTCTAATTTTTTTTGGGATCTGCTGATTTGTTTGTTTCAATTTTTGTCTTTGACCAGCAAAGTGTAAGTTGGTGTCTTTGCTTGAGTGCTGATTTGTTTGATGTTTGAGTTTAAATGATTGTTTTGTTTTAGGACCAAATCATAAGGAAACCATAGAAAAATGGAAGAGAACTATTGAATAAATAAAAGACAACACTTGCACATCAATAGGACTCCTTTAAACTGATTATATCAAGTCCGATTACAAATTCAGAGGTCTAATTTCCACTAAATCAAACTATAACAGCAACCAAAAGACCTCTATGGAATGCAATATTAAACTATCCAAATGACAATCACATACCTGGGAACCAACGCTTAAATTATGGAACATTTAGTTGCTGAAACCCCAATTCCCAGCTAGGGTTTGATTGAACATGACTCCTGTTTTGTACGGCCAGCTGGTAAAGGTACTGAAATGAGGATATATGCTGATAAGTAGACCCAATCTGCAATTATACCCTAATAATCCACTGCTGCAATCATTCTAGCTGCAATAACAACCTGTAATGAAGTCCAATGACGCTCAAACGGAAACCTAGTGTAGATTTCCCTATAATGTGAATTGGGTTGTCATCTAATCCACTGTCCTCTAAGGGTTTTCGTCCTCAGAAGAGCTGCAACCTGCTGAAAACTCTATCCATAGCTCCAAAACTGCACTTGTGTTTTAAGAAAATGATGATTGAATGCCCAAAAGAGAGCCCCATACTTTGCTTTATAGATTCCATCTCCATTTTCCACTAACATTAATAAAATAATCCCACTAAAAAGGTACACCCACCTTGAGGGTTACTTCCTCATGAAAAAGAAACACCATCTTTTAAAAACAACATTATGGCTACTAGGATGGGGACATTTTCACTATTCTCCTTCTAATTCTCTGTTACTGTTCACTTTCATTATTCACATTGAGGCAAACCTTTAGTGTTTTCAATTCAACTCTTGAAATCATCATCTAACATCAAACTGAAGGTCTCGAAAGGTTCCCTGCAAAGCTCCAACACCCTCGATCGGGTTCCCTAACCAACCTATTGACCTATGGGAACCCAATAGTAGGTCAACCTCTGCTAAAGTCTGGGCGGTCTAAGGAAGGGACATTACAAATTGAGTAGCAGAAGCCCACAATTTTTGATAAATGGCAGGGAATGTGGCAAATGTTAAGGCCGTGGATCTGTCAGCCAACATAGATGATGCTCCAACAAAGTTTATTTAACTCCTGACATTGGAGAAATAATGAGTTCTGGTTCATGGGCTTTATTAAATACCACAAACCTCTCAATAGCTTGATATACTCTCTTCCATGTCCGTATTTCCAATCCTACATAATGACATGGGCCATAAGGATACAAGACAATAATCATTCACTTAAATACATGGCAATTGAAAGGTGTGATTGCTAGTATTAAAATTTGATTGTGTTATGGTGTTGCTAACCCACTCTGAACTAGTATACAACACCATATCGAAAACAATGCTCGAACACTAGATGGCATCGCCATATGGTAGCATGGTGGAAAACAAAATCAGCAAGTGGGCAGAAGAAAAAGAAAAGTGTGCTAAAGGGCAAGCAGGTTTTAGGCCCAACCACTCCACGATTGATCATGGTATCACATTAAGACACATCATTGAAAAAGTTTGGGAGGAAGGGGGGAAGCCTTCTGTTGTTTTGTGGACTTCAAAAAGGCTTTTGACACGGTACTTAAAGATAAACTATGGTGTAGGATGGAAGAACTTGGGATTTCGATGCATCTTAGAGCAGTTGTCCATAGGCTTTATGAAGAGGTGAGAGTCAAAATCAGAACTTTAGCAGGCATATCAGAGAGTTTTAGGAGTGATATTGGGGTCAAGCAAGGTTGTCCGCTTTCCCCTACTCTTTTTGGTTTATTTATTGACAAGCTTGAAGAGTGGCTTAGCGTGCAAGGTGGAGATGGTGTCCTTTTGGGGGAATTTGTGATAAAACTGCTTTTATATGTCGACGACATTATTTTGATTGCTAAAACAACCCAAGGTTTGCAAGAGCACTTATTTGTCTTGGAACACTTCTGTAGAACAATGGGGATGCAAGTCAATACCAGTAAGACCAAGATCATGATCTTCTCCAACAAAAGAAAGAGGGAACAACATAAGTTCTACTTTGAAGGCAATATTCTGGAAGAAGTAATAGAGTTTAAATATCTTGGGTTTGACTTTAACAATAAGCTTAGTTGGGAGTGCTGCAGAAAGAAGAGAACTTTGGGAGGGTGGAAAGCGTTTTATGCTCTTTAGAATAGATGCAGAGAGGCAAAGTTATGGGACTGGAACACTCCACAGGTTCTTTTTGGTCTTTTGGTGATTCTGGTGGTTCTCTATGGTTGTGAATTGTGGGCTAGCAGCATCTCAAATCCAAAGTGGAAACAAATTGAGAAAATTCAAAAGTGTTTGATTACAAGCAAGTTCAAAATAAAAGCTTCGGTTCCTTATGAGATAATGTTGTGTGAAATAGGGACAACTCCTATAGAAGCTATTGTTATGATGCTTCTAATAAGGTACTTGAAAAGAATTGAGCAAATGGAGGAAGGTAGATGGCCTAAAGTTGTGTTTCATGACACCATAGGTGAAAGAAAGAAAACCTAGATGAGGCAAAACATCAATTGGATGAGCAAATGGAATATCTTTTTGAATGCTTGCCCCATTAATAGCAAAGAGGTTAAGGCTTTTGTTATGGATAAGTTCTGCAAGCGTCTTTGGGGGAAAGTGATTGGGAGGAAGAAGAAGTACTATATTGACAAATTCAACCCCACTTGTGATCATCAACAAAAAGCATATATTGGGGCTTGTATTTCGTGGAGAGCAAAGATGCTTATTGTTCAATTAAGAACTAACTCTCATCAGCTCCGGTGTGAAACAGGGCGGTGGAAAAGGCTTAAAGAAGCATGGGAAGAACGAACGTGTATTTTTTGCAATACCGGGGTAGTTGAATCAGAAAAGCACTTTATTATGGAGTGTGAGGCTTTCAAGGACATCAGAGACGAGCATACTAGTAGTTTGGCTACTCTTTCTTGGCATAGCTTATTTAGCGATGAGAATGTTGTGAAGTTTGGGGGGCTCCTCCTCTCTTTGAACAGGAAAAGGACTGAAATGCAGAAGATTATAATCGCAAAGTTGGTGGTCCCATAGGCTATTTTTTAGCCTCGTGGACTTTAAAAGCTATTCATTCATATAATACCACTACCAAGTCTCCACCATATTAGAGTTGCCACAAACGAGCTACTTGGAAAGTGACAAGCCAAAAGTTTGCGCCAGGTATTAATATCCATTGTCCATACTAAATATTAAATATCAGACACACAATCCAACATTCCATATTAAATAACACGATCAATATACGTTGGGAGATGGTGACTGATAATTCAGATAGACCGCCTACGAAATGATGGCGCCACTTTGCCACCTGTTCTACGCTCTCATTACGCAATGCAATGATCTCAATGTGCCTGTGCTTTTGGTTGACACCTCTTTTTACCAAATGCAATGCTCTCAACGGGCCTATGCTTTTATTTGACAGATCTTTCTACTCTATATCGTCACATTTTAACTTGTTCCCATGTCTGTAATGCAGCCCTACAGCCATGTGAGTTATAAAAGAGTTCTGCAGCTGCCTTTTGTTTTTTAATGATTCAGTATGGTATATGTGCTATGACAATTAGCCCTCCATTCCTTTGCTACACCTAAATGTTTACACAACTCAACTATGGAGATATCACAAATGTATGCCTTTGCTGGCTGGCTGTGGTATTAATTCAGACACCCATAGTTTAGATCTTATTTTCCTTTTTTAAAAAACTTAGGTTAGGGTTTGATTTTATTAATTTCGGGTTCTTTTTTTTCTCAGTTCAATGAGAAGTGGGTGGCACGAAGCATTTGAGTGGCAGGTAAGGATATATTTGAGTCCTTGCTTAGGCTATGAAGCTTTTCAGTGTTTAAACAAATTCATCCTACACTGTCTATTTTACAAATGGGCTATTCATGTATGAAATATGATCTGCATTGCATGCTTCACAAATGGGAAACTTCAATGACATATGTGATCTTACGGAGGAAACCCTAGGCTTTCCCAATTAGCTTAAAAGATCACTCAACACCCGTTCTCTTACTTATGTCGGGGTGGACCATTGGGACCAATTTTTTACTGTCTTTTTAACAAGAGTTTTGTATACAACCAAATCAACCTGTAAAATACTATACCAGTCTATCTGATTGTTCACTCTCTTAAGGGCAACTATGAAGACATTCCGAACTGCTATCATCTGCTGCAGCCCCTTGATTGTCTGGTACAGTTGCTGTGCTTGTCTGCTTTGGCTACTAGTGGAATCTTAAAGAGTTCGAGCAAGGCCCACCATACTTTTACTTTTACTATATGTATAGTATACCAAAGGGTGTATGGACAAACCATATCCTTATTTCTGTATGATGTTGAACTAAAATTTGTGGATTCAAAGTCACTTTTAGTTTCAACTAGAGAAAATGGCTACATGCATAACCTTCCTATGAATAATTATTTCCAAATTTTACCTTTACCACCCATGACAATTGAAGAGATGTATTTCCTAAAACACAAAATTATTAGCCATCATGGGATTACAAAACTAAGCTTAATTGCATAAACATAGTGGCAAAAAGTGTTATGTTGTGTGATAGACTTGGGGCTACAGTCAAGCATTCTAATGGAAACCCTACATTAAAGATCAAGGTATGGTACTTTTATAATGTAAAAAATGGAGCTTCATCTGGGTTGGTCCATGTCATCTAGCTCCGCTTGAGCCTCATGAAATGGTACTTATCATGCCGACGATCCAACAAGAACAAATAGAGTAACTTTCAATTGGTCGTTCCATGCTAATGATCCATAGATGGTAAGAGCTTTACCAAAGCGATGCAAGATGATTCAAATAATCATGCCCATTTATTCTACCTTGTACCTTCATATGTACAAGTGGAAAGAAAGGAGAACATTTGGATTAACATTTTCCAACTATTGATGCCTTAGAATGACTAGAACTTATACGTTCAAAAGCATCCACCACCTACGTGTATCGAATGAAATGCTAGGATTGAGTAGCAGCAACCTACAATTTTTGATAGATGGCAGAAAATGTGGCAAATGTTAAGATTGTGGATGTGTCAGCGAAGAGAGATGATGCTCCAAAAAAGTTTATTTAACTCCCGACATTGGAGAAATGATGAGTTTTGGTTCATGGGATTTATTAAATACCACAAACCTCTCAACACGCTGATATATTCTCTTCCATATCAGTATTTCCAATCCTACATAATGACATGGGCCATAAGGATACCAGACAATCATCGTTCACTTAAATACATGGCAATTGAACTTCCACAACTCTCGTGCGATTGCTAGTATTAAATTTTGATTGTGTTATGGTGTTGCTAACCCACTCTGAACTAGCATACAACACTATATTGAAAACAACGCTCGAACACTAGATGCCATCACCGTATGATACCACCGCCAAGTCTCCACCATTTTAGAGTTGCCACAAACGAGCTACTTGAAAAGTGGCGAGCCAAAAGTTTGCGCCAGGTATTAAATATTAAATATGGTCCATATTAAATATTAAATATCTGACACACAATCCAACATTCCATATTAAATTACACGATCAATATACGTTGGGAGATGGTGACTGATAATTCGGAGAGACCGCCTACGAAATGACGGCGCCACTTTGCCACCTGTTCTGCGCTCTCATTATGCAATGCAATGATCTCAACGTGCCTGTGCTTTTATTTGACACCTCTTTTTACCAAATGCAATGCTCTCAACGGGCCTGTGCTTTTATTTGACAGCTCGTTCTACTCTGTATCTCAACATTTTAACTTGTTCCCATGTCTGTAATGCAGCCCTACAGCCATGCGAGTTATAAAAGAGTTCTGCGACTGCCTTTTTTCTCTGTTTTTTTTTTAATTACTCAGTATGGTATATATGCTATGACAATTAGCCCTCCATTCCTTTGCTACACCTAAATGTTTACACAACTCAACTATGGAGAAATCACAAATGCATGCCTTTGCTGGCTGGCTGTGGTATTAATTCAGACACCCATAGTTTAGATCTTATTTTTTATTTTTTTTAAAACTTAGGTTAGGGTTTGATTTTATTAATTTTGGGTTCTTTTTTTTTTCTCAGTTCAATGAGAGGTGGGTGGCACGAAGCATCTGAGTGGCAGGTAAGGATATATTTGAGTCCTTGCTTAGGCTATGAAGCTTTTCAGTGTTTGAACAAATTCATCCTACATTGTCTGTTTGACAAATGGGCTTTTTCAGCTAAATGTGCTATTCATGTATGAAAGATGATCTGCATTGCATGCTTCACAAATGGGAAATTTCAGTGAGATATGTGATCTTACCGAGGAAACCGTAGGCTTCCCCAATTAGCTTAAAAGATCACTCAGCACCCGTTCTCTTATTTATGTGGGGGTGGACCATTGGGACCAATTTTTTACTGTGTTTTTAAGGAGAATTTTGTATATAACCAAATCAATCTGTAAAATACTACACCAAGCTATCTGATTATTCACTTTCTTAAAGGCAGCTATGAAGGCATTCCGAACAGCCATCATCTGCTGCAGCCTCCTGATTGTCTGGTACAGCTGCTGTGCTTGTCTGCTTTAGTTACTAGTGGATAATACTGTATAAATTTCAAATAATTCAAATAATATATAAATTTTAAATTAAAAACATGCAAGATTCAAAGCAGACTATGAGGTAGTGTTTGGTTTCCTATGCCATCTTACAACTTAGATACAAACCTTATGAAAGCTGTCAGAACAGCCTGTAATGCTTTGTATGCGTATGAACTATCCGTTTTGTTCTGCACACTATTGTGTAGGGTGCGGTCTGCTGTGGTTTGTTTTTCTCTGCAAATCATGACTCCTTTGGCACCTGAATTTACATCTCTCTCCATGATTGTTTTATTTTATGTTATATTTTTATAGGCTATTTGTCACCAATTAGCTGTTTTTTGGGAAATCTTGGAAAATATTTTTTTTTATCACATTGGAAAATTTCTTACTGTCCCATTGACAGATCTATGTCTCTTCATGCCTTAAAACAATTCAATGTCCCTTTACGCCTTATCCAGAAATATACAAAATCCGGCTCCCAGGCAGCATTTTCTTGTGGAACAGTTGACTGAGATAGCTCTTGTTTCATCTGACCACCCTCTCATGAAATATCATTCATATTACAATCTTATCATAGTAAAGGTGATTATTACACCGCTGGCCTGGTACTACATGGCATCAGTCAAGGAAAGCCAGAGGCCACAGGATTTTGTGTACTTTGGGCTGGGACAGCTTCAATTGAAGCTGGGAGATCTTAAGAGTTCTTTCTCAAATTTTGAAAAGGTTCCAGAGGAGATCCACCCAGAGAACTGTGAGAGCTTAAAAGCTGTAGGCCGTATGTATGCTCAGCAAGGGCAGGCAGAGAAGGCTGTGGAAATTTTAAGAAAGGCAACTCGCATAGATCCACGTGATGCCCATGCATTTATCAAGATGAGTGAGTTATTAATATCGTCAGAAGAAGAGCAGAGAAGAAGTACCCATTGAATTGTTAAACAACATTGGGGTTCTTCATTTTGAGCGTGATGAACTAGAGTTGGCTCAACAAACTTTTATGGAGGCATTAGGAAATGATGTTCTGCCTCTACATAAATCTGTGTGGTCAGTTTTGTGCAATTTTTACTTGTAGGATTCTCACAGTTAGTGAAAAAGGTAAGTGTTCATGAAGGAATGGAAAAGATGCGTAGAGCCTGCTCCACTTAATCAAAATCCGGCTCCCAGGCAGCAATCTGCATCCCACGTGCTTGATAGGATGCAAACTCAAGTGGAATTGCAATCTCCCCGGAATGTCGTCCAGAGACATCCTGCGAGTCGGGCCTAAATTTGATGGCCGTATGGCTGTATTTAGTCATTTTTACCGTAAAATACAATAAAAAAATTTAGGAAAGATTATATAACATGAAAGGGTAGATTTTATACAGACCGTAAAAAATCTTATAAGATTGTAGTTAGAGATATGCTTAATTTATGATATAATTTTTAAAAATATATCATAAATTAAGCATATCTCTAAACACATGAAAAGCAACCTTGAATGGATAACCGTCACAAAAAGTTGCTTGACAGGCAGGGTTGACCGTTAAATTTTAGGCTCCGAGTTAGGCTGTGACCGTCCTGGGGTCTTAAATTTCACAGTTGTATAGCTGTATTTAGGCATTTTAGCTGTAAAATACAACTGAAATTTTGAAAAGACCATATTATATGAAAGGAGAGATTTTGGACAAACTGTCAAAATTTATATAGGATTATGATGATATATATATTTGGTTTTTATATAATTCACTTATACTAAAGTATGCCATAGTATTTTAAAGACACCATTGAATAGATAACTGTCATATAAAAAAATTGCTCAACAAGCAAGGTTGACTGTCAAATTTAAGCCCTGGTTCAGAAGACCTTAACTAAAGAAAATGACTCAAATAATTGGACAATGTAAGGTGTAGATTCATTCCAGAGAGCTTGGAGTGCATGTACATCGTACCGTGCAACAGTTATTTGAGCCTCTTAAAGGATTTTATTAAGAAAACACTATTAAGAAAAATGCAGTTAAGCTCTGTAAATTTTCTTTTCATGATTGTTTATGAATTTCTAAACCCTCGTTAGTCATTACTATTTCCTGGGAAGCAGGCGAAATGAAACCAGAAAAGAAAATAAATATAATGGTGATGGTATTCCACTTTTTCAACTTCGCAGTCCCTTCGGACCCCATGCCATCTAGTACACAGTGGCTCCTTCATTCATTCTTAAATTAAAAAAAAATCAATTTTTTTCACTTAATATGAGTTGATTTATTATTTTTAAACCTTGAATACTAGGTATTTGTAGGTATATGTAAGAATCAATCCCTTGAGTTTGATTTTTCTACTAACCCCTGTCCATTGTTTGCAAATAGATAAATTGCAAATTTCTACTTTTACCACTTAAGCTCATTACATTTGATCTCTGTCATATTTATTATCTCTTATCAAAGATCATCTATCTCTTGAGAGTTATCTCTTGTCAAAGACTAACTATTTCTTCCTTAGATAAGGATATTTAACATAAATTAAGAGCTCAAATAACCAAACAGTGTAAGGAAAACAGTGTAAGGTGTAGATTCATTCCCGAGAGCCTGGAGTGCATATACATCGTCCTGTACAAGCATTATTTGAGCCAATTTAGGCAATTCTATTATTTTTAAAGGCATTGACTAAAGAAGCTCAATATTCCAGGCACGGTAAGGTGCAGATTCATTCCAGAGAGCTTGGAGTGCATCCTAGAGAGTGTGGAGTGTATGTACACTGTACCATACAAAAGCCCTGACGAGAAATTTGAGCCTCTTTAGGCAATTCTTTTTAAAATTCCTTATAGTTGTACAAATTTCCAAATGTGAAAGGTGCAGATTCAATCCAAAGAGCTTGGAGTGCATTCCATAGAGCTCGGAGTGCATGTTCTGACTGTACAATATTTCTGACAAAGAATTCGTGCAACTTTAATCTCTTCCATTCGTTTTTGTAACCCTCTGGCTATACACACAGAGTTTGTACTTGGTGTGGAAAGCTCCGCCCCAATCATTAAAGAATAGCTCATGTTCCCCTATCTGCCCTGTCTCTCGTGTTTAACTATATATATATGCACAAAATGAATTTGTTGATTAGGTTTTAGAAACTTTCAAGCAAATGCTATTGGCAGGTGTAAAGCCAAATTCCACAACCTTTGTCAGCATCCTTCCTGTTAGCTTTGTTCAATAAATAAATAAAACATATATAGAACAAGGCTAATAGGAGCATTACATAAGAGATGAAAGTCACTGTGTATGCGTGTATATATGTGTGTGTAGAGATATGTATTTATATATATACACACATATACATACATATATATTATTGTAAAGGAATTTTTTTGTCAAATGTTAATTTAGGCTAATTACGCCGAGAGGTAAAACATTCAGATTCCCGTTAACAATTAAGATTCAGATTCCCAAGTAAACAAAATTCATAAAATGTGTAAATAAATAAATTCGTGGAAGCCAAATGGATAGAAAAATAGAAAAACTTGGGCAGTTATGGAGTGAAATCTTTATCATGTTAAACAAAAAATAAATAAATTCGTGGAAGCCAAATGGATAGAAAAATAGAAAAACTTGGTTAATTATGGAGTGAAATCTTTATTACGTTTGAAGAATATGAAAAGTCTTGCAGCATAGTCTCTTTAAATTAACTCGTGAGCATATCAAATATTTTAACTGCAAGTAATTTATAAATGCCAACAAATTGGAAGATATCTCTGGGCGTACTGTAGATATATTTTTTTAAATATAAATATACTAGTTAAATAAGTGCATCCAAAGCAAGCATGAGTTAACCTAGATAAATAAATAAATAAAATATATATAGAACGAACCTAATAAGAGTATTACATAACAGATCAAAGTGACTATGTATGTGTGTATATATATGTGTAGATATTTATCTATATATATACACACATATACATACATACATGTACACGCACTCGCACGCGCACACATTATTGTACAGGAAAAATAAGGTTTTCTGCTGTTTCGCCGTTTTTCTGCTGTTTTTTGCCTTCTTCCATTGGTGTGTCAGGTCATTTGCTGTCCTGTATCTGTAGTATATTAAAGTATTGTTATTATCATTCATACACATCAAACTCCCATTTTACAGGCACAGTAATTCAGAACTACAACTAGCACTTGCACCCATAGGAGGTTCAAGGAATATGCCGATAGGAACAACCGACTAGAAAATTTCCCGGCGTGTATTTTTATGGCGTAAGACAATTCTGAGCACTATAATGCTCACATATAAAGCCTATCGGCTATTTATTATCATTCATTCAAACGCATTGATCTGACAGTTTTTTAAATCTTCTCGCCAGAGTAGATCATTGATTGTGTTTTAATTATTGGTTTTCTGCTGTTTCGCCATTTTTCTGCTGTTTTTTGCCTTCCTCCATTGGTGTGTCAGGTCATTTGCTGTCCTGTATCTGTAGTATATTAAAGTATTATTATCATTCATACACATCAAACTCTCATTTTACTGGCACAGTAATTCAGAACTACAATTATTATCATTCATTCAAATGCATCGATCTGACAGTTTTTTTAAATCTTCTGGCCAGAGTAGATCATTGATTGTGTTTTAATTATTTTATTTTTGTTTCACTAGAGTAAATCTGGAATTAGAAATCATTAATTGCGCCTATTTTGCCTCGGATGCTTAGTCATTGAAATCTACACATCCATGTCACCCATAGTTTTAACCAAAAAAAATGTTTTAATTTAATGATCTGTTGCTGAATGGCATGTGGAATTTTTGAGGAAATTAGAGCTCACGAAAAGTATGTTTAATTTTCAAGCCGACACAAAGGAATTTATGTATTGCTTTGTAGTGTTGGTTTTTTCTTTTGCTTTTGCTTGACTTGGCTCTTAACCAAGTAGGTACTCTTCTTTTCTTATCTAAATAAGATTCAAAGCAGACTATGAAGCAGTGTTTGATTTCCTATGCCATCTTACAACTTAGATACAAACCTTATGAAAGAAAATGCGTTGTGCTGTCAGAACAGCCTGTAATACTTTGTATGCATATGAACTATTTGTGTAGGGTGCGGTCTGCTGTGGTTTGTTTTTCTCTGCAAATCATGACTCCTTTGGCACCTGAATTTACATCTCTCTCCATGAATGTTTTATTTTATGTTATATTTTTATGGGCTATTTGTCACCAATTAGCCATTTTTTGGGAATCTTGGAAAATATTTTTTTTTATCACGTTGGAAAATTTCTTATGGTCCCATTGACAGATCTATGTTCCTTCATGCCCCAAAACAATTCAATGTCCCTTTACGCCTTATCCAGAAATATACTCGTGCTCCACTTAATCAAAATCGGACTCCCAGGCAGCAATCTCCATCCCATGTGCTTGATAGGATGCAAACTCAGGTGGAATTACAATCTCCCTGGAATGTTGTCCAGAGACATCCTGCGAGTCGGGCCTAAATTTGATGGCCGTATGGCTGTATTTAGTCATTTTTACCGTAAAATACAATAAAAAAATTTAGGAAGATTATATCACATGAAAGGGTAGATTTTGTACAGACCGTAAAAAATCTTATAAGATTATAGTTAGAGATATGCTTAATTTATGATATAATTTTTAAAAATATATCATAAATTAAGCATATCTCTAAACACATGAAAAGCAACCTTGAATGGATAACCGTCACAAAAAGTTGCTTGACAGGCAGGGTTGACCGTTAAATTTAGGCCCTGAGTGAGGCTATGACCGTCCCGGGGGCTTAAATTTCACTGTTGTATAGCTGTATTTAGGCATTTTAGCTGTAACATACAGCTGAAATTTTGAAAAGACTATATCATATGAAAGGAGAGATTTTGGACAAACTATCAAAATTTATATAGGATTATGATGATATATATATTTGGTTTTTATATAATTTACTTATACTAAGTAACTAAAGTATGTCATAGTATTTTAAAGGCACCATTGAATAGATAACTGTCATTTAAAAATTGCTTGACAAGCAAGGTTGACTGTCAAATTTAAGCCCTGCTATCCCCATGCTATTTAACGAAGACCTTAACTAAAGAGAGGGACTCAAATAATTGGACAATGTAAGGTGTAGATTCATTCCCGAGAGCTTGGAGTGCATGTACATCGTACCGTACAACAGTTATTTGAGCATCTTAAAGGATTTTATTAAGAAAGCTCTTTTTAAAAAAAAATGCAGTTAAGCTCTGTAAATTTTCTTTTCATGAATGTTTATGAATTTCTAAACCCTTATTAGTCATTACTATTTTCTGGGAAGCAGGCGAAATGAAAACAGAAAAGAAAATAAATATAATGGTGCTGGTATTCCACTTTTTCAACTTCGCAGTCCCTTCGGACCCCATGCCATCTATTATACAGTGACTCGTGTGTAACCTGTACACTGTCCTCTTCATTCATTCTTAAATTAAAAAAAAATCATTTTTTTCACTTAATACGAGTTGATTTATTTATTTTTAAACCTTGAATACTAGGTATATGTAAGAAATTAAGAATCAATCCCTTGAGTTTGATTTTTCTACCAACTCCTGTCCCATTGTTTGCAAATAGATAAATTGTAAAGGATTATTGAGTATGATCCGAAACGTTGAAACAAAAACATACACAGTTGATCCAGAAGCACTCTCAATACTATCATGGACCCTGGAAAACTCATGCCTATTATAACTATTTCTTCTTTATATAAGGATAAAACATAAATTAAGAGCACAAATAACCAACAGTGTAAGGTGTAGATTCATTCCCGAGAGCCTGGAGTGCATATACATCGTCCTGTACAAGCATTATTTGAGCCACTTTAGGCAATTCTATTATTTTTAAAGGCATTGACTAAAGGAGCTCAATTTTCGAGGCAACGTAAGGTGCAGATTCATTCCAGAGAGCTTGGAGTGCATTCTAGAGAGAGTGGAGGGCATGTACACTGTCCCATACAAAAGCCCTGACAAGAAATTTGAGCCTCTTTAGGCAATTCTTTTTAAAACTCCTTAAAGTTGTACAAATTTCCAATCCAGAGAGCTTGGAGTGCATTCTAGAGAGAGTGGAGTGCATGTACACTGTCCCATACAAAAGCCCTGACAAGAAATTTGAGCCTCTTTAGGCAATTCTTTTTAAAACTCCTTAAAGTTGTACAAATTTCCAAACGTGAAAGGTGCAGATTCAATCCAAAGAGCTTGGAGTGCATTCCATAGAGCTCAGAGTGCATGTTCTGACCGTACAATATTTCTGATAAAGAATTGGTGCGACTTTAATCTCTTCCATTCGTTTTTGTAACCCTCTGGCTATACACATAGAGTTTGTACTTGGTGTGGAAAGCTCCGCCCCAATCATTAAAGAAAGGTCATGCTCCCCTATCTGCCCTATCCCGGGTGTTTAACTTTATAGATATGCACAAAATGAATTAGGCTTTAGAACTTTCAAGCAAATGCTATTGGCAGGTGTAAAGCCAAATTCCACAACCTTTGCCAGCATCCTTCCTGTTAGCTTTGTTCAACAAATAAACAAGATATAGATAGAACAAAGCTAATAAAATATATAAGAGGTCAAAGTCACTGTGTATGCGTGTATATGTGTGTAGAGATATGTATTTATATATATACACACATATACATACATATTATTGTAAAGGATTTTTTTTTTCATAAATAAATAAGATATATATAGAACAAAGCTAATAAAATATATAAGAGGTCAAAGTCACTGTGTATGCGTGTATATGTGTGTAGAGATATGTATTTATATATATATACACATATACATACATACATATATATTATTGTAAAGCATTTTTTTTTGCAGATGTTAATTTAGGCTAATTAATTAAGTGCACCCAAAGCAAGCATGAGTTAACATTAATTAAGTGCACCCAAAGCAAGCATGAGTTAACATAGACTAGCAGTTGCAAGGGTGAACGTGCAATGGTTTTACCGATAGGCATTTGTAAATTAAATGTTTTTTGAGAAGTGTTTGTGTTTTATGACTTGCTGGCATTGCATTGTTTGAGAGAGGTAGTGTAATTTGTGATTTATAGGCATTGTAAGGAGGTATCTGTTTGTAAAGTAAATGTTTTTTGAGAAGTGATTGTGTTTCATGACTTGTTGGCATTGTATTGTTTGAGGAAGGTAGTGTAATTGTGATTTATAGGCATTGCAAGGGAGTATCAGTTCTCAGAATATAGTGGCTCCTCTTGCGTATATTTATGTAGTCAGTTTTTTACTGCATTGTTCTTGAAATTGTCTATGGCATCAGTTGTCATGCTATGTTTTGCAATTTAAAAATATGGTTTTTTAATTACATTTTGTTGTGTAATAAATAACTATGTAATATTTTCAGTGACTCCATACTACTATGACAAACCTTGACACAAAATTGGACGCACTGAGCGGATTGTTGAATAGATTTTGTACATATATTTTTAAGAGGAGGGAATTTGTACATTTCCTTTGGATTCATATGTTTTGGAGTATATTTTAGCCCCATCTTAGTCAAAGAGTGGAAAGCACTATTAAAACTTTAATTGTATAGTGAAATCATTATTCTTCTCTAAGTAGTGTCGTTTTGAAAAGTGTTAGG
Source organism: Cunninghamia lanceolata (assembly GCA_027924645.1). Taxonomy (NCBI): domain Eukaryota; kingdom Viridiplantae; phylum Streptophyta; class Pinopsida; order Cupressales; family Cupressaceae; genus Cunninghamia; species Cunninghamia lanceolata. The sequence continues at coordinate 3,716,674 of BSBN01000923.1, forward strand.
AAGGTGGAGACCACATTGCATTATATGGTTGACCATGCTTGTTTTCTAGTGTATCTGTCTAGTTGCCTCCATTGTTTTGAGAGTGTCTTAAAATGCAATTCATAGCCTCTAAGTAATTTTAGCGTGTAGGAAAAACATTTATGCAAACAATATTGACTCATCTTTATTCTAATATTTGGAGATTTAATACTATAGAGCTACTTCAACTTTGAAGAGACTAGTTTAACAGCGAGAAAGCTTAAGGGAAAAACAAATGCAAGTACAAATGGGAAGCAGCGGCAACTGGTTCCCAGCTGTCGCTGCTCTTAAAAAAAAAAAAAGAAAACCATGCCTTTATAGTCAATTAAAGAATAATTTCTTTTGTAGAATGTGTGTTCATATGTGAAAATAATATTCACCTGACCAGATAATCAAGTATTCTCCACATAATTTGTAAGCAAAGCAAGTGTTTGAGTTTGTATTTTAAAACAAAAAAAAAATTAAAAAACTAAAAAAATTAAAAAACTTTAAAACAAAAAAAATAGAACATTTTGATTGACTACACAACTGAAATTAATTTTACACTTCCAATAGCTTTCCATTTAGTAAACTTCCAATTATGTACACAATTGAAATAAATTATACACTTCCAATATTTGGAGACTTAATACTATAGAGCTAATTCAACTTTGAAGAGACCAATTTAACAACGAGAAAGCTTAAGCAAAGAACAAATGCAAGTGCAAATGAGAAGCAGCGGCAGTTGGTGCCCAGCTGTCGCTGCTCATAAAAAAAAAAAAAAAAAAAACCATGTCTTTATAGTCAATTAAAGAAGAATGCCTTCTATAGAAAGTGTGTTCATCTGTGAAAATAATATTCACTTGGCCAGAGAATCAAGTATTCTCCACATAATTTGTAAGCAAAGGAGGTGTTTAAGTTCGTATTTTAAAATCTAAGAAAAATAATATTTAAAAAACTCTAAAACAAAAAAATTAGAACATTTTGATTCACTATATAACTAAAATAAATTATACACTTCCAATAGCTTTCCATTTAATAAATTATTTTATATAGTAAACTTAACCAAGTCAATAAATTTAAACATAAACAAATTAGCATTTACATTTAAAAAAATTATGGCTTCTTCAATATGGATAAGTGCAATACATCCTAGCTTAGTTACATCCTAAAAAACAACCAATAAAAAAAATGTAAAATAATTAAAGAAAACATAAAGGTGAAATTGAATGGGAAAAAACAAAATGAAATAATGTGCTTGCCCCAAAATGATGCATGTCAAGCTAACAACATCTCTTTGTGGTCTGGCAATATATATCATTGCCTACTAAGAACATATCCCTTTGATGATTGGAAATAAATAAAAAACTATGAGCATAACCAAAAAACAAATTCAACTTACATAGTATATTTGCAGATGTTTGGCCCATTGAAAGTCCATTTGGAATCAATTATAGCCGAATCCACAAATCTAAGCCTAGCATCAATGGACACTTTTCTGGGTTTGCTCAATACATATCTATGCAATCATTTGGTATTTTTAGATTTTCATGAAAATACCCTTGGTTGAAGAAATCTAGAGTTGAAGTTGAATTTGTCTTGATCAAAACTCTTTCACCCTAAACCTTTTCACCCCAAACTTTCTATATAAATGAATATGTTTTTCAAAGTTGACATCAAATTATATAGATTCAATAGTTTATGCTGAAAAAGTTTTGATCAAAACTCTTATGGTCACACAAGGGCCACGTTGTTTTGGGAGAAACTTTTTTGCCTGAAATATTTTGGGGTGAAATTGTTTCACGGCCCAAAGTGTGACATATCTTTGAACTTCCAACCACAACATTGTTATTACTATTGAGCATGAGGTTGAAGATTATTATCACAAAGCACGTTTGGAACAACAACAATTTTAAAACGTGGTGATGTGAGCTATGAGAAGTTTTAAAATTTTATCTTTTCCAATTGCTCTTGAAGTGGATTATATTTAAAACTAATTTTTAGAATAAAATATTCACTAAACAAAACAAGAATCTTAGAGTGGGGTCACTTCCGCACTCATATATAATTTGTAATGTCTATACAAATTTTGTTTACGAAATATTCACTGTCCCACAAGGAACCACATTACCCAATGATTGATGAGATAATATTATATTCTATATAATGTTTCGTTTTTAATTTCAATATTTATATATATTTAATGTTTTTAATATTTATATACATTTCAATATACAATATTATATATTTAATATTATAGTTAGTAAATATTTTATATATAATATTTTTATATTTTTATTATTTTATTTAATATAATATTTAATTTTGATATTATATTTTTAATAAAGTATATTCAAGGATTATTACTCTATGCGAAACCACGATAGAATATATTTATAGGATTAATTGTTAAAAATAGTTTTTAAAACACTTGAAATAAATAGTACGATATTTGTAGGCTATAGAGCTGTCGTCCACTGTGTACACAACACATCTTTGTCTCCATCAATTAATGTGCAAATGTATTCCATCAATTAATGTGCAAATGTATTTTGTAGAGCATACACATTTCAAAGTAAAAAACAAAAAAAATTACCCAAATAATGGTTGGTGGCTTTTTCAAAAGTAAAATTAAATAAAATAACTCTAGCCTATCTATTGTTGTCATGCCCTCTTAGCATCCTGTTCTAAATTCTATTTAATACAGATATAGGTGCCTTGTAGTACACCTTTTTGGTTGGCTTCCCATAATTTTAATTATATAGGCCTCTACATTTCTCAGTAATAATCTAATTAATATTATAAATTAATTATGATTTGTATACAAAATTTTAAATATTTTATCAATACTAATATAATATTATTTTTATTCAAACTATTTAATTCAAATATATTTATGATCTTAATCATATTGTAATTTAGCTGTATCTATCACTCATGATCTAAAGTCACTTCTCGTTTTTGTTTTTGGTTGGTGAGGCCATTATTAATATACAATTTTATAATATTTATTATAATAATTTAATAGTTTACATTATATAAAATATATTATATAATATATATACATATATAACTATGGACTAAATCTGATGTCTATTATTCATATATAACTAAATAATAAAAATAAACTATATAATATATTTAATCTAAATATATAGCTTTAAAATATAATACTCATATATATATATATATTCAAATAGATATATTCAAATTATAATTTATTTAAAATACAAAATATCATAAATTAAATATTTCAATTTTTTTATTCCTAAAATTTCACTTGTATTTCAAGGCAAAAATACGGCCATACCCTATCAAATTGGGTCCCACCATCGGAAATGGCAGGTGGGTAGGTGCTATGTATCCGCCGGAAATTATATTATTTTAGGATGGTTATTAATACTAGTTAGTAGTTATAACTTTCTCACAAATAATGAAATGTAATATACAATTGTTAAATATTAAAAATATCTTAAAAATTTTATATAATTTTTAGAAATTACATCGTGTTTTACTTGAAAGCCATTTTAACTTAAAATAATATAAAAATAATAATCAAAATATATATCAAAATTTCTTTATTATTTTTTAATATAATAAAATATTTTTTATTTAAATATAATTATAATAAGGGAAGAGGAAACAATGAAAAATATGCAAAAATTGAATTATATGGAGAGGAGGTGTTGCTTCGTGCTAGTACATTGGGTATCCTCTGCTATTGTTAAAACGTATTGCAAATTTAAAACTAAATTGAATCTCTTGAGATCAAAGTAGTTTGTAGAAAAAAAAACACTTGTACACTCACACACCATATTTATTCATTGTGCCAGCACTCTTTTTAGTCCCATCGGTTGTTCTCAGGGCCTAAATTTGACAGTCGACCTTGCTGGTCAAGCAATTTTTTTAGGATGGTTATTTATTTGAAGTTGCCTTTCAAATATTAAAGTCTACCCATTTTAGGAAAAATATATATAAACTAAAAATATATATAAAAATAATTACATAGAAATTGTGACAGTTTACTTGAAATCTTACCTTTCAAGTGATACAGTCTTCCTAAAATTTTAATTGTATTTTACGGCTAAAATGACTAAATACAGCCATCAAATTTAAGCCCTGGTGGCTCTTGACCACTTTGACCATTTACTTTTTGGAGATATAATAAAATAATTTGAACCCATTAGTATATGCTTTTCTAAACAAGGCGCTCACACACTACACTTTGCATTATGAAGCTAAGTGCATGCCGAGGGTGCCCATGTTTTATTGTTTGATATGTAGCAAAGTTCTGTTAATTTAAAAGCAAACAATCCATCTTTAATGTCAACTTTAGCCATGCACGCCATAGTATATTCAATCTTTTTAAGTTGTACTTGTCATTGTCCATCAAACAAGCAAATTATAAGGAAGGCAGTTTGATAAGTTCTCAAATAAAATTGTTGAAACAGCTTATAATACTTCAATTATAAGCATTTCTACTACAACTATAAACATCGAGCCCTGATATGTAATGGTAGCTAGAAACAAATATCAGATAAAAAGCTACGGGTGAGAACAACTTTGACAACTTTTACAGCAGGTTGGTTAAATGATTGTGCAACACGGGTTTTGCATGATCTTAGTGGTGGTGGTAGTTGTATATATGATGACACATCTTTAAAAAATATTCATTTCTCTCTCCGGTTTTTGCGAAATCCAATTCTATATATGCAAGTGTGTAAACACTATAAAGCATTGATTCTATTTAAGTGACAGCTATTCAGTGGTGGAGAAGAATCCATTGAGGTGTCAAGTAAGGCTGTTCTAAATTGTGGAAGAGAATGAAAGAGCAGAAATATTTAATGAAAAAATCAACTGCAGACATTGTGGCCACGGAACAGGAAGAAACCAGCTTTTCTACCCACAAGTCTGCACACAAAATTTACAATGGTATATAATTTTTTCCATTTCATTTCTACTCACATTTCACTAAGTTGCCTTGCCTTTTATAGACTGTTAAATGCGTGGATAGCTGTTATCATATATATGGTTTATGTTGTGTGTTTTGTAGACAGAAATTTTCAATTTTTTTTGTTGTTAGTTACAAGTTTCAGCTGTGTACATTTTGGGATATTCAAACCTCATTCTAATGCCTCTAGGATTGGTCTGGGGAATTATTGGCATGGTTGTTTTAGGTGCTTTCTCACTCTATGCCAATTTGCTGCTTGCAAATCTGTATATTATAGATGGCCAATGCTTTATCAGATACAGAGATTTAGTTGGTCATGTATTTGGTGAGTACTTAAACACTCACCCTTGTAATATAGATTATATACAGAACTATGTGACTTGTTTCCTCTGCAACTGATTGAAAAAATTGAGATAAATTTTATAAATCGTTTGTTTAAGCTCAGCCTGATGGGAGTTGGTAAATTTATGATTCCAATGCTGTTGAGTATCATGTGAATTATCTATCTAAATATTTTTTCCAATAATAGTACTTGAACACATAATAGATGCTATTTTAATTTCATAAGATGAACTTCATATTTAACCAGCTTCCTTCAATGATTTTGGAACACTTAGAACTGTATGCTATTTTCTGCAAAACTGGCAGTGGTGGGATTGTATATTATTTACCATGCAGGGAAGAAAATGTACTATATAACCTGGGCTATACAGTTTGCACATTTCATACTCTACAATATGGGGTTCTTACTACTTTCTGGGAGAGCTCTTAAGGTACTCCATTTTGGCAGAATGATACATCAAGTCACGATAACTCGAAGTAGATCGAAGGCTCGAAGTAGATCGAAGGCTTGTTCAATAAATCCTGGAAATTACTAAATTTTACCATGATTTACTATGATCTTTTTCGCCTTGTCCATGGTTCCACATTTTGCATATATGTCTACCAGGGCAGTTGCAACCACAACAGCTGACAAATTCCTCTATCCATCATGCTTTGATGGATGTCCATACCCTGTTCCAAAGCTCCCATTTTGGCACAGGCAGGGAGGATGCTGGCAAAGGTTGTGGAGTCTGGATTTACACCTGCCGATTGCATTTGCTTGAAAGTTTCTAAAGTCTTCTCAAGAAGTTCAATTTGTGCATATCCTGCAATCATTGCAGTCCATGAGACCACATTTCTTTGAGGCATTTTGTCAAACAATTCACGTGCTTTGTCTATGTTCCCACATTTTGCATACATGTCTACCAGGGCAGTTGCCACTACAACATCTGACAAAATTTCTCTATCCTTTATGCTTTGATAGATTTCTATACCCTGTTGCAAAGCTCCCATTTTGGCACAGGCTGGGAGGATGATGGCAAAGGTTGTAGAATTTGGCTTTAGACCTGCCAATTGCATTTGCTTGAAAGTTTTGAAAGCCCTTTCAACAAATCCATTTTGTGAATATCCTGCAATCATTGCATTCCATGAGATTACATCTCTTTGAGGCATTCTGTCAAACAGTTCACGAGCTTTTTCTATGCTTCCACATTTTGCATACATGTCTACCAGAGTATTTCCATTTACAGTATCGGACAAAAATCTCTGTTTCATTATGCTTTGATAGAGGTCCATACCGTGTTCCAATGTTCCCATTTTGGCACAGGCAGGGAGGAGGCTGGCAAAGGTTTGTGGAGTCTGGCTTTACACCTGCCATTTGCATTTGCTTGAAAATTTCTAAAGCTTTTTCAACAAATCCATTTTGGGCATATCCTGCAGCCATTGCATTCCATGAAACCACAGTTCTTTGAGGCATTTTGTCAAACTGTTCACGGGTTTTCTATATGCTTCCACATTTTGCATACATGTCTACCAGGGCTGTTGCATCTACAAAATCTGTCAAAATTCCTCTCTTTTATGCTTTGATGGATGTCAAAACCCTCTTCCAAAACCCCCATTTTAGCACAGGCTGTTTGTAAGCTAGCAAATGTGAACTGACGAAAAACAAAACTGACGGAAAAAGTCTGGAGGAAATATGGACCGGCGTCCGACAACTTTCATGCGTCAGACAATTTTCCGGGACAAAAATGTCCCACATATAAGCCTATTGGCTAATAAATAAATAAATAAATAAATAAAATATATATAGAACGAACCTAATAAGAGTATTATATAACAGATCCAAGTGACTGTATGTGTGTAGATATGTATCTATATATATACACACATATACATACATACATACATGTGCGTGCACGCACACCCACATTATTATACAGGAAAAATAAATTTTTCTAAATGTTAATTTAGGCTAATTACATAAATGCACCCAAAGCAAGCATGAATTAGCCAAGATAAATTAATCATCTGGGAATGGATAATTGAAGTGATATTTGTGAATTTAAATGCAAAGGGTAGAGTACCTAGCTATAGGAACTATGATGAAGAAATAATTTTGCTCTGCAGATTCTGGTCACTGAAGGTACGCAGGAACCAATTCATCATGTTCAGAGGAATGTCTCTGGATTGTAATGGATCCAGAATCTTGTGTGGTTTGAATCTGCACCATGTGGTATTGATCCCCTGCTACATGGTACTATGTTCTAACCCTCCGGGTAGAACTGCTATGTATATGTGTGTGTCTATATATATAGATACATATCTATACATCTATATGTAATATATATACACACGCATATATACATATGTATTTATAATGGTGAAATTTGCATACCCATGTCAATTCCCGTTTAGTTTTGGGCCCAATTGATGGGATGTCTTAATACAATTACATATGTATATACATGTATGTATGTGTGTGTATAGATATCTATACATCTACAATACATATAAGCAATATATGTATGTATATATGTACATATATATTATCTACATATATATAAAATGTACATATGTGTGTGCGCGCTTGCATGGTTGTTATCAGAGTGGAACAAGGAGACCTTAATAAGAGGTGTTTGAGGCATGAAGGGACATGGAGCTTTTTAAATAACATGTTGGAGAAAGAGGGGAACTCAGGTGCAAGATATTGTAAGTGGGATTTTTTGTCTCTTACATACCAATGCTGAATGTGAAATTCTTTATTTGTAGCAAATGCAAAATATAATCTTAAGCTAGAACGCAAAAGATCTCTATGTCCATAGTTCATTGTTTTGCAGTAATGTGTGATATTTCGTTGTGCCTTTATTGCAGATATGAACCTTTGATGTCTCTGTCATAACACAAACTTTTTGCCATTACTCCTAGACAACTATATACCCTAGCAAGTAGCAACAAATCCTTTAGTGTTGAATGTGATGTATTGGTAAAAGGAAAACCAATGAAATGGATAACCCCAGTTTCTTCACTCTGTTTGGCCATCACCTATCTTATTCATCACAATAATTATTAATATAATGTAGTGTACTTTATTTTGCATGGTGTACAATAATACAACATAGCTTACCTTCCAACTTTGATGGAGGACATATATTCTTCGTTATGGTGTCTGTTTTGTGTGTTATTACTTTAGTTGTGTTCCCAAGTGGTAAAGTGTGAACCTATTAATCCATATTGATTGTTGCATTTTTTATGTGTGTTCAAGCTTCATACAAAAGAACTGGAAATAGTACTGTGTAAATTGAATGCATTCCTTTAGCTTAAGATTTTTTTTTTTTAATATGAAAATCGAGTGCTTTGTTGCTAGTAGGATGCATTTGTTTGGACACTCTGAAGGTGAGCCTAACACCGTTGCCATACTTTTCAGGTACCTTTATCTTGCGGAGAAAGTTGATCCTCCTGTTACATTGAATTGCTAACATCTGGGTTTGTTATAGAAGGTTAATTGCTATAGTGTAGAAAAGTGGATGGCTCAGCACCAATCTTATCAACTTTTCATGATTGTAGTGAGATTGCACTACAAAATTCCTTCAGAAAATTTAAGCTTTAATGATTTTTTTGGTTGTAAAATACAGCTTAAAAGAATGGTTACAAACTTTCATACCATGAATTTCAAGTAAGGAAATAGCATATTCCAATGTACCACAATCAATGCACGTTGGGAGATAGTGACTGGTGACTTGGAGAGGCCGCCTCACAAATTGATGGTGCCAATTTGCCACCTATTTGCCACCCTGTTTACCCAATGCTCTCAACATGGCTGTGCATTTATTTGCCATCTCATTTTCCTCTCTATCATCTACTTTTAACTTGACCTGCTGTCTGTAATGCATCCCTACTTCATATGAAATCCGATTCATGCCATTTAAGTTATAATGGAAGAGTTCTGCAGATCCTTTTTTCCCTCTCTTTTCCTTCTTTCGTTGTGGATTATCCAGTATGGTATATATACTATGGCTATTAACCCTCCATTCCTTTGCTACACGTAAATCTCTTCGCCAGTCAACTACGAATTAATCACAAATGCATGCCTTCGCTGGCTGGCTGTGTTATTAATTCAAACGCTCATAGTTTACTTCTTATTTCAATGTTTAGTTCTAATTTTCCTTTTGTAAAAAAAAGAAGTTAGGGTTTGATTTTCTTAATTTTGGGTTTTTTTGTTTTTCAGTTCAATGAGAGGTGGGTGGCACAAAGCATCTGAGTGGCAGGTAAGGATATATTTGAGTCCTTGCTTAGGCTGTGAATCTTTCCAGTGTTTAAACAAATTCATGCTACTGTGCCTGTACTCATTTTCTTAAAGTGTCTGTTTTTGCGGCGAATTATTTTCAATGTGCACGCTAGAGCTATGTAGACTTCATTTTGGCATAAGCTGGGAGGATGGTTGCAGGAGTTGTAGAGTTCAGCTTTAAACCTGCCGATTTCAATTTCTTAAATGCCCATAAAGCCTTTTAAACAAAAACATTTTGGACATACCATGCAACCATGGCATAGCATCTGGTGGAGGCATTTCTTTCAAAATCCTAAAAAGATTTGGGGAAAATGCCATCTATCCTACAATCATATCCAAACTTGGCACTTAAAAGTTGGCATTTTCCTGTTTGCTTCGGCAAAACTGGCAATATTTGATAAAATTTGCATACATTTCTTTTGTAAGATGTGTTAAGTATTTGTATGCATTTTAATGATGGACCAGGTAGTTTTCCTTGCTTACATAAAAAAGAAATGAATGATTGCTTACCCCTATTTATAGACAATTGCATTGCATGTAAAATCAAAGTGGCACTTACTAAGATATGCACTATTGATATATGAAAAACGTCTATAAATTGCATGTTTTACAAATATGTGCTTTTGATGTATGAAATATGATCTGCAATGCATGTTTCCCAAGTGGGGAATTTGAGTAACATATCCGATCTTACTAAGGAAACCCTACCCTTCCCCTACGAGCTTAAAAGATCAGTCAGCATCTGCTCTCTTATTTTTGTGGGGGTAGACCATTGGGACCAATTTTTTACTTTGCTTTCTTAATGAGAGTTTTGTATGCAACCAAATCCACATGTAAATCCTTTGCCAATCTATCTGGCTGATAGCTCTCTTATGGGCAGCTATGAAAGCATTCAGAACAACTATCATCTGCGACATTCCCTTGATTGTCTGGTACAGCTGCTTTGCCTTGATAGCAAATCTCCTCTCTAACACCTACTCCTGCACCACATATTTCATTAGTTGTATCTTCAGTGCCCTGCCCTTGCTCGTTGATTACATGGTTGCATCTCCATGCCAGAATGATCATTTCCTAGTTTTCCAATCAACAATATGTAATTTCTGCTTATCTTCTACTGACAAGATTTTATACTCAAGGGAAAATTGAGAAGTAACACACACAGTCCTCTTGTTAGACTTGAATTTTAAGAACTCAATAGTTTTCTCATTTATGTTCTCGCTCCTCCTCTACTAGACACCAGTATGGTGAGGAAAGTCCTATGTCTGAAAAATAATTAGAGGGGTGCCCCCTGTTGTTGTTGAAGCTTGGGGATCTTCTCTGCCATATTGGGGAATCAAATCTGAGGTTAAACTTGATATGACTCAGTGGCCTTATTTATGCAATTTTTCCCCGAGTTACAAAAGAAATTTATATGACATGAAGGGGAGATTTTTGGCACGCTTTGAAAATTCTAAAGGATTGTAGTTCTATATATATTTAGTCTATAATATTTTCTTTTTTTAAGTAAGGTCTGCATTGGCATTTTGGAAAGGAAAATAATCTAGCCACACCTAAATGAGGGGGAGAGTAAAATCTCTTGTGCACAAATATATGGTAAATAAAATAAATAGCATCAATATTCAAGAATCTAGCTAGATTAAAGAGTTGAGGGAAATGTAATAAAGTAACTGCATGGAAATTTGGAGCTGTGTTGCGGTTTAGGCCAACTGAATGTTTTTGGTTTAAATGGTTTCTCTGAAAAAAAGTTTGAGCAAATCAATTGTCTAAAATTGTTGCTACCTATGTGGCAGCCTTGGTGTCGGTCGAAACTTATTTGACTGAAATAAACTTGGGCAAAACAAATTCGCATGAAACATGAAAACATAACTCCAATACTATAGAGGTAGGGCCCCCGCTTTACAATGGGGTAGGTGGCAGCCCTGGTCTTGGTCGAAACTTATTCGTTTAAAATAAACTTGGGCAAAACAAATTTGCATGAAACATGAAAACATAAACTCCAACACTATAGAGGTAGGGCCCCCACTTTACAATGGGATAGGACCTTGCCCCCCCATGTTTTAAATTACTTTTGTGGCAAAAAAATCGATGCAATGCTCTGAATCATTATTTGATTTGTGGCACTGCATTTCCAAACCATCTAATGTTTTGCTACAAACTTCAATTGTTGGCCTCGTAATGACAATGCTGTAAATTGAATCATGATTCACAAATAGCCCAAATCTCAGTTGCAATGGACATTTAGTAAAGTAGAGGATGTTGGACCAGTTGTCCTTTCATTGGGAAAGTGAGTGTTCACAATAGGAATAGGAATGAGGCAACCCATCACAGGGAAAGAAGGTGGAGTCATTGATGGAATATAATTCATCTACAAATGTGGTGGAGAGTAGATATTATAAAAAATGGGTGTGGGCACATTCAATGTTGGTAGAGAAGAAAAGAGGATGGGGGAAGTGGATAGAGTGATAGTAGAGTGTATGCATATGGGTATGGTGGAGGAACGAACTCCTGAGTCCATGGGTTCAAATTCCCCTTCTATTTTATTGTACCACCAACACCTAATGCTCAAATTTTCTGGGCTGTCATGGCTTTGCTGCCACCGCACGTGATTGTTGATAATTATTTTACTTGCAATCGTGAAAAAACAAAAGTTTGGTGTTGAGAGTTGAGACCCTCTCTTTTGAGTGATGGCAAGTTTGTTTCAAGGAAAGTAAAGACGGGGAGACGAAACCATGCTGAAAATAACATGTAAAGCGTAATTCTGAAAGCCAAGTTGGAAGAAATAGAGTGTTCCACGTGGCCCACTCCAACGAATGGAAAATATTGGGACACTCTGAATTTTTGGTAGTTGGAGTGACCAAGAAACATTAAATGCATGGAGACGTGAGCTATTATTCTATTTGTTCTTGTTTTCTATCTTTTTTTGAATAGATTTGCTTTCGGTAAGAATACTTTGCCTGCTTAATTCATCCCCTTAATCCATCCTTTTACTCTGTCCCCTTAATCCAACCCCTTAAGTCCACTTAAGCAATCACCTTGTTCTGTACCCTAAATCGATCGAATTTGCATTTCAGAATACAAAGTGGAATATGCATCAAATTTTGTTAGGCAGTGCAAACCAATCTCATCTTTCAATTGAAAATTCTCAATGCATAGTTGTTGCTCTTGAAGACTCACTTATGCAATAAAAGCTAGTCCTCCATGGTTGGTACATATGGGATTTCTCATGACTTCTTTATTTACTATGTTATGTTCTCCAATTGAAGCTTTTGATTATTCATGTTCTCCAGCTAAACCCAACATCCATCCATACATACACATTCACACATACACACATACACACGTATAGAATAAGAACATACTCTTTTGCTTGGATTTTTTCCTTGCTTGGTGGATTCACTTAATAAACCAATGGCATAGCATGTTTATTTGCAAGGTACTGTTGCACATAAATTGTATCCGGCTCTATTTTTGGGAGCAATTTATTATTGCATATATCTTCTTCTAAGATTGTAATCATCAACATGTGTGTGGTAATAGCATGACATTGGATATTTGAATCCTTCCCACACATTTGGCAACTTAGCTTGGTAGAAATCCAGCCTACACAAGGATAATGCAAAATTTTCTTGCATGTCTTTGCTTCACAACCAAGAGTAGCTCCAAATTGCTTACACTCTGCGCACACAAAGGATTTTGCTTCTCGTACTGCAACCAACAACCTGTCAAATTGATCTCTTGTTTCATCTTCCTCATTTGAGGACCAAAGGCCACACATTCTATGAATCTTCCACTCCACTAATAACCCTTCCATTTGTCTAAAGGTTTTTCTTTCTTATATTCCATTGAATTCAACAATTTTTTTATGCTCCTTTGAGCATTTCACAAGAATGTGAATGCAAACCATAGCACCAAGCATACCATTCTCTGTGCATTAAAGATGAACCTTGCTCGCATAGATCACAAATTATATTTTTATCCCAGTCGAAAATTTCTATTTGCTTCAACTTGTTGTGGGTCATGTGAACTGTGTTTATAAGAACGTAGTTGTGAGTCAATTAAGTTGTGCTCTAAGGCAACTAAATTATGTTTCATGCTAAATTTTGAAAATGGAAACGCTTTTTGGAAATGCGTCTCAATTGTAGGAAATGGTAGGAAACATCTAGGGGATGTCTGGCTGTCCCTGAGGCGGCTGGGGACATCTGAGACGTCCTTCGACCATCCTGGCGACTATTGCATTAAAAAGTAACAGGTACTGATGCAGTTTTGCCCCCAAATGTTTCAACATGCAAACGTGCATGTTCCTTTGCAACTGAGTTTTATAACTCTGTAGCAGCATATAATGCAGGTTCAATGAATCAGCTGCCAAAAAAATAGCGTCAACTGGGACTGATTAAAACTTTGATTTTGTCTATAGTTTAATCAATAACGAGTCTCTCCAATTAAGCATGGACACTGGTAAACTCTAATCTGACTCTAATCTGACATTCTTCAGATCCATGGTACCTCTAATCTGACTCTAATCTGACATTCTTCAGATCCATGGTACCTTTCATTGCAAGATAATAATGCACCCAAGTGAACTGTATCAAATATGAAAACATCCAAAACAAAGTCCCTATTGTTTCAATTCATTTTGTACTAATATGGACTTAATAGTTTATAAATTCCTTATTTTTCATAGCCAAGTTCCCGGCCAAATTGAAGAGGCTACCAAAAACAAGTATTCAAAATTATTGAAGAGGCTACCGAAAACAGGTATTGAAAATTATAGAAGAGACAATGGAAGCTTAAAGAGTTTGAGCAAGGCCCACCATACCTTTACTTTGAATATATGTATAGTATGCCAAAGGGTGTATGGGCAAACCATATCTTTATTTATGTGTGATGTTCAGAAAAGGGAACAATGCGTGGTAGGGAATTTGATTGAAGGTTTAGACTTGAGATAGAAGCAGTCTTATCCTCGGATCGAAGATCAAAGCTTTGGGGATGTCCGAAATCCTCAGTCTGAGAAGCAGAGGGGGGTCGAGGAGCAGATTTGGGAACAATACTTCCCCGTGGTCATGTATTACATCATGTTCACATTTCCAAGTTCGAGCCTTCAAATAGTGAGGAGAACCCTACCGCTGAGGAGAGAGTCATCTTCTTCTATTGCCTCAGCTTCAATCCATGTCTCTATCAGCCCAACTAGAATTGGTCGCTTGACTGCAACCATTAACGAGACATCAACAGAGATTCAAACGAAGTATAAAACATCATTCGTTGCCACTGGTTCATCGGCTGGGTCACCAGATTGGGGTCATGTGCAAACTCAAATTGGGGATGATGCCAGATATGCCATAGTGCTCATTCAGCTTTACCAGCTGGAACAATTTATAAGGGCACGATCGATTCAGGGGCAGGAGTCCATCCTGGCACATTTCGATACCCCACGTCTATAGGATGTCATACATTCTCATGATGGGGGGTGACGTGCATAAACAGGTTACTATTCGGGTGACCCAAGATATGTTATTGAGCCACCAACATCAATGGTTGTTTACCCCGATGGGTGGGAAGATGAAGTCGCATCAGCTTGAATCCTTGAATTTAAGGCAATAGGCAGCATCAAAACCTCTCCACCTTGCCTGTACTCATCACGTCCATCAGCAGTTCCAGATGTGGGCCTTCGGCATTGTCTTTCTTGATTCCAGGTGACCCAATTCTAGTTCCCCACCCATCCCCTGGGTGGGGGGCTATGGTAGAGCGGCATCTGACTAAACTATAGTTCCCTCCCACTTTATTAACTAGCCTGCTAGAATAAGGAATTATAACGGCATCTGCATAATCTAGCTCCGGTGGCCCGGTCAAGGGAAGGTTACCCGGCCAGAATATGGATTGTTCAGAAGGAAGGCGGGGGCCGCCCATACATAGAGAAGATAGATAGGGGTCCGATTCTTTTCCCTCTATATGGATATAAGGGGGACTCCCGCGCCCTTGAACTATCTTATCTCATCCTATCCGATCTGATCTTAACTGGAGGGCCATCTCGATATAAGCGATAGCAACTAAAATTTGTGGATTCAAAGTACTTTTCAATTTCAAGTAGAAAACATGGAAACATGGCTACATGCATAACCTTCCTATGGATAATTATTTTTATATTTTACCTTTATTGCCCATGACAACTGCCCATGACAACTGAAGAGACATTTCCTAAAGCACAAAATCATTGGCTATCATGGGATTACAAAACTAACTTTAACTACATAAAAGTGGCAAAAGTATTCCATTGTGTGATAGACTTGGGGCTATGGTCAAGCATTCTAATGGAAAACCTTACATTAAGGATCAGGCTATGGTACTCTTACAATGTAAAATGTGGACCTTGGTATTGGTTGGTCCAGATCATGTCTTTCCACTAGAGCCTCATGAAATGGTACTTTACAAAAAATAGAGAGAGATAGAGGAATAGAAAAAGAGATAGAGTGGGATAGAGAGATAGAGATAAGAGATATAAAGGGAAAGAGAGATAAATAAAAGAGTGAATGAAAGAGATATAGAGTGGGATAGAGAGATAGAGATAAGAGATATAAAGGGAAAGAGAGAAATAAAAGAGGGACTTTCAATCAATTGTTTCATGCCAACGATCCAAACATGACATGTGTCCATTGGTAACTACACTTAGGGAAACATGTCATTTTTCTTAAGGACTTGATAATTCACCTTTAAGACCTCTTTAGTGTTCTCTGACAATAGCAACATCTCGTCTCCAAGCTTCATTGGTTCATACATGGCACAACCAATACAATTGGAAGTAATGCTGCTTATTGAAGTGGCTCAAAAATGGACATTTGTAGCATCTTGGAAGTCCAACAAATGGAAAGAAAGCTTAACATTGGCTATTGTTTGAGTCTCCCCTCATTTCACCACCATCGCAACAGTAGATGATCATTGTTTTCAAGCATTATGTTGGAGTGACTACTATTATACCAGCCATTCAGAAAAATTCACAATGATATTGGTTCATTAGAGCAAGATATTATAGCCGTAACTACCATCTATGGAATTTGCACCGTACATATCCAAATCCATTGACAAACACTGATGATGAAACTCTTTTAATTGGAGACAGGCAATGCAAGAAGATAGTCTTGATGAATGGCAAGTCTTGTGAATTCTGTACCTAGGCCTGCCATTTCAACTGGATGGGCTCGACATGCTTGGGAAACAAGAAGAGGACCGATTAAGGGCACTATCACTTGCAAATAATTGATCGAAAAAAAAAAAACTTTACTTGCATAGTTGCTTTTACCCATTACTATTCAAAAACAACTTTACTTGCATGCATGTCAATATATTTAATTTATTCCAGTTCTTTTTTAATGCAGGACAACAACACATATCACTACATTCTTTCAATGTTCAAATGATGGATGGACAACAACCATTCACCAATAACAAAATTGTATGCTCTCTTCTCAAGAAATTTCAATGTTCAATGTGCAATTATAAAGGAACCACTAATTACTTTTATCTACATGCTATCACGACGTACCCATTGCACACTAAGGTGCGATAAAGAAAAGAGAGAGTGACTTTCAATCAGTCATTTCATGCCAACGATCCAAACATAACGTGTCCATTGGGAACTACACTTAGGGAAACACGTCATTTGCTCAAGGCCCTGATAATTCACCTTTAAGACCTCTTTAGTGTACCCACTATTGTTAAGTCTCCCCTTGTTTCACCACCACCCTAGTAGCATATGATCAATGTTTTCAAGCATTCTATTGGAGTGAACTACTGCTATACCAGCCATTCATAAACATTCACAGTGATATTGGTTCATTAGACCAAGATATTACAGCCCATTGGGAAAGAATTTCAAACAACTACCATCCATGGAATTTGCACCGTACATCTCTAAATCCATTGACAAACATTGATGATAAAACTCCTCCTGACTGTGGGCATGCAATGCAAGAAGATAGTCTTGATGAATGGCAAGTCTTGTCAAGTATGTACCTAGGCTTGCCATTTCAACTGAATGGGCTTGACATGCTTGGGAAACAAGAAGAACCGATTAAGGGCACTATCACTTGCAAATAATTGATCAAAACAAAAAAACAACTTCACTTGCATACCTACTTTTACCCACTACTCTTTAAAAACAACTTTATTTGCATGCATGTCAACATATTTAATTTACTCCATTTCTTTTCTAATGCAGGACAACAACACATATCACTACATTCTTTCAATGTTCAAATGATGGATGGGCAACAACCACTCACTAACAACAAAATTGTATGCTCTCTTCTGAAGAAATTTCAATGTTTAATGTGCAATTATAAAGGAACCACTAATTACTGATATCTACATGCTATCTCGGCATACCCATTGCACACTAAGGTGCGATTGCTTAGAGAGAGAGAGAGAGAGAGAGAGAGAGAGAGAGAGAGAGAGGCCCATGTCCTATTTGAGCAAAAGCATGGGCTACTCTCTCTCTCTCTCTCTCTCACACACACACACACACATAGAGCAATCGCACCTTACTATGCAATGGGTATGCTGAGATAGCAACAATAAAATTGTACGCTCTCTTAAGAAATTTCAATGTTTAATGTGAAATTATAAAGGAACCATTAATTATTGTTATCTACATGCTATCTCGGCGTACCCATCACACACTAAGGTGTGAGTGCTCTATGAGAGAGAGAGAGAGAGAGAGAGGCAAAATTTTATAAATATAACCCTTGGCATAATGTTTTGACATCATTTGGATTGTATTGTGGCAATTTGTTTTTTACTCAAATTGTCAACACTATATTTATTAGTGAAGATAATGATACTAGGATAAATGTATCACTTTGATTGTTCATTATAGGATACTACCAATGATTCCACCCTATGTTTAAGCTCGCCACACCATCCCTTCATCCAAAGTTCACACATGACCTCCCTCCTTCGTGATAAACTTTGACGAGCTTGAAAAAAAATATTTGATATAAAATATATTATATTTATATTATTAAGTATATTATTATATTTTAAAATTGTATATTTCAATTACATATATATAATTATTATTAGATTACATTTACTTTATCTATATATGTATATTACAACTATAATAAATATAATCTAATAATATTTACTATTATATACCATATTTTCCATAATGTGAATTATTACATTTATTTCAAATATAATAATATATTATAAAATTGAATATTATATTAAATATTATGTATGTTCAATATTTATTTATATTTGTTATTTAATTATATATTTATTTTATACATAAAATCTATATTTTAGTTATAAATATTATTATATATTACACATTATTGAATATATAATTAATATATAATATTTATATTTTTACATATAATACTATTTAAATTAACCAATAAGAAATCTATTAGTTTAATTGACCTTCAAAGAGAGAGCACTTTCATATGGAGATCGACATGCTATTAAAGTGTTAACACATGGGCTACAACATTAGTGCAGTTTCTCAATCTATCGTAAGCTTAGTTTGAAGGAACATATTAAGGTTTATTTTTGGTGGTGGGTTTCTTATTGAGAAGGGTTTTCCCAAGTATATATGTCATCTTATCTTCTCTATCTCCTTCACTTATTCTTCTATGTTTAATTAAGGTTACATGTGTTTTAGATCAACAAATTTTATTACTTTCCATTGCTTCTAATTGAGGAATAAACATTGTAAAACCAACATTTTGTATCAAAGCTTTGTTTGGATTGATCCCATGAAGAAAGGGATACATTTCTTATGTTGCTTTCTATTTTTGTTGTGGGATAATTCATGTGGATTTGAAATAAGATTTGAAAGTAGAAGTCATGGCCAACACCTTGACAATTGAAGATTGAGAAGTTTAGTAGGTAAAACTTTGAGTTCTGGAAATTGAAGGTTGAAGATCTTCTAGAGAAGAGAGATTAGTGGATCATAATAATTGTTGCACTCAATTTTCTAACATCAGCAATGGATTAAGATGAATGGGACAAGTTGGGTTGCACTCAATTTTCTAACATCGGCAATGGATTGAGATGAATGGGACAAGTTGGATAGAAGAGATAGATCTACTCTTAGGTTGTCTTTCTAATTCAGTCTTGATGAATGTTATAGTTCAAAACATTGCTAAGAGTTTATGAGATAAAATTATTGCATTATATCAAACTAAGTGTCTTGTAAATATGTTAGTTTTGAAAAGAAATTTGTATTCTTTAAAGATGGATGAAGGAGACAAGCCTATTTATCTACAGGGGATTAATATCCTTTCTTTGTTCTCTAGAATTGGGGGTGCAAAAGTTGTTTTGCATCATTTGGGTATACCACTCAATTATGTTGTATCTACAAATATTTGTAAAGAAAACAAGCTTATCCTCAAAAGTTGGGTGGAAAAAACACATCAAAAGGGTAAATTGATTGAGGTGGAAGATGTGCAGAATTTGACAAAAGAAAGACTTGATGAAATGATTAATTCAATTGGATGTTTTGATCTAATAATAGGTGGAAGCCCCTATAATAATTTGACAAGTAACAACAGGACCACAAGGGATGGGCTAGAGGGGAAGCATTCCTCTATTTTCTATGAATTTCTACAGGTTGTGAATTATGTAAGTCATGCAATGCATTCAAGTGCAACTTTATAGAATAATGAAACTTTCGTTTTGTACTGATCTAGTACTGATCTAGACTTCAATAGATTATAAATTTCTTATTTTTCATAGCCAAGTTCCCTGGCAAATTGAAGAGGCTACCAAAAACAAGTATTGAAAATTATGGACATTATTAATTTGATTCTTTGTAGCAAGTTTGCTTGCACAATCAGCATAGGACCATTTCATGGTTGCAATGGTCAAATGATGACCAAGACTCCACAAATCAAAATGGACCAAAAAAAATAATACAAATATTCTCTATACTCTCTTTTTGAGAATGCTTATATTAGAAACAAATAAAAAAGTCCTCTTTACTACTATTACAAATATGCCCCCTTATTTATTGCTCTTAGCAACTTTAATTTTACAAACTATGTATACTTCAAATTTTCCATATGCAAAATACTGTTTTCTTTTATTCACACAGAACTCTTTTCCACATCCATTTGCGGCGTACCCATTGCACACTAAAATGCGATTGCTAGTATAATATAATATTATATTTGTTGATAGGCACAACCTTATCTATTTTTGACAACTATTATTATATAATAGTTAATATAATATTATATTATATTTAAAACGAATCTCTTAAATTTAAGAAGATGACAAAATAAAAAGAAAAAAACCTAGAAAACTATGGGTTGTGGCCTACTTGAACTCACTGTGCAACTGGAAACTGGAACATCACTGATCTGCGAGCAAAATGATTTACCACACAATTAGAAGAATAAATGGCTGCCCCTCACACGCCTTCAACGTCGCCTCTCATAGCACTTGAGCCACTTGCCTTCAATGCCTCGTCACTCCTCTTAGTCCGATGTCTCAGAAAAAAGCCTTAGCATTTTTCCGTACAAATTCAAAGGCATATTTTATCGATTTTTATAAGTTTTTAAAAAGTTTGCTGAATTTCAAACTTCAAGCATAAAATTCAGTGAACCCTGTGACATTGATGTCAACCATCTAAAAATTCCCCTGGAAAAAACAAAAAACTGAAAAACAGTAAATACATGCAAATGAGCAGATTTGTGTTCAGACTTTTTGACATACCATGTTTGCATTGCCAAGTGATTGCTATATTATTGTTTATAAAATCACAAATAATTCTGTAAGATTGCACTTCAACTTCAACCACAAATGCACTCGTTGAAAAAGTTGTGATTATTAAGCAAATCCTCTTGGGAGGCACAGAGGCAAACTTGTCAACATGTGTGTTAAGTGTATATTTCTTTGTATATGTATGTATTACACATAATGCTCACATTCATATGCATAGATCCATCTTAATATGGATTTTCAGGATGAATTTCATATGGGCTAAGAGAGACGGATTATTCAAAGTGAAAATCATCAAATTTGCCTGTAGATTTGAATTGGGCACCATGAAAAAGAAGACAAAAAACAAAAACAAAATATACTTACCACCATATGAGTATTTATTTATTTTCCTCCTTGTTGGACATTTGGATATATAGAAAATCCCTTTTAAGAACACCATTAAACACAAAAATCTAAACAAGTTCTGCATGAGTTACTGTAAACAAGATGCAGTTGCTATAACCTGGCTTATTAAAATTGCAAGACTGCTATAGGGTCTGATCTTTATAGGCCTCCAAGCATACTTTCAAGAAGCCCTGGCTTGCCCAAAGCTAGAATAACAAGGATATCACTCTTTGCATCCCAAGTTCTTGACACCTAACATTATAAAACTCTCCAAACTGACAAAGCTTGATAGTTCTTAATTAATATACATATATAGCTAGTTAATAATTTTTGATTAATAAATTGTTATATGCATGACTTCACATGTACACGCTACATGTGTAAATGTGTTTGTATGCAGCCATGCAGCCACACACGCATACGCATGTATAAATATATGCATTTACATTTATATGTGTGTGGGTGCATGTAGATATATGTGTGGTACTGGTACATACATATACATGTACATGCACATATGCGAGTGCATGCACATGTGTCGTGTACATACGTATATGTATATGTATATATAATTGTAAAGAATTGCATAAAGTGACTCAAATAATTCTTGTATTTGATGGTGTTAATGCACTCTAAGCTCTCAAGAATGAATCTACACCTTATATTGTTCAGTTATTTGAGCTCCTTTAATGAATGCCTATTTGTAATGGTGAAAATTGCATACCTTACACTTATATACATACATACATATATTTATATGTATATATCTACTCATATATGTATATGTATAAATGTATGTATATATATTACATATGTGTGCGTGTCAAATAGTGAAATTTGCATACATATGCCAATTTCCATTTAGTTTTGTTCCCATTTTGAGAGAATGCCTTAATGCAATTAGAAAACAACAAATGGTGCAATCTTGTTGTGTTTCCATTTAGTTTTGTGCCCATTTTGAGAGAATATCTTGATGCAATTACAAAACAAGTGGGACAATCTTGTGCGAAGTTGGGCTCATTCTCCCATTCTTCACTCATCCCCATTTACACACATTCCCACATATCCGACCATACCCTATCCATTTTGGCACACTCTCCCATACACCTTAGTTTATACTTTATTGGATCCTTCGTTTCTGGACATTCATTCCCCACACATACATTACCTTTTTCTTATCTTGGGTCAATCTTGCACGTACAAGAGTGATTGTGCACACAGATTTGATCCCTGAAATTCAAAAATTCAAATTCAAAATTTGGCTGACTCCCATTCTATTCCCATCATGAGCTGATTTGGTATACATTTCATGTGGCGTATTGCTATGTCATTGTATTTAAAAATTAAAGGTATTCAATTGCATTCATTTATCATCCACAAGCATCATTAGCATTAAAGGTATTCAATTGCATTCATTTATCATCCACAAGCATTATTAGCATTAAAGGTATTCAATTGCATGCATTTATCATCCACAAGCATCATTATCATTTAAGGAATGAGCATGCTAGGAACACTTTAATTGGAGCACCTAGAAGGAATCTGATTCTGCATTGCATACATTTGAAAGTTTCCTTTACTATATATATATATATATATATATATATATATATATATATATATGGGGTGACATTTGCATACCCATGCCAATTCCCATCTATATATATATATATATATGGGGTGAAATTTATATATATATATATATATATATATATATATATATATGGGGTGACATTTGCATACCCATGCCAATTCCCATCTATATATATATATATATATGGGGTGAAATTTGCATACCCATGCCAATTCCCATCTAAATTTGAGCCCCTTCTGATAGAATGGCTTAATGCAATTACATATCGACAAGTTGCACACTCTTGTGCTAAGTTAGGTTCACAACTTAGTACCTTACCCTAATCATTTCACATCAAATTTCACCGTGAAATTTGCATACTCATGCCAATTCCCATTTAGTTTTGGGCTCATTTTGATGGAATGACTTAATGCAATTACATATTGACATGTGGCACACTCTTGTTGAGTTTTGCTCACATTTGATGCCTTTCCCTATTCATTTCACACTCATTTGCACCTATTTCCATATTTCCATACGTTCAACCTTACCCAATAGCTATTAATGCACATCCCCCATATATTCGCCATTTACATAGCATTTATTAGCCTACATTCACACCCTGTATCCACACATTATATCCATGTCTTGAAAGCGGACTTTTTTGTCCTAGGATTGACCCCAAAATTCATATTCAAATTCTAATTCTAAAACTCCTGACCCTTTTCACTAATTGTTGTGAGCCAACTTGACATACATTTATTTGAATTGTTGTTATGTCTTAGTATTAAAATACGTTCGGTATTCCATTAAAACATAATCTATCGGAGAGTCATAAGTGACTACAAGGAGAAAATCACTAGGGCACATTTCATTTTGAAAGGACAAAGAGTCTTAGTCTGTATCATAATCATACTAGGCCATCGAAATGTCTGTGCATGCTGTCTTCAATCATTCACTCAGAACTGTATAGCTGGTCCAATTCGACAGTTGACCTAGGAAAATTTGACCCTAGCGGTTAGACAATCTCCTTTTACAAACACTGCCTTGACGAAATTAGACATGGAAAGAGGCAACAACGAAGGTGAAAAGATCACTGCAATAACTTTTGTCAAATCATTCTTGCAGGCCACAGTTCATTCCCGTGCATCAGTGTATATCTGTGGCACTTGGGGTCAATCCAGAGGCATTCGGATTTGACCCACAAAGGTTTATGGGACTGCACATAACCGGATATATATTTGTAATGGTGAAAATTGCATACCATGCACTTACATATATGTATGTAGACACATAGACATATCTCTGCATATATACCTATATGCATGTATACATGAAGATATGTATATTTATGCATACGTATATGTATTTATGGTGAAAATTACATACCCTGAACACACACACAGACATATTGTTGCATATCCGCACTTTTCCCCAATGTTTGGACTCACTTTGATCGAATATATATTTGTAATGGTGAAAATTGTATACCTTGCAATTGCACTATATATAAGTGCATAAATAAACATATATAAATATATGTATATGTTAGATATACAAATAAGTGCATAAATATTAAAATATATATGTATGTATCTAAGTGCATAAATAGACATAGATATATACATATATGTGTGCATAAATAAGTGCATAAAGACTATACTATATAAATATGTCTATTTATGCACTTCCACTTCACACACACACATTTACACACATGCACACCCACACATATATGGGATGAAGGGAAATTTCAATTGGATTCTGGATTCAACAATCAAGAAAACCGAACAGAAGTAAAGGAAGGAATCACACAAGAAGCGAAGAAAAAACTGAAAGAAAAGAAGAAACAAGAAAAAAAAACCCAAACAAAAGGCCAAAAAGACAATAGAGAAAAGAGCAAAAACATGAATAGAAGGTAGAAAACAACAAACAAAACGATAAATTAAACAAAAAAGTAAAAAACATAAATTGGCATATTGAGAAATGGTGAAAGATATTTGCACTTGGAAAACAAAATACAGGCTGCAAAAGCTGCCACTAGCTCTTTGGCTTTCCAAGGGCAGAAATGCGTCTCGTTTCTTAGACAAAAAGAAATTAGGCAACAAGGTCACTGTATTCCAACTAACTACACCATATTTGGAAAATGGGGAACTTGACTTGGAATTATTGGAGATTATGTTGTATCTAAAAAGTTACTTCAAGACTAACAAGAACAATTTTTCTAGAATTTTTGTGGATGAAAGACGACAGTCATTCCCATGGCATAGGAGAAATCAGGGATGTGTGTGTGCATAGCGAAGTGCATAAATATGTTTATATAAGTGCATATATATATATATATATATGTTGGCGTTTCAATTCGCACCTCTAGAATGCGAGTTGGAAACTGACAGCTATGCACAGATAAACTGCTCTTCTATTAGGAGGGGAAGTTCCCTTTTTGTTGATGTTTGCTTAAAAGATAAATAAATTAAAATTTGCCCATCTTTTTGTTTCTCAGCTGCGAGCACAATGTTACAAAACTCTATCGCTGCAGCAGAGGTTTTTCTCTTGAACTTCTAACTACAGCTAGGCCTAAACTAAATGATGCTTTTGATCACCTAAGTAAATTCAGAGCATAGGAATTAAAAGTTAACAGAGAATGATTTGTTTTAACATAAAAGCTCAAATAAACTTCTTCTAGATCACATCAGAAGACTCATTGTACTTTAAGATGAAAACTGAAAGTAAGATTATGCAAGCCACACATCTGATGACAAAACTAGATGATCGTGAGAGAGAATCAAAGCAAATGGCAGGCATGAGATTTCTATTCTCAATATCATAAAGTTATTACAGCTCCAAGACAACGATATTGTAGCAAAAGGTAGGCATACAATATGCGATCAAACACTGGATAACAGATAACACAGAGTGAACAAGCATTTGAAATAACAATTTCTGCAGGCTAGAATAGGCACAACAAATTTTGCTATCACAATTACAATTCCTCTTACAATGGGCAAGGCTGCCTTTATTTATACTAAATCAAAGGAGTAGGGAACCCTAAAATCTTCTTGATTTTATCTAACTAACTTGCCAAGTCGCAAGCTTTATTTCTATTTTAAGACAAAGATTACAACTAACAACTGCTTTAAAACAATATGCTTTAAAGCAAAGAAAGCTCCAACTATTACACAGTGATTTTTTACTATTTTAAGGATGGATAAGATTTGAATGAAAGCAAATGCTTTAAAACAAAAAGTATTGAGTTAAAGCTGCTTTCTTTTTGAGTCACATCCCCATCTTTATTGCTGCCTTATTGGTGACGTCATCCACTGATATTTTTGGAAATAATATCTTCTAAAAAGCTAGTGACTGCATCTTTGTCAGGAACACTGATACTCTCTAAGATGATATTCTGATTTTCGAACATTTCTTCACCATCTGCAACCATCTGGAGGAATTCACGAACTTTGCCCACAACTTTATCAAATTTTACTATCATTGCGGCAAAACGATCCATCTTGTTGGCAGTGAGATTGCCATTAAAATTGCTACGGACGAGAGTTTGGAATTCTGTCTGTACTTCCTTGAGATCATACAGGGTACCATCTTTCTCATATGAGCATGAGATCTGAGAAACAAAAGACATCCTTCTTTCTCATACGAGCATGAGATCTGAGAAACAAAAGACATCATGAACTTGAGAACACTTATCACCTTTTCTTTCCATTATGCTAACTCTGAGGATATCCTCTCATGGGTTTTTACTGTGAAAAGATATTGTGCTTTCCAAGTAGAAACCTTCTTATTTTCTGCGGAAGCAATAGAATCTATGCTACCTGCAAGTCGGAGATTATGATCTCAAATACTGGCTTGTCCTCAGTCATACTCTACTCAAACCCCTGAATGCCTTGATGTAGAGCATGAGCATTGTACTTCAATTGATAGATCTGTGAAAGTACAACTCTTCCTTTAGTTACAAATTCTTCCACCCAATCCTTCATGTGCCTCCCATAAATGACCAATTGACTCAGCTGCTGCTGATCGGACGGTGATTCCAGAATCTGAGGAAGCAATAAGTTGGCCTGCGAAGTGCCGTGGAAAAGATTGGAAATATACTGCCGCAACTACCTAATTTCAGCCTTGAGGGCTGCTTTATCTTCTCCGTCCTTCAACACTCTCTCCTTTAAATTATCTGCTACAACCTCGAAGAGATTTACATCTGTATGCCGGGTACTCTTACCAAGATTAGCTTTGACAACCTTGAAGTCATCAATCTCAATATCATTAACATTCTTATCTTCTGGCGGTGTTGCATTTTCAAGGATAATTTCTCCATCCGCATTCTTTTCAATATGAACTTGCTTCTTAAGTTTCCTGTCTGGTATGTCTTGGTAGACGATATTAAGCTTTGTCAAATTCAACTGATATGAAGGCTTTCTCCTCTTCCTACCCAAGATGTTCTCAAGCCAAGATGAGCCATCCTCTCTTGGAAGCTCGGTTTTAACTTCAACTCCTGATGAACCAATATGTGTCTCAGTATTATGAACCGACGAGTCTAGCTTTGAATCTATATGAATGGGAGAAGAATTTGGTGATGAAGGTGGAGAAACATGAATTGAAGGCATTGTTTCAACATGCGGTGTTGGTTCATTGGGAACTTCTGATGCAACTGCTGGTTGTTCTTGCTGACTATGCACTGGAGACTCAACCTTTTTCCTCTTCAACTTGGCCATCTTTGTTCCTTCTGGAAGGAGGCTCATAGTCTTAACCCTTGGTTTTGGTTTGGAAGTGGAAGGTACTGATGGTTGAACTGGCGGCTCCGCAATCGGAATGGCTTCTTTCTGCTTATTATTCAAGAATATCATACTGTTTTTGATAACCCGGCTCGTTCTCTCCTCGATCGAGGTATTTTCTTTGGCTGACCAATTCACTGCGACAGTGGTTGTTGCTCGACCTGATCTCTGAAATATGTGGAAAGTAAAACTTCATTATCATCTGACAAACTCTACATCTTCTGACAAGATATCAGCGAACTGTTGAAGGGTAAACCTGCTGTAATTACGTTTCCGCACTTCGAATTCATCTACACAATTAGCCCAGAAATCTTCAAACGTAGGTGTATGCACACAATTTTGACCAAGGTGTGATGCAAAAACACCACGAGGATCATATGAAAGCCTCCGGTCAAAAAACTTAAAGCCATACTTGGACGATTCACTACCAATTACTTTGGCATCTGCTCCAGATCTGCATCTGTAAATACCCATCCCAATTGGAAAACTGAAAGCCGCCTTGCGCCTGCTACGCATAAATGAATGAACTTCATAGACTTGCCTCAGGAATTCCATGAATGCTACCTCATCCGTAGGATATCTTGGCAACATGGTTGGCTCCCCTGAGAAGCCATATACTCTGATGTAGGAAAAAGTGGGAAACTGGATAAACCAATCAACCCATTCTGCCATTGCCAATCTAGCATCAGCTGAAAACCGTACATGCAACTCATTGTCAAGATCCCTCACCGCATGCATAAGGAATGCATCATTTACCCACTTGTAATGTCGCTTAGCCTAAGAAAACTCTAATTGCGGGAAATGGTGATATACATGTTGAATGCCCAGAGTTCCGACGATATTCAAATCTCTAAACTGACCTTGAAAAGCCATTAGATATACGAGATATGACATCATGTGGAATTCATGGGCTCTTTGAAAATCAATTATCTGACGGTGGAGACTATCACTGATTAGTGCCGACCAATCATAGTATTCTGTCCTGTCAACAAATCTGGGACATGATGTAAAACATTTAAGGCTGAAATTTGTTAGTATCTGCTTGACTTGTGATTTGGCTCAGCAGAGTAATCATTATTACATGTTCTTTCTTGAACTCTCCATGTCTAACATTTTACTTTTCTTTCAACCAGTTTTGAGCAATCTTTTTCCGATATTTTTCTTTATCATTGTGCCACACCCTATTGCATTCTTCAATAGAAATGACTAAGTTCTTCCATATTGGTATTGAAAAACATTTCTCAATATCATTTGGCCTCAGGCTGCAGAGCACACCTCCATCTACTGATTGGATTTTTCTTGTAACTGAATTGTAATGCTTAGTACAAGCAATTACGAATTCAATGCTTTGCACTGTAATGGAGAATGAAGCTGTTGCAAGCAACCCGGAGTGACTCAAATACTTGATGGCGATGTTTCCTGCATCTTCTAAAGCATGCAAATTGAACACTGGAAGCACCTTATGCAAATCTGCCTCGAAAGTTCTCAGATAATCATGAACCAACGCCATTTTAGGCTTGATCTCTATTGGAGAGTATTGCATACTGAAAAACTTGAAGAATGACTGTGAACATGCCTATGTTTGGAAATATTTCGGACAAAATGCTGAAAATTGTTTGCTGATTTCTTCTAAAAAGCAGATTTCGAGAGAAAAAGCTGGCACATGGGTTTTGTAGACAATCCCGTTTTGAAACAACCCAGATCGTCAAATTTTGAAAAAGCAGAGGATTTCCCGAAAAAACAACAAAAAAGTAGATTTCGAAAAAACTAAAATCTTCCAATCTTCAAAAGGACGTGATTCCAGATGAACCCATTTCGATGAAAACTGAAAAAGCTCCAGCCCTGTTTCTAAAAAATGATCCCCTAGAAAAATGGACCTTGAAAAGTGTGCTTTTGTGCTTCCCAATCCTGAAACTATGAAGAACACTGAAAAAACACTCCATTTGGGTTCTCAAATCTTGATGAGAAGAAAACAATGCTCTTCTTCTTCTGGATGCAACCTACAAAAATAATGAATAAAGGAGGCCAAAGATTTGTCTTTATAGAACTTTAGGGCAAATAAAAAACTTTCTTTGTGAAAGCACAAAACTTGAATCTTATCCATGAAGAAAGCAACTTTTAAAGCACAAATCCAAGTTGATATGCTTGAATAGGAAGAATCCCTATTTTATAGCTGCCTATGGCTTCATGTGTGAGGATGATTAAAAAAACTTCTTTGATAATGTCATCAAACACACGAGGTTGCAAAAGTGTTAGCCAAATTTTCATTCATTTTGAAACATTTTGCACTCGTTTTGACTCCAGTGTGGCCTGTTTCTGACTTCAACAAGATGGCAAACTATCACCATTGACTGAAAAAGTTGATTGATCATGGCATCTTGAAGATTTATCAACTCTGATTTCATCCCCAGCCTCAAATTGATGTTCTGACGACATTTGACTGCAAATTTGACTTCTAGAAACTGTTGCCGAACGAAGATCAAAAAGTGGCTGATGGATGACATCAGCAGAATATGAAAAAAACTATCTCTAGAGATCCTAGGTGCCCCTAGCCTCCAGGGGCGCTTGGAATTTCATGCCTTGGCCAAATTTTCTAAATTTTTCAACTTTTCTTGTTTTCTGGAAAAACATGAAAAATAAACTTCTTGTTTTTTGGAAAAATATGAAAAATAAACAAAGTCTGGAGAGGATGGGCGCCCTAGCCTCCTGGGGCGCCTGAGATTCCATGCCTTAGAAAATTTTTGGAAATTTTTGATTTTTATTTCATTTCTCCATTTTGCCTGACGTATATTTCAAAATATATTTAAGTATATGTTTAGATATTGAATTTCCTATACTTTAAATATTTTGAAATATACTGTCAGGATGTTTGAAATAGGTTTCAGATCCATGGGATTTAACATGCAGATTCTAGATTTTTGAGGATCCACCAAATTTTAGAGTTAGTCAGTATTTTAGGGCTTCAGGACATTAGACTTAGTCAATTTCAGGATTCCAGGGACAGGCATCAAGATGAGGGTAGAGTGGATACCCTGAGCATATCTGAGATGAATCCCGTGCTTTTACGGGCCTTTTGACTGAGTTTGACTGCTTTTATTCACCTGAAAGTGGGTTGACAAGGCATTTTTGACATTTTTCGAAAAACACAAAAAAATCTAACACTGGGTTGCTTGGGTGCCCCCAGCGTCCAGGGGTGCTTGGATTTCCCAGACTTAGTCAATTTTTGATGATTTCCATCTTTTCCTCGTTTTTCGGATTCATCCTGCTCCGTTCTCCGTTCTTCGTCAGTTGACGGTTGCTCGATGGCTCCTCACGTTCTGAACAACACTGACACATCTTGAAACTGACCCCTGACAGGTGAGTTCCCTTCATTAATGCACTCGGAGTTTGTGCTTCGCCTTCTGAAAAAGCAGAATTGACCCAGTAGAGAAAACTCGATCTTTTGCAGATTTCGTCTGGACCACCTTGATCGTGAAGCAATATCAGCCAATCAGAATCAGACAAGACTCCTAAATCAGAGATTCTATTTTTAGAAAATTTTGCCAACATCCATATCTCAAGAAACCTAGAAAACCTAAATTTGACATCTATTTTTAAAAACTTTCTATTTTTAGAAAATTTGACTTTTTGACGATAAATTTTCTAGACTTTCACAAAATGCCTTAATGAAGGAAAAAAGTTGATTATATATATATATTGTAAAACTTCAAACCCTCATCGTGCAAAGCCCCAAACTTGCCCTTCAGAACAACGACCACTCCTGCACCATAAAAAAACAAAATTTGCACTCCAGAGCAACCACCCACAAAACAAAAAAGACATCCATAAATATACACAGGAAAACTTCTCTCACAAAGAGTCAAACAACATCAACTCAAACAAAAATTAAACACCAATACTTGTTGGTACAGTCACACAGCTTCAAGAAAATGCATCTTCTACTCACAATTCTAGCCTCCTGCATGCTTCCACATTCTGCATTCCTTCTGTGATTGTACCGACAGCTATATATATAGCGAAGTGCATAAATATGTTTATACAAGTGCATAAATAGATGTTATACATATAATGATAGTAAAACTTCAAACCCTCGTTGTGCAAAGCCCCAAACTTGCCCTTCAGAACAACAACCACTCCTGCACCATAAAAAAACAAAATTTGCACTCCAGAGCAACCACCCACAAAACAAAAAAGACAACCATAAATACACACAGGAAAACTTTTCTCACAAAGAGTCGAACAACATCAACTCAAACAAAAATTAAACACAAATACTTGTCGGTACAATCACACAGCTTCAAGAAAATGCAGCTTCTACTCACAATTCTAGCCTCCTGCATGCTTCCACTTTCTGCATTCCTTCTGTGATTGTACCGACAGCTATTTTTGTTTAATGTTTGAAGCTTAACTGTCATTTTACACACTTATTCTTCTCATTTCAGGTTAATGATCTGATTGTAGCATTAAGTGCCATGGGTCACTGTCCATGGCAAGATAAAACAAGATTTTGAAGGGAACCAATTTAGAGGAGTTTCACAATGCTTGACATTGTATTTTTAATGGTTAACCTCAATGATGAAAGAAAAATGAGAAGAGAAAAGTGATTCTTTGCATTCTTGATCCTCTACAATGTTTATAGAGCATAGGTTATATTACAACTCTAAAAATCAGGGTTATGAAAATCAAATAGTTTGTAGCTGTGACAGACCTGCAACTCCTCCAATGCAAATGCTTCAAATTGCCCAGTTAGTCATATATTTTCTATTGAGCAAGTCTAGATTTTACAAAAGGCTGAAGACGAAGAAGGGTTTAGTCTTCATATTATACTTTATAGTATTTTCATGTTTGAAAGAGGTATTGTTTTCTAAAAGCATATCCATTTTTATTTTTTTGGTTTTATCCTTGATCAGAGTGCAGCTTGTCATGGGTTTGATTCTTTCCTCTGAAGCATGTTCAACTTCCAAGGTAGCTCATATTTGATGTCGCTTTCTGTGCAGCGACGGAGGAACCGATGTTTCTATCAAGAGCTTTGTAAAGAGTGCTGCTTGCTCTTTGGAATCCATGGGAGAAGGTGCACATTCAAGCCTCAATAAATCCAAGAAGAAAGAACGGAGCTTAGAAACTGACGCCGCCACGGATTTTGAAAACCCTAATGAGTGTTTGTCAGGTTTAGGACAGGAACCCTAAACACCAGCAAGTGCCTTCAAAACAATGGTTTTAGAAGATGGAAAACACAATAAAAAGAGTGAAAAATCTTCTAAACATTCTGTTAAAAGTCACCCAAATGATAAAGAGGAGGGGGGTATGACCCAACAGAACACTGAAGTTAATAAACACGCTAAAATGTCCTAGAAAAAAGTCTTGAATAAGAGGATGCTGGAATATCAGAAAGGATTTTGAAAACCCTAATGAGGGTTTATCAGGTTTAGGACAGGAACTCTAAACACTAGCAATTGCCTTCAAAACAATGGTTTTAGAAGATGGAAAACACAATAAAAAGAGTGAAAAATCTTCTAAACATTCTGTTAAAAGTCACCCAAATGATAAAGAGGAGGGGGGTATGACCCGACAGAACACTGAAGTTAATAAACACGCTAAAATGTTCAAGAAAAAACAGAGTCTTGAAGAAGAGGATGCTGGAATATCAGAAAAGGTGGACTTCAATCCATACGCTACACCTATTCTTCAAAAGAAGTTTGAAAATGTGCCAAA
Source organism: Cunninghamia lanceolata (assembly GCA_027924645.1). NCBI lineage: Eukaryota > Viridiplantae > Streptophyta > Pinopsida > Cupressales > Cupressaceae > Cunninghamia > Cunninghamia lanceolata. The sequence goes on from BSBN01000923.1 coordinate 3,750,405, forward strand.
GGGCAAATGGGTTTATGTATACATTATTACATATAATATGTATATATGTCTATTTATGCACTTATATGCACACACAAATATATGTGCATAAATATGTGTGTGTATTACATAGAGCTGATAAGGGCGCAGTGTGGTGCTCAAATTACAACGTTGTTGTGGTGGCCACCAAGATTCAAACTCTTGCTGGGCCATTGAGCTCCACGCCATGTGCCTTCGCTGGGCTATGTGCTCACAGGTGTGTGCCTTCGTGGGGCTAATGTGTTCATAGGATGTGTGCCTTCACTGGGCCGTTGTGCTTGCAAGTTGTGTGCCTTTGCTGGGCCGTTGAGCTTGTGGGTTTGAACAAGGTGATAATACCTTGGGGATTGAGGCCCCCCAGTAGTGGTCTCGGTGATAACGCCATTGGGGAGGAGGTCCCCCGGTTGTGGCCTCCCTAGTCTTGGACCAGGCTTAAAAACCTGAGTTTACTAGACCAAATATAAATATATGCAATTTTCACCACTACATATGTATATTTGGTCAAGGTGAGTCCGAACATTGGGGAAAAGTGCAGGGTATGCAATTGTGTGTGTTTTCAGGGTATGTAATTTTTATCATAAATACATATACAGACATACAGTGCATAAATATGCATATGTTCATATATATACATATATATCTGGTCATAGTGAGCCCAAGCATTGGGAAAAAGTGCAGGGTATGCAATTTGCACCACCCACACACACACATAAATGGGAATAAAATCCCCTTTAAATAAATCTAGGCTAAATAAAACAATGTGAACAATAAGCTTACAATTAAAATTTAACTTCAGCTGGGATTTGATAATTGAACAATAAATGCGATAATTATTATATTCATAAACATATACATACGATATTCCATACCATGCACCTTTCCCCTATGGTTGAACTCATTTTGACCGGATATATATTTGGAACAGTGAAAATTGCTCAACTTGTCTTGTTTGGTGCACAAACTGACCCTAACCTTAAACCTATTATTCATTAATGACTTATCCATTGCCTTATTATAGAGTTTTTATTTTACTGCATGTTTTGAGCTTAGAGGAAAATTACAGTATCCAGATAACAATTGAATCGAATGTTGTTGTTGTTGGCTTAGGCAAGCCAAGGCCGGATGAAATTATTCTTGGAGCCCTGTATGATCAGGTCCTATGGTAGGCCTGGAATTTGATGCCCGTGCTTGCTTGTCAAACAGAAGTTTTATGATGGTCAGATCTTGTAGACCCGTCTTGTATTATATGGCCTAAACAAATTTAGTTCATCCTTCTTAAACTTTGCAGTAGAAGCTGTAAAGTTACCTGTGCAGAAAAAGTATTTGGATAATTATACATCTATAGCATTTTACCATGTGTGTACCATTGCAAACTATAGCATTAGCCCTTAAATAGATTTTGTTGAAGTATGTAGTGAAGAATGCAATCCTGATCAAAGGTACTAACCTCCTGAATAACAGAAGTCTTAGCAGAGAAACCACGAACAAGAAGATATATTCAATTTATTATAAATAGAGACTATACTCTCCAATATCAGTATAATGACTTGCCAAGATGCAGATTGAATGCCTTGCATGCAACATTGATCTCGTTCTGAATGTGCCCTCCCTATGAGATCGTGAATCAACTTCAATCTTGAAATTTGAGCTTTAACATATAGAGGCAAAATAATATAAAGCAAAATTTTTAAAAAATTATCTATAGGGTGAACAGAGTACTGCTTTAAAGCTTATAGACAACTATTATTGTGGTAATTAAGTTTCTAAATTTATGGCCTTAAATAGCACACTTAACTAAAAGATAAAAGTCAGGTATTTACCTACTAGGAGCGCTTAATCATCCAAACCTCTTAGTGGATTTTGATGCTGTTCTGGCTTTCTGAAGCCCTCTGACAACTTAGTCACAAACCTTGGGAAGGAAAATGCATCTGACGTCATGTAAGGCTTTGTAATGCTTTGCTTGTGACCGTTCCGTTTTGTTTTGTACTCTATTGAATAGGGTGTGGTCTGGTTGATTTTGCATGCAAATGATGAGATATAGTTGGCACCTGAATTTCCTCCTCTCTCCATGAATGCTTTAATATTATGTCAACAGATGAAAAGCATGGGACCTAGAGCACAGAAAGCAAGCTTTCCTTATGTATAGCACAAATTTCAATTTGTGCTTTAAATTTAAAACATGCAAGACTCAAAAGTAGATTATGAAGCAGTGTTTGATTTCCCAAGCCATCTTACAACTTAGATACAAACCTGATGAAGGAAAATGCATTGTGGTGTCAGAAAAGCCTCTAATTCTTTGCATGTGTGTGAACCATCTGTTTTGCTCTGCACAGTATTGTGGAGGGTCTGGTCTGGAGTGGTTTATTTTTCTCTGCAAATCATGACTTGTTTGGTGCCTGAGTTCACGTCTGTCTATATGAATATTTTATTCTATGTGATAACACTGTATTTTTTATGGGGTATTAGTCACCAATTATAGCTATTTCTCTGCAAATCATGACTCCTTTGGCACCCGAGTTTACATCTCTAACCATGAGTGTTTTATTTTATGATATAATGCAGGGTTTTTTGTTTTTTATGGGCCATTTGTCATCAATTAGCTTTTTTTCGTTTTTTTTTTCACATTTGAAAATAGATTCGCTTCTCTCTTTCCTATGGTCCTATTGGTAGATCTATGTTCCTTGATGTCCCAAAACACTTCAGTGTCCCTTTACACCTCCATTAATGTACTCATGCTTCACTTAGTTAACAATTGTCTCCCAGGCAGCAATCCCCATCTCACATGTGCTTGATAGGGGGCAAACTCAGGTGGAATTTGCAATCTCTTGGAATGTCGCCTGAAGACGCCCTGCTGTCCCTGGAATAATTGGATCCAGGGATGGAAGGGCACCCCCTTCCAATTTAAATAAAGGTCTTCACTAAAGGGACTCAAATTATCAGACAATGTAAGGCGTAGATTCATTCAAGAGAGCTTGGAGTGCATGTACATCGTCCCATACAGCAGTTACTTGAGCCTCTTAAGGGAATTTCTATTTTGAACACACCTTTTTTCTTAAAAATCCAAGTCAAGCTTTGTAAATTTTCTTTTCATAAAATTATAAATGTGTGAGTTTATAAACCCTCATTGCCAATTTTTTGGAAGGCAAAATGAAAATAGAGAATAAAATAAATAAAATGATGAAACTGTGCAGTCCTCACCTTCGGCCCCAATGCCATCTATTACACAGTGACTCCTCTGTAACCTTTACACCATCCTCTTCATTCAGTCTAAATTAAAAAAAAAAAAGTCTTTAGCTTAATATCAGTTGATTTAGTTTTTATTTTTTTATTTTTTTACACTTTGAATTTCAACTAGATATAAAAAAGTCTTTAGCTTAATATCAGTTGATTTATTTTTTATTTTTTATTTTTTTGCACTTTGAATTTCATCTAGATATAAGAGTCATTCACTTCAAGTTTGATATTTCTACCAATTCCTGCCTGTTGCTTGCAAATAGGATAAATTGTAAGTTTCTACTTTTTACTATTTAAGTTCAGTACATTTGATAATGCTCTGTTATATTTGTTCTCTCTTATCAAAGATCAACTATTGCCTGTTGCTTGCAAATAGGATAAATTGTAAATTTCCACTTTTACTATTTAAGTTCAGTACATTTGATAATGCTCTGTTATATTTGTTCTTTCTTATCAAAGATCAACTATTTCTTTAGATAAAAATAAAACGTACATTAACTATTTTTCAAAAAATGTCTATAAACCTGTGTGCTAGGTTTGGAAAGTTCCACTCCAATCATCAAAGAATAGTTCATGTTCTGCAATCTGCCCTATCCTGGGTGTTTATATTAATATATATAGTTAGCTTAGAAGTGACATATTCTTGTGTGACTCAGCTCATGGTTTTGATTTCTTATGTAATACTCTTATTAGCTTTGCCACTTCTTGTGTGAATTCAGATCATGGCTTTGATTTCTTAGCTAATACTCTTATTATTAGCTTTGTTCTATATATATATATATAGTAATGGTGAAAATTCCATACCCATGCCCATTCCCTTTATATTTTTGTCCTACTTCAGTTAGAGTGTCCTTAATGTAATAATTAGCTTACAAGTGGCATATTTTTGTGTGAATTTGGCTCATGACATCACACATAGTGTTCCCCTTATCATTGATCTCCACGGATTTATTCTTGATCCCGAAACTCATCATTCATTTCCCTGGATCAGATTTGTGGGTGTGGACTTGACCTAGGTCACTTTCATTTGACCCCTTCACTAACTGTTGTCATGGATCTGAACCTTGAACTTTTAAAATTCAAAATTCAAACTTAATATTTTTGACCCCTTCACTAACTGTTGTCATGGATCTGAACCTCGAACTTTCAAAATTCAAAATTCAAACTTACATATTTTTGACCCCTTCACTAACTGTTGTGAGCCAACCTAGTGAACATTTTATTGATTTGTGTTCTTGGGTCTTGTATTTAATGACATTCCTTAACTCATTTGAAAACATCAAGGACTATAATTCTCGGAGCATGCTAGAGTTTTATCAACAAAGCATTTATTAGAGCATTCTAAAAGAATCCATCAAAGTAGTATTAGAGCACATCATCCTAGGCCATTGATGTTGGTTCATCTTTATTGGTTTGGTCTAAGTAGCGGTCTTAGTGAGGAGAACTTGATTCTCACAATTCAATAGATTCTCCAAAGGTTAAACACTAAATCCTAAACCATTCGACATGATTCCATGGATATGCTCCACCTACACATCCATCCTCATCTAGGCTTCTATCCACACCTATCCTCTTAGCAGCCCTACCTCCTATAGGCAGTAGGGCCTCTAAACCCCAAACTCCACACTCCTTCCTATCCCACTACTTTCCTCATCTATTCTCTCAACCCCAAACGCCACACTCCTTCCTATCCCACTACTTTCCTTATCTATTCACTCTATGTTTTGGGTCCACTTTGATTAGAGTGTCCTAAATGCAATAATTAGCTTACAAATGGCATATTCTTACGTGAATTCAACTCATGACATCACAATAATTAGCTTACAAGTGGCATATATATACCCTAAACCATCTAACATAATCATCCACATATACACACCCAACCTACCTATCCATCCCCTTCCAAGCATCCATCCAAACCTATTTGCTTATCAACTACTCTTCCCTATAGATTGTAAGGTACCCAAACCTCAAACTCCACTCTCCTTCCTATCCCACTACCTACCTTCTCTATTCACCCATGCCCTTTTCTGTCATGTCTTGGGCCCCATTTTGATTAGTGTCCTAAATGTAACAATTAGCTTACAAGTGGCATATTCTTGCATGGATTTGGGTCATGACATCACACATCTCGATCCCTTTTATCATTGATCCCCAAAAATTTATTCCCGATCCCGAGACTCGTCATTCATCACTTTGGATCAGATCTGCAGGTGTGGACTTGACCCAATCCACTTCCATAGTTGTGGATCTGAACCCTTAACTCTTAAAATTCAAAATTCAAAATTCAAATGAATGCATTGCTGATCACTTCACTAGCTGTTGTGAGCTGACCTAGTGCACATTTTGTTGATTTATGTGCTTGGTTGCTGTATCCTTCACTCATTTGAAAACATTAAGGACTATCATTCTATTATGTGCTTGGTTGCTGTGTCCTCCACTCATTTGAAAACATTAAGGACTATCATTCTAGGAGCATGCTAGGGTTTTATTGATAAAACGATTGGGAGAGCATTCTAGCAGCATTTATCAGAGAATTTTAGAGCACAACATCCTAGGTCTGTTGCATGCTTGCTTGTTGTCGTCGATCTTGGTCCATTGTTGCTGGATCGGTCCAACTAGGGATCTGATTCTTTGAAGGTCTTAAGTAGATTCCCCAAACGTCTTCCTAAGGAGCACCTCCTTGCAACATTTCAGATATCAGGAATCAAGGCGACCTAATTTCAACAGTCCACATTTTGCTGGTTCATATCCGTGAGTTTTAGTTTAGGTCCGCGTGCAGGTTCAGGTCCACACTTGTAAACATCAGGTCCATATTCGTGTAGATGATCGTGAGTGAAAAAGTCAGTTCACAAAACTTAAAATCTTCATTTGAATCATCCCTAAAATTCCATAGCTTTGGCAAATCAACTTCTCACATCTGTCACAATACATCACCATCATCACATTTAATATATTTAATTTTAGTTATTTCAATTATTTGCCTCAACTCTTTAATCTAGGTTAATTGTTTGCTTAATAGAATGCATTTATTTAATTAGTCTGATAATTTATGTAAATTTGCTTTTGCCTTAACATGTGTATGTATCTCTATTTACTATTTATAGATGTATAGATATATATATATACACAAATATATACGTATATGTCTATATATATGTGTGTGCGTGTGCGCACATGTGCATGGTTGTTATTGGAATGGAGCAGGATGGTAGATGTTCGAGGTTGTCTATAGAACATGTTGGAGAAAGAGGGGAACTCGAGTGCAGGATAGTCAGCGGGATTTTTTTTGTCTTCTACATACAAATGCTGATTGGTGATATTCTTTATTTGTAGCAAATGCTCAAGGCATAATCTTAAGCCAGAATGCAAAAGATCTCTATATCTGAAGTTCGTTATTTCGCACTAATGTGTGATATTCCATTCTGCTTTTATTGCAGATATGACCCGTTGTTGTCTGTGTCATAATACAAACTCTTTGCCATTACTTCTTGACAACTATATACCCTAACTACAATACCTTAAAAATTGAATGCTATGTGTTGGCAAAAGGAAAACTTCATGTTCTTGCCTCGTCGCCAATGAAATGGTTAACCTCAGTTTCTTCGCTCTGTTTGGCCATCACCTATCTTATTTATCACAGTAATTATTAACATAATGTATATAGCGTGCCCTCCAACTTTGATGGGGACATACATTCTTCGTTATGGTGTTTGTCTTTGTATTACCAAGCAGTAAAAGTGCTAACCTGTTGATCCATATTGATTGTTGGATTTTTGAAGTGTTACAAGTTTCATATAAAATAATTGGAAATGGCGCTATGTGTACATTGAATGCATTTCTTGGCTTAAGAATTTGATTTTTATATGACAATTGAATGCTTTGTTGCTAGTAGGATGCTTTTGTTTGGACACTTTGAAGGCGAGCCTAATACCTTCGCCATACTTTTCCAGGTGGCTTACGAAGAAAGTTGAACCTGCTGTTATATTGAATTGATAGAATCTTGGTTTGTTATAGAAGACAAATGACTACGGTGTAGAAAAATGAATGGGTCTACACCAATCACATCCACGGTGTTTGTGTACATATTTTATATATCTATGGATGGTAGATAAAGATCTGCTTTGATTATGGACAATCTTAATATTCTATGAGTATGGTAGGAGTAGTAAAGTAAGCCGTTCGGTACAGAATTTTATCTACGAAGTAGGGCATCCATGGTTGACGGTAGGAGGTTATTCAAGTTTTATGGTTGAGGTCTCTTCTATGTATAGTGATAATGAATCTACATATAGAATATAGTCTATATGGACCTTGACCTTGAACTGAAGGTGGTAGCTTGCAAAAATGTTATAAACAATTGCCTGACATATATCTGGATTTTCTGTGAGTAATATTAATATATGGAGAGACAGATAAAGGGGTAAGGGAAGAAAAATACATTTTTATCTTGTCATATGGAGCCCCATTCCTGAAGTGTGGGTTATGTAACACATATTATTCTTTGTTTTAAAAAAGCTTTTGCATATGAGATCTACTTGAGTGTTTGATAGTTTCAAACATTGTATTTTCTTTTTATGCCACTATCAACTATGTATTTTCTGTAGAGTTATTTGACCTTGGAAATTAAGGTTTATTACCCAATTCAATTTCGGAATTTTCACTGTCCACATAGCCCTGCATAACAGAACTTTTGTAGAGCCCAAATTGATCAGTAAGAGAAGGGATTCTGGATGGCAAAGAGCAGCTTTGTGGCCGGTGAGGATATTTATGTCCTTGCTTAGGCTATGAACCTTTCCAGTATTCAACCAAATTTATCCCACTTTGTCCATCATGTTTGTATGCCTTTTGTCCATCATCGTTTGTATGCTCATCACAATTAATACTCAAAGAGAAGTATAAATGATAATATAAAAGTTTCAAAATCCAATTTTTATGATCAAGAATTTCTCTATAAATAGTATATATGAATTTGAATTGCTAATGTATGGTATATATGCATTTATATGAATTTGAATTGCTAATGTATGGTATATATGCATTTGGAGTGAATATTCTGAAAATAGTTCCATTTTGAAATGGGAATATAAATTTAGGTCCCAAATGTGTGAAATGTAACGTTCATGTCTGCACGAAACATTTTTTTTAATTGAATAAAAGCAACCAAAAAAAAAATTACAAATAGCAGATTACAGATTCCCTGTTAAAGACATGTTGCACAGTCATACAGACTACAGAACACCAGAAAAAGAGGGTGATATGTAATGTCCATGTCTGCACGAAACACTTACAGTTATGTCAAGTTACTCCATGTTAGGAAGTTATTCTATAAAGATGTGTGCATGGGCATCCTACAACTTATCATATTTCTTTACGAAATGACGACACATTAATTGCAAATGCAAAATGCTCAAATCCATATTTGGAGAGAATGATCTCCTCTCAACTTTAATTGTGCACTTTCATGTGTTGGCATATTCACAAGCTAGAATTGTAACTAATTCTAGTATGCTTCAAATGCCAGCTGAAAACTTTTAGCACGTGTTAAAAATTTTCCTAAGTACGCAATTTTTGCCTCTCTTTTCTATTGTTACTTTTTTTTTTCTTTCATTTCAATTGACATAGCACTAATTGTTTTCTTTGCCGTGTAAATGCTTTACTTTTTAGGCTTACATGCTAACAAACTAAACCCTAGAATATGGTGCACAATTTGGAATATTAGGCACAACCATATATATATCTCAAACACACTAGAAATCCACTTTATTTAGAAAAAAGATCAAACACATTAGAAGTCTATTTTATTTAGAAATCACATCCACATTAGAAGCCAAGACCAATATAAGTTCTTTACGAGCAAACACACTAGAAATTCACTTTATTTAGAAAAAAGAGCAAACACATTAGAAGTCACATCTGCATTAGAAGCCAACTTTGGAAGACCAAGAGTCACAACTTAGAATTCCACATTAGATGTCCCTATGGGGATTTGAACTTGGGTCTCCACAATGGGAATCCACTATTTTAACCAATTAAGTTCAACCCCTATTTTAACCAATTAAATTCAACCCCTTGACAATCTAATTGATTTGTGAAATGATTTATAATTGGAATTTTCTTTACAATAAATGCTTCTAATTGTTCAGATGTGTGTTTAAGAAATTTGCAATGAAACTTTTTGAATTGAAACCTTTTTAAAATAGTTAATGTTGATGGTCAACCTACAGGTAGAAAACAAAAGAACAATTTTTCAAAATTTATAATGCTTTTTAAATCTTATTATCCAACTTTTAAAAATTACCCTCTGTCACTTATTTTGGCTTTTCAAAAATAGCAATGTTTGTTGATTGTGAAATATGGATAAACCATTGAAAAAATAAATTACTGGTGTGAAATTGGTTCTTTCACTTGTGCAGCTTGCCAAGCGCAGCATGTATTATCAAATTCCCTTGTAGAATAATCTTTCTTACTAGTTGTATAGAATCCTTGGTAGTATTTTCCTTTCAATTCTATAATAATCTCTCTTACTAAAGGCTTAGGCTTATGTGTGGGAGGCACATATTTTGTTCATCGTTGCTCCCCTCGTTAATGAAAGTGTTCGTAGAGGAAGCATAGCAAAATGCCTTGAGAGGGGCAAGCGTAATAATCAGTCAGGAGGATGTAATCCTTATGTGACGCATATATGATGCATATAGGAGCAAGTTATGGAAAGTTGGTTATTAAAAAAATTTAATTGGTTTCTTTCTACTTTAAGTAGTTGATTGTTATATGTTTTTAGGATTGTTGGTGTTAGGAATTGCATGCAGAAGATATCAATTAAATGTAAATAAAGATTAAACAGAGGAATGAAAAATACATAAAAATAATAACAATGAGAGAATTTTTAATGTGGTTCACCCAAATTCGGGCTACATTCACCAACAAAGAGTCCAATATTATTATCTAATAAATCAAACCGATTACAACCAGTAATCCTTGCAATTCAATATTGTTGCAAAATGCTACAATACAAAATGTCAACCGAAATCCTAACTCTTAGCTGTTTTTATCAAGTCTTATGTCGGTTACAAAATAGGGTTTTTTTATGTCGGACAATAGAAAAATATTATTTGAGGTTTCGTGGGCGCTGCTCCTAAACCCCCGTTAAATAATTTGGGGGGGGAAACCGTGTCGATAAAAGTGGAGAAAATTTAACTTTCGAGTATGTTAATATGATGTTGCTTATGTGCCAATAGAAGAGCAAAGACACATATGGAGGTTTTGTAGTGGATAGGAGGTTGAAGAATACATTCTTCATTACATATTTGCCTTGTCTTAAATTCATTAAGAATATTTTAGGCAAGGAGGGGTCGGCCAACATAGGGGAACTTCAAACTTGCACTTCCATTGAGGAAGATTTTTAGGAACTACTTATGGAGTACCAATTATCACACAATCATACCCTTATTGTACTGTAATGTCAACCAGCCATGTGATACTTCCACTAGACTTCTTCAAACGAATAATTTACTTTTTGGCTTATATACTTGCAATAACTTAGTTAATGGTTGTTGACTAAATACACATGACAGTGTACCATATCTTAGTGCAGTACCACCTAGACTAAACCATGACTTGCGGTAGTAGAGACAACATCCTTATAACTTGTAGTAATTCAAGAGTGTCTTCTAGAATATCTAACTCCTCACTACTATCATTGCATGCTTTCTAGTCATGGCGAATGTGCACTTACACTCTTATACATACTTTGTTCATGATGTGGCAACTAATTTTCAATCAGAGTTCATGTGGTTGCTACCATAGAAATGTTGAGTTCCAAGACATTTCCAAGACTTATTGTCCCTAGAGAGAGCTTCTTCGATAGAACTTGGTTCACCATTAGTACAAGTTACAAAAAAATATTGGGAGAGTATATTTGTCTAATAATTTCCATTGTCTTGTAGACCTCACAATATTTGGAGACCCTACCATATCAGAATTGTGTTATTCAAAATTTGCCCTTGATGATCCTCCTTGGCACTTTTTCTTTCCATCAACATTTTTTTGTGCACTAGTTTGTTCATTAGAGATGCATTTTTTTTTGCTTTATTTTCTTCTAAAATGCATCCTTTGGCTCTCATTTTTCTTTAACTATTCATCTTAGGATAAAATTTTGTTTCTTGAAAATATCTCTTGAATAGACAATTTATAGTGTTACAAGATTCTAAACGTTATAGCCTTCTATATTTTTTCCATACATGATGAAAATGCATCACAACTTTAAAATCTAACTTGGATTGTTTTTCTGAAAATGCACCACAACTTCAAAATCTAACCTGGATTGTTTTTCCTTTAACACAAGAACAAATGTCTCATAGCTAAATACTCCTAAATGTGTAGGAACAAGAATCTTACTTGCCCACATTTCATATGGTGTTATTAGTGTAGAAGTGAGAGAAACATTTGATCAAGTAACAAGCAATATTTATCACTTTAGCCCAAAACTTCTAATCTAGACCAACACTACTCAACATGTTTCTAGCTCAATCCATTAAGGTTCTATTTAACTTTTTAGCTACTTTAATTTGTTGTGGTGTGTAGGGTGTTGTTCTTTTGTCTACTAATTCTAATTTGACCTTAACACTTAAAATTTCTTAGAGAAATACTCTCCACCATTATTTGACCTTAACACTTATTTTTTTATTGGTTTGATTTTCTACATGTGTGTGCTTGAACTTGTGAAAAACCTCAAGACTTATTTCCAAGAAAATATACTTAAAGTATGTCTAGAATAATCATCAATAAAAGAGATTTAATACAAAGACTTACTATTGGAGTGCATATCCACATGACCAAACACATTGGTATGAATCACTTCTAAGATCTAGTTTTCTCTAACACTTCTTGAAGTATAATTTACCCTATTTTTCTTTTCAAACATGATGTTTACAAAAGTAAAAAAAATAGAATAATTTGAAAGGCCTTCACACTTATTTTTTAATCAGTTTGATTCTCTACAAGTGTCTTCTATTACTTAAACTTATGTAAAACCCCAAGACCTTTTTCCAAGAAAATATACCTAAACATGTCTAGAATAATCATCAATAAAAGAGATATAATACAAAGACTTACCATTGGAGTGCACATCCACATGACCAAACACATTGGTGTGAATCACTTCTAAAATCTGTTTTGCTTTAACACTTCTTGAAGTAAAATTTATCCTATTTTTCTTTTCAAACACACAATGTTTACAAAACTCAAAACCAACAGAATAATTTGAAAGGCTCAAAGCCAACCTGGAATAATTTAAAAAGCCTTCCTCTATTTTCTTATCAAGGTTTTCAAATTTTTTTTCTCTTATTTGTCCCAACTTGTGGTGCTAGAAGATACTCAATTTTGGCTTAGTTACATTGGTTGTATTACATAGGGTTGATGCCTCCAACATAAAGAATGTGCCATGCTTGCTTTTTTAGGTGGCACCAAATTCTTTTTAGCCTACTTGCAACCTTTTTCATCAAAGGTAACATGTATTCTAGAATCAATCATCTTAGAAATAGAAATACAATTTCTTTGCAAATGTATTCAAAGAGTGTCTTCACTCTCTCATCCCTAAAGGACACCTTCACCTTTCCACAATCAACTTTATGGAGAGATTTGTTATCAAGGAAAATTTGTTCCCCATTATACTTCTTGTACTTGGAGTATTACTCACGAGACATTTGAAATGATGCATCTAAATCAATTAACAAAAAATCACCAATAATTTTAGCATAGATAAAAACATCACTATTGATTTCATCATTGTCCAAGGATTTATTAGAGAAATCATTTTTATTCTTAGATTTGTATTCTTTTTTCATGTGACCCCTCCAACAATTCTAACATTTTACATTAGGTTTATCAGTGGATCTGGACCCTCCTTTTGCCTTGGACTTCCTATCTCCTACCATCGTTTTACACCCTCTATCTTTTGACCCACCTCTTACAAATGTCATCATTAGAGGATTCATTCGTGGACTTTCTCTTGGTCTATTCACTCAACGAAACTCCTACAATATCCTTAAGTTTAGGTGGAGAACATTTGCATTGATTGTCATAATTAGATTCTCCCATGAATTATGGTAGGGACAAAGTAATATTATGCACTTATCTTATTCTTCTAACTTGACACCAATTGACATTCACTAACTCATAAGAAAGCATTTAGATGATCATTAGTAGAGTCTTCTTTCATTTTCAAAGAGAATAACTTTGTTTTCAAGAAAAAGTTTTTAACCAAACTCTTGGATTAATACAAGATTTCTATTTCTTCCACAACTGTATGTAGTTTAGTCTTCAAACGCATTCACTAGCACAAAATCTAAAGAAATAAATGAATAGTGCTTCTAGCTTTTTTTTTTCTTGTTTAGTCTATTCCTCGTCATATATATATGTAGGTTTTGACAAAGAAGATACCATTATCCACTAATCTCTCTCCGCTAAGAGGTCTTTAACTTTCAACTTTTATCGAGAAATCTTGGTTGTTGGATATTTCAATCTTAGATCTCCATGTGCTAGCTGTGTATTCAACAACATGTCCTCTATATTCCCACAAATAACCAAAAGCTCCCACTTCAACTAGATACATATATACAACAAGAAAAACATCTCATTCCACTAAGAAAGCCCTGACATAAAACCATGGAGGGTTTCTACCACCAAACACACATGTAGCTATTACACCAAACAACTTGGCCTTGGCCTAAACAACAGAGATTTGATACCAAAACAAGAGGTTTTGATATTCAATAAGTAAGCTCTACTACCAAATGTTTAGAATTTAATCCTAATATAAGTGATAATTGATTGACAAAAACCTTAATATTAAATGATTTAAATTACATTTACGTTTTTGATTAGTTCAGTTGGAGAAGAGGGTCTAGAACCCTTTACAATACGTCTAGAACAATTAAAATTGCATGGCTTAAGAAAAGCAACAAACATGGGCAGAACCCATTACAAACTAGGCCCCCACCTAGCAGAAGAACAGGCCACAAAAAGGCCAAACACAGAAAAATAGAACAAAAATAGTATAGGAACGACAACCAAACGACAAGTAGAAACAAAGGATCTAAACAACACTAGATCCCGAAGGCAATAGCCTAACTCCCTTGACTCTTTGTTGCGAAGCTATGATAGACTTGGGGAGCCCTTTGTTGCTATCTAGAACCCTTTACAATACGTCCAGAACAATTAAAATTGCATGGCTTAAAAAAAGCAGCAAACATGGGCAGAACCCATTACAAACCAGGCCCCCACCTGGCAAAAAATAGGCCACAAAAAGGCTAAACACAGAAAAATAGAACAAAAATACTATAGGAATGACAACCAAACGACAAGTAGAAACAAAGGATCTAAACAACACCAGATCCCGAAGGCAATAACCTAACTCCCTTGACTCTTTGTTGCGAAGCTATGATAGACTTGGGGAGCCCTTTCTGCTTTCTTTGAACAACAATCCAAGAAAGATTAGAGTCAAAGTCCTCAGAGCGAGGAGAAAGGAGGGGCCCCTCAACTGACACCGCATCCAAGGGGTAGTCATGTGCTGGGGAAGAGGTCGACAATGCAGAAGAAGAATCTGGAACCAACAAAGAAGTAGTTCGACTCACAGTAGTAAGGTTCAATAAGGGAGCTGACAGCCCAGCAGAGGCCACCAGAGCAGGTCTAGTAGGAACAACAACAGGAATGGCAACTAGAACAGGACTAGCAGGAACAATAGCATCCATAATAGGTCCAACAGGAACAACAGCAGCAGAAGAGGTGGTCACCGAGGGCTCCCCAGTAGGCTCTCGAGGAAGGACATGATCTTGAGAAGAAACACTCTCCTGGGAAGGCTTAGCCTCCTAAGAGTCATCTGACAGGGAAGCATAAATAGTTAAATGACCCGGGAGAGCATCTTTCCACCAAGTTTCTACACCCTTACGACATGAATGAGGTCAACTAGAGGCAAAGTGCCCAATAGAGAAACAACGCATACATTGAAAAGGGAGACCCTCATAGTCCAACAGCTGCGTCCATGGCCTATCCACCATCAAAACAATATCTCCAAAGAGGGGTTTACAGATGTCAATATCCACTAATATGCGAGCAACTGTAGGATGCCCCATTCTCGAGGTTGTAGCATCAACCTTAAAAAAATGCCCTAACTGGAGGGGAAGAATCCTCCCAAAACTAGAGGGGAAGTTTCAGAAGTTGTACCCATATTGGTCTGGTATTGAGCAACTCGGTGAGAGGATTGAAGGAGTGAGCCCATGGTTTGATGGACAATGAATGATTCCCCCACAACCAACCTTTGTTCAGCATTGAATCCCTCTCCTTAAAGGATTCAAAAGTCGCTATGAAGAACCCCCTTGAGTAGGGGTAAAGCTTGATCTTTCCATCAACAAGTGGGTTCTAGGATTCCAAAATCCAGTTGTGCAAGTTGGAAGGGAGGGCCACAACCCATTAAATCTGTAGATTACTCCTTTTCTTGAATAAAAATCCTCATTTTCAGAGACCTCAGGGCCACAAACCACTACAGGAGAGGAACGGTTGCAAGACAAAGGCTTAGCCCTTATCTTAGAAGAGTGAACAACTTCAGAAAAATAACGACCATAAGCATTCCTAACAGTTCCATTCCCTAATGTTCCATCAGGTTGACCAATAGCCGGCTCGAAAGCCTGATTCAGAGTTCCGTTCAAATTTGTTGTTGGGGGAAAATCCTTACTAGCGGGAGAGGACCCCACCACACCATTAGCCAAACTCCCAACAAGCCCAAGGTGCAGCAGTAGATCACGAGAGGCACCTAGAGGCACACCTGGTACGCCAACCAGACCGTTGGCAAGCACCACATCTGGGTCACAAACAACACGTGTAGAAGCCATTTAAAAATTAATGTGACAGTTAGGTTAAATTACATTTATGTTACAATTCAATTAGCAAAACATTATGGAAGAACATCAAATCATATACAATCCACATACACATAAGACACAAGGATATAACCTGGAAAACCATTGCGGGAAAACCCCCATTAGTAAAAGAGAGTTCACAATCGTATTAATTTGGCAAAGTAGAATCCAAATACAAAGCGTTTTTTCAACTTTCCTCAATCTATAGACTTTAGTGTACAACCTCAAACATGATTTACAACATCATCACATCATCAGATATAACCTTTGTATCAATTTATTCCATCTATACCACATGCTAGATATAGCCTCGAGTCATTGTCCTAAACCCCAATTGAGAATACTAATTTCTTGTGGAATACCAACACACACAATCATACCATAGCGTCAACTTGCCATATCACTCGCATGAGACTTCTCTAAATGGACAATCTACTTGTGTACTTAGATATTTCCACAATGACTTAGTCAATGGTTGTTGACCAAACGTACATGATAGTGAACCATGTTTTCTTATAGTACCACTAAGACCAAATCATGTCCTCCATTGTGGCTTGCCATCACATGCATGCAACAATGTTGCATGTGTAGTTGCATTACCATACATATTACTAGCAACATGTTAAGTTCATGATGCAATAACCAATTCTTAACCATACCTCATGTGGTTGCTACCGTGGTAACATTCGGTTCCAAGACACTTCCATTCCATACCACAAAGTCTAATTCCCATTGCATTTTACCGTACATGCTTCGATCATTGTTTTACTGGTCTGTGATCAAACTTGTCAATAGGAATTGGCATTGTCCCAAATCTTTTTCACTCACGAACTTTTTATAGGTGAATAGCACACCAAAGTTCTAACATTAATACCACCTCCCTCACCCCAAAGTAAAATTGGAGGATTTACAACACATTCATGGTAACATATATAGTATATAAACAAATAAGAGAATGTCATGATGACAACCCATCCTTCATGACAAGCTCCTTGAGACATATTGATGCTAAAATTTGATGAACTTACTCTCCAACAATCGATTGGCAAAGATATCTACCACTTAGTTCTTTGTCCCGACTTAGTTCTTTGTCCCGACATAACCAATTGACAATCTTCTAAAGCTTCATTTATTCACAAAGCCTTTTGTACTTGATTTTGATATGCTTATTCCTAACATGAAAGACAAGATTCTTGGCAATCTAAAGAGCACTCTATTTATCACAATGAATGATCACATCTTTTGACACGTTTAAGTGATCTAGCATCTCACATAGCCACAATGCTTCATTCGATGCTTGAGCTAGTCCAATGTACCATGCCACTATTGTTGATTCTAAAATAATATTTTGCTTTTTGGAAGACCACAAGACTAGCAAATCTCCCAACATGGACATACTAGAAGTAGAACTTCTATTATTAACATCTCCTTCGTAGTTTGAATCTATGGAGTGATGGAAAGTATATTCATCTCCTCTCTTGAACTCAAGTCCAAAATATTGAGTCCCATTCATAAATATCGAGATACACCTTACAACTTTCATGTGACTACTATGTGGTCCTTGCATAAACTTGGCTACCAATCTACCAATAAAAGAGATTAAGATGATTATGGGTAAGATACAACAAACTCCCCACTAGGCTCCAATATTATGTAGGATCTACTTCTTTTATTCATGTATCTTTTATTAACTTTTATATTAGGATCACATAAAATTTTAGAAACTTTCACATCCTCTAACTTCATTCTCATCAACTATTTGACATACTTTGAATGAGACAAAAAACCTATCTTCTTCCCACCAAACTTGTAAAGCCATAAAGTAGTGAAGTAACCTCAATTTTGTTATCTCAAATTGTGAGACTAATTGTTTCTTCATTTCAATAATTAAACCAACATTATTCCTTGTTAAAATTAGATTATCTACACATAGTACAGTAATGAGGATTCCCCAACCAATCTTATTATCATAAAGATTATGTTCTTCTTCTTAAAATATAGATGATTATGTACTAGAAAGATCTAATACCATGTTAGGAAGACCCTTTCAGGACTTAGGCAGTTGAAGGGAAATGGTGGAAACACAAGACACAAATTAAAATGGGTACATTAGGTATTCTTTTCTTTATTTATTCATTGTTTATGTTCCAAGTGTTAATAAATATAATCATAGTACAATCAACCTTTTTGAATAAAACCACCAAACTAGTGACCTATGGGGTATAGTCCATGAAGGATACATAGGCACTAAATATAGGCATATTGCACTATCACATTATGTAAAGTACCCAAATTTCACATCACACAAAACTGAAGTAAAACATAGAATTATTGCAAGTAATTTAGAGTAAAGTAAAATAACTTCTATTCATCTTTCATAATAAATAAATCAAGATATTTAAAGAGACCAAAATAACTTTTCATTTCATAAGTTTAAAGTAAAATCAGGATTACAAATCATATGGATACATCTGAAGTCATTTACAAAGTATGCAATAATCAATAATATTACAAGTGTCGAATATTGGCATTAAGCCTTACAAATCTTTGAAATAATAGAAGTATAAAATGATCCAAATCATAAAGTAATGACAATAAGTCCTTGTTCGCCATTGACCATCCGGCCATCTGCTAAATCAAAGGACAAGAACATGGTTCAGGCACTTTTTCCGCCCAACCACGAAGCTTGCGCTTCCCCAATATCCTTCAAACTGAAGGATGCCCGACCCTGTTCAAAGAGCCTAGCAATCTGTAAACATATGCAGGGTTGAATTTGGTGTGTGCCTATCAATCTACATGCATTACTATCATGAATGCAACATCTTATCAATAGGATATGGCAAGGAATATACAAAACTAGGCTATCAACCATTCATCTATAATGGTAATCATGTCTATTTCAACATTCTCATTAGCTTTGGCCAAAGCATTAATCTGTAAAACGACATATAGGTTTTGAAAATGAAAACCTACTTCCGTATTATTCCATACTCGACACCCGTCCTAGAATTACAATCTTTCTAAAATACACAATAAAGAAGAACAACATAGCACATACAAGCATCTTTTTGCTTTCTATAATTATGATAAACAAGTTTGCAATAATCCATTCTTTCTTCTTAAAAAACATCAAATACACAAATAAACCATGAAGCCATCTATTAAATCAGTCGATAAATATTCACAGATAATTCATTTAAGTCTCAGTTCTACCTTCCTGTCATTTCTGCGATATGAGGTCTATTTAAACACAACTAAAATATACTACAGACTTCCTGTCGCCACAGCAACAGGTACTATAACTGGAGTGAAAACAATGATTTAGAGCAAGAAAATCATTCATTTAACAATAGTCAGAAAGTAAGATAATTTATTGTCTCAAATTTTTGGAGTATGTTGTTAAATCAGTGTATTCGTTTTGAGTAACATTTATTTCAACTTTGATAACATTCTAGCAAGCTTCTATTAGTTTTAATGCAGCTACAGGATCTACTGTTTGCTACAGGAATAAGATTTAACCTAAAGTCAGAGGCTTGTTGTTTAACAAAAGAGGTCGATTTACTAGTCTTACTGTTTATCTCAGCCAACATGCAAATGAAAATACAGCCATAAGATCTCTTTATCAACCGACTAAATGGTAATATACAGGGTTCTAGTTCAGCTTAAATCCAAGATCTGAGAAATGCAAAATCCGTGTCTAATTCGATGTCTGAGATCAGGTAGCTTTTGTGACAGTAAAAAGAGGGTAAATGATCTATATGGATCGTTCAGCTTACTCAAATCGGCTATGGACAAGGTCGACGGCCTGTACAATACTGGGTGGTCGGCTTAAGAATAGGATAGTGGTTAGGGCAACTGCGACCCTAAAAGAAGAAGAAGAACTGGATAAGGAACAATGGCCAGCGAGAAAGATGTGCAGAGATCAACTAAGGAAAGTAAGTTAGCGGCCGGTATAAAAGAAAAGGTTAAACGACTCAAAACAGAGGGTCGATCAGGCCAATAAAATAAGCGGTTAGGAGTACAATGAAAATGATCTGCAATAAGTAGAAATGGTCTTAGAAGGTCGATGTCCAAGAAGATTCAGAGGTCAACGCCAAAGGTAATGAAAACGGCCAGTAAGCAAAGGCCAGAAAAATAAGTTTACAGCCAAGATACAAGGTAAGGATGGTCAACGTAACTGGGTCAAACAATCAACACAGATCGCCCAAAGATTATAACATAAATTATCTATTTCCAAAACAAAACTATCATTTATGGAGTGAACAAAACAAAAGAGAACCTAGAATATGATGGCGACGGTGAAGAGATAAATTGGTGACGTCGCTGCTGTCTTCTTTCTCCTATCGCCTGCACTTTCTCAGTCTCTCTGTCGCACCAAGTATCTCTATCAAAACGTAGTTTTTCCTCTGCCAATCTTGCTTTTCTCTCCAATTCGTGGTTGTTTTTATCTGATCGATCTCTCTCCTTTTAACAGTTTTTCCTTCTTGTTTTCATGTTCAGATCAGTTTTAAAACTTTAGTTAACTCTCTGTTTTGCATGCTCTCTTTTCCACCGAATTGAGAATAATACAATTTAAAAAAAATAGTAATAATTATATCTTTTGAACTTACTGTTCGCATGAGTGACAGGATCAAGTATTTTAATAGTTTTCTTCAAAACTCTAAATTTAATAAAGCTAATTTTAATATTATTATTATTTAACTATTTTATTTAGAACAAACTATTTGATTAATCAAGAATAGAAATAGAATACAATTGCATGAAAACATCTCATTTTATATATATTATTTAATTTCAAATAACATATTGTCTTCCAAACATCCATTAATAATACTTTATTATTAAATTTAAAATACAAACACATATATTTTCATTTAAATATAAAACATCATTTAAATATAATTTGAAAACAATTAACCACACATCAATGCATTTAAATCTATTTTATTATGCATATGCAACTATGTGAAGTGTGTGAAGTAACCGGATAAAACCCATCACATGTTTGCCAAAAAGCTAGATCTCTTCTACCTGAGCCATGCTCTTGTCCTTCGACAAGACCTGTAAAACTCAAACTCATTGCACTATCAATAAGTTAGCCCAAAAAATATAGCCGAGGCAACAAAATCTTTATTGAATAACATATCATATCCAAAGTAAATCTACTATTGTTCCATCCTTTCACTTGTAATTAACTACTAAAGTAAATCTGTAAAGTCTATGAAAGTTCGAGACGTGACATCCTTCCCCAGTTGGAAGAGACATCGTCTCCATGTCTTATTACATCAAGCAACAATAAGTATCAAATCAATAATGTATCATCATCTGAGTATCAGATATCTGAATATGCATAAAATAAAACATCTACTCTATTTTTCCAAAAGCGGAAAAGACCGGTCAATATCAGAAGCATCCTCCCAAGTGGCACTGTCCACTGATTATTAGTCCCATTGGACCTTATACTGCACTATGTCTCGATTATGCAACTTAACGTTGCGCCTCTCCAAGACTCGAATGGGCTCCACTAGCACCACTCCTGGATCCTATACCTGCAGAGCATGCCAATCAAGAATATGCAAAACATCAGGGTGATATGGTTTGAGCAAAGACACATGAAAACATTATGGATCTTGGTGAGAGCTGGTGACAGTGCAAGTCTGTATGCAATTGGATTGATCACTTCGAGAACATTGAAAGGTCCTACGAATCTTGGAGCTAGTTTGGGTGCCTTGCCAAACAAAATCAAACTCTTATGAGGCTTGACCTTCAGAAACACCTTGTCACCTACTAAAAACTGTCAGAAAGTCCTGTTCTTGTCTGCATAACTTTTCTATCTATCTGAGGCTTGTTTCAATTTCTCTTTGATTAGCCTCATCTGATATTCCATCTCCTTCAACATATCAGGTCCAACTACTATTCGATCTTCAACCCTGTCCCAACTGATTGGAGTTCTGCACCTGCGACCATAATGAGCCTCAAAAGGTGCCATTGCTAAAGATGCATGGTAGGAATTATTATAAGAAAACTCTACCAATGGTAGATATTCCTCCCATTTGTACTGTTGATCCATACAATACATCCTTAGAAGATCCTCTACTACCTGGTTGACTCTCTCTGTCTGACCATCTGTTTCAGGGTGGTAAGTTGTACTAAACTTCAACTTAGTCCCCAAAGCTGCATTAAGTGTGGTCCAAAAGCTAGAGGTCATGCGAGTGTCACGATCTGAAATGATCTTCTCTGGCACTCCATGTAATTGAAAGATCTCTTGGACAAACTTCTTTCCTAAGGTCAATGACCCATCCAAAAGATTTCCCAGAATGAAATGAGCCACTTTCATCAATTTCATCAATTTGTCAACCACTACTAAGATGACATCATGCTTGTTCTTTGACATGGGCAATCCCTGAATAAAGTCCATGCTAATCACCTGCCACTTGTACTCAGGTACACTATGTGGATAAAGCAATCTTGCAGGATGGACATGTTCTGCCTTAACACGTTGACACTCTAAACATCGAGCGACAAACTTTGTCACATCCTTCTTAAGCTTAGGCCAAAAGTACAATGGCCTCAATCCTTTCATTGTCTTGGTCATACCTGGGTGTCCAGAATATGGAGCACTATGAATCTCCTTGAGAACTAACTTCATCAATTCACCTGAATCTGGGATATACATTCTCCCTTGATATCTCAGAAGCCCATCTGATTCTATGACATACCCATCAAATCGATGATCTGTGGGGTCTGCTACTAATGCTTGCTTAACCCTTTCATAGTGCTCATCTCCTTGCAAGTTTTGGATTACCTGCTGCCTCAAAATATTTCTAGAAGTCACTAGAGTATTCAGATGTTGTCTCTTGCTGAGAGCATCTGCTACTCTATTCTCTTTACCTTTTATGTACTCGATTTTGAAATCATATTCACTAAGGAATTCAAGCCATCTTCTCTGTCGAGCATTGAGATTAGGTTGGGTGAAGATATATTTGAGCCCCAAATGATCTGTCTTAAGCTCAAATGACATACCTAATAGATAGTGCCTCCACATTTAGAGTGCGTGAACAATGGCAGACAACTTGAGATCATGAGGTGCATAATTTGACTCATGTTGTTTCAGTTTTCTCTATTCATATGCCACTACCTTTTCATTTTGCATCAACACTCCTCCCACACCTTCACCAGAAGCATTTGTAATTACTGTGAAATGACCATTAGGATCAGGTATGGTCATAATAGGTGCTGATGTGAGTTTTTCTTTCAACAATTGAAAAGCTTGTTCACATTTATTTGTCCAATCAAACTTCTTACCCTTCTTCTGCAACGAGGTTATGGGTGTTGCAATTGTCGAGAATCCTTCTACAAATTTCCTGTAATATCCTGCAAGCCCCATAAAACTTCTAACCTCAGTTACAGTCTGCGGTGCAGGCCATTCCATTATTGCCTTTATCTTTTCAGGATCTACTGCTATCCCATCTGCTGAAATTACGTGGCCAAGATAGTGCACTTTACTCTGATAGAATGTGCATTTAGACAACTTGCCAAAAAGTTTTCTTTCTCTTAAACGCTGCAAGACTATTCTCAAGTGTCTTTCATGCTCCTCTACAAATTTTGAATAAATCAGAATGTCATCTAAGAAGACCAACACAAATTCATCAAGACAATCCCTGAACACACTATTCATTAAGTTCATAAATGCTGCTGCTGCATTAGTTAACCCGAATGGTACTACTGTGAATTCGTAGTGACCATATCATGTTCTGAATGTTGTTTTAGAAATATCCTCATCCTTAATCCGTAACTGATGGTAACCAGATCTAAGGTCTATTTTAGAGAATACCTTTGCACCTTTCATCTGGTCAAACAATTCATCAATCCTTGGAAGAGGATATTTGTTCTTAATAGTTGCCTTTGAGTATTCTATAGTCAATGCACAGCCGCAAAATTCCATCCTTCTTCTTAACGAAGATGACTGGTGCTCCCCAAGGTGACACACTAGGTTTGATAAACCGTTGCTTTAACAATTCTTCTAACTGTGCCTTGAGTTCATACAGTTTTGTTGTGGTCATTCGATAAGGTGCTTTAGATTGTGGTTCAGTCCCTGGAATTAGATCTATAGAGAAATCAAATTCTCTTTTAGGTGGTAGTTCTGTCAATTCATCAGGAAAGACATCTTTAAATTCTCTAAGGACAAGATACTTGTTAAAAGAGGGTTCCTGACTATCTAGATCTTTTATCTTCACTGCATAGATAGAACAACCCTTCCTTTTAGCCTTTTTTAGTTGCATAGATGATATCTATCTTAGTTTAAGGGTGTTCTAGTTCCATGTAACTCTACCTAATTCCCAAAGCCATCAAGGCATTTCACTACTTTCTCTTCGTAATCCACTAAAGACTTATGTTCTGACAACCAGTTGATCACATCGTAAGATCCTAGAGGTGCAACATAAAGATTGACTTGTTTTTGGAAAGTAGGAAGATCTAGTTCACTGCATACAAGACATGAATCTACTCTTTTCTCTGCATTGTTACCATACTGCACCATCCATGAATTTTCTATGTGTCCAGGTTTAACAGTTAACTTAGCTACAACTTTTGGATCAACAAAACATTCTGTAGCTCCTGTATCAATTAAAATAGAAATTGGAAGGCCAAAGAGCTTACCAGACATCTGTATAGGTGTAGCTTGGAATTCTCCTTGTCGATGATCTACAGCCGCATGTATTTGGTGTTGAAGAATTCCTTATCGATTTCCATCTCTCTAATTCTCTGTTCAATTGGGACATGCACTAGCATAGTGCTCTCCTCCACAATTATAACATCCATCCCTGGGTCCTCTGTGTCTAGCTGAATTATCTCTCCGGTTATTGTTACCATTGTTGCCATAACTACCTCTCTTATTGCTATTTCCACCTTGGTTCCCATTATTCTTTTCTTGGTAGTTATTGCCTTTCTTAAGATTCCTTATCTGGCACTTACTGTTTCCTTGATTGCTACTATCATTCTGATACCTTTTATTACCATTCTTCATATCCCAACTCTTATGGTAATTTGAAATCTACTGCAGCTTCTATTCCTGTTTGGTAGCCTTTCTGAACACTTCATCCATGGTTAATGGATTATGCATATCAACATTTGATCCAATCTGTGGCCTTAAGCCCAAGATGAACTTACGAATTCTGAACCTTTCATCAAGCTGATACTGTGGAACATATTTCAACAAGTGAGAGAAATTCTCCCAATACTGAGTCACAGTCATACCTCCCTGAGTGAGGTTTTGGAATTCTGTCATTTTCCTGTCAAAGTAGAGTTGTGGCAACCACCTCTTCTTGAAGAGTTCAAGAAAATGATCCCATGTGACTTCTCCTGGTAGCAGTTTCTTTTCAGCTTTCTCATTGTCCCACCAAGTAGCTGCTTCCCTAGTAAGCTGATAGGATCCCCATATGTCTTTAGTTTCAATAGACAAATCATGGAGATGAAAGTATTTTTCCATATCGATGATCCATGCTTCTGCTCCATCACCTATAGTCTTACCATCAAACTTAGGGGGTGTAACCTTTTTGAGATCCTTTCCTAATTCTTCAGCAATCTTGTTTCTGTTGTTTCCATTCACTTCACCCTCAGGACCTCTAGCTTCTTCTCTCCTTTCCTCATTATTATTTCCTCTTATTCCTCTGATTTCATGTTCCATAGTATTCATTCTGGTTCCTTGCTGAGTCAGAAGAGCTAGGATTTGAGTCAATTGGTTATTCTGTCCAGCATTGTCGATATTGTTTCCCTCATTGTTTCCATCATTAGCCCCTCATGCATCAGTGCCAACATTGTTCCCAACATTGACTTCTTCATTATTTCCAGTATCGGGGTTATTGCCAAATCCTAGGGTTGCTCCCCTACGTCCAGAGTTTCTAGTGTTCATGATGAACTATCTAGAAAATAGTTTACAACTTTAGCGTAATGGTTCCATAAAGTCCTAGAGTAGAACCATTGCTCTGATACCAAATGTAAAGTACCCAAATTTCACATCACACAAAACTGAAGTAAAACATAGAATTAATGCAAGTAATTTAGAGTAAAGTAAAATAACTTCTATTCATCTTTCATTTAAATAAAGAAATCAAGATATTTCAAGAGACCAAAATAACTTTTCATTTCATAAGTTTAAAGTAAAATCAGGATTACAAATCATATGGATACATTTGAAGTCATTTACAAAGTATGCAATAATCAATAATATTACAAGTGTCGAATATTGGCATTAAGCCTTAAAAATCTTTGAAATAATAGAAGTATAAAATGATCCAAATCATAAAATAATGACAATAAGTCCTTGTTTGCCATCGACCATCTGGCCATCTACTGAATCAAAGGACAAGAACATGGTTCAGGCACTTTTTCCGCCCAACCACGAAGCTTGCGCTTCCCCGGTATCCTTCAAACTGAAGGATGCCCGACCCTACTCGAAGAGCCTAGCAATCTGTAAACATATGTAGGGTGGAATTTGGTGTGTGCCTATCAATCTAAATGCATTACTATCATGAATGCAGCATCTCATCAATAGGATATGCCAAGGAAATATACAAAACTAGGCTATCAACCATTCATCTATAATGGTAATCATGTCTATTTCAACATTCTCATTAGCTTTGGCCAAAGCATTAATCCGTAAAACAGCATATAGGTTTTGAAAAAGAAAACCTACTTCCCTGTTATTCCATACTCGACACCCGTCCTGAAATTGCAGTCTTTCCAAAATACACAATAAAGAAGAACAACATAGCACATACAAGTATCTTTTTTCTTTCTATAATTATGATAAACAAGTTTACAATAATCCATTCTTTCTTCTTAAAAAGCATCAAATACACAAATAAACCATGAAGCCATCTATTAAATCAGTCAATAAATATTCACAGATAATTCATTTAAGTCTCAGTTTTGCCTTCCTGTCATTTCTGCGACATGAGGTCTATTTAAACACAACTAAAATATACTATAGACTTCCTGTCACTGTGGCGATAGGAACTATAACTGGAATGAAAACAGTGATTTAGAGCAAGAAAATCATTCATTTAACAACAGTCAGAAAGTAAGATAATTTATTGTCTCAGATTTTTGGAGTATGCTGTTAAATCAGTGTATTCGTTTTGAGTAACATTTATTTCAACTTTGATAACATTCTAGCAAGTTTCTAGTGGTTTTAATGCAGCTACAGGATCTACTGTTTGCTACAGGAATAAGATTTAACCTAAAGTCAGAGGCTTGTTGTTTAACAAAAGAGGTCGATTTACTAGTCTTACTGTTTATCTCAGCCAACATGCAAATGAAAATACAACCATAAGATCTCTTTACCAGCCGACTGAATGGTAATATACAGGGTTCTAGTTCAGCTTAAATCCAAGATCTAAGAAATGCAAAATCTGATTCTAATTCGATGTCTGAGATCAGGTAGTTTTTGTGATAGCAAAAAGAGGGTAAACGATCTATATGGATCGTTCAACTTACTTAAATCGGCTATGGACAAGGTCAACGACCTGCACAATACTGGGTGGTTGGCCTGAGGATAGGATAAGAGTCAGGGCAACTGCGACCCTAAAAGGAGAAGAACTGGATAAGGAATAGCGGCCAGCGAGAAAGATGTGCAGAGATCAACTAAGGAAAGTAAGTTAGCGGCCGATATAAAAGAAAAGATTAAATGACTTAAACAGAGGGTCGATCAGGCCAATAAAATAAGCGGTTAGGAGTACAATGAAAATGATCTGCAATAAGTAGAAACGACCTTAGAAGGTCAATGTCCAAGAAGATTCAGAGGTCAACACCAAAGGTAATAAAAACGGCCAGTAAGCAAAGGCCAGAAAAATAAGTTTATAGCTAAGATACAAGTTAAGGATAGTCAGCGTAACTAGGTCAAACAACCAACACAGATCGCCCAAAGATTATAACAGAAATTATCTATTTCCAAAACAAAACTATCGTTTATGGAGTGAACAAAAACCAGAAGAGAACCTGGAATATGATGGCGACGGTGAAGAGATAAACTGGTGACGTCGCTGCTGTCTTCTTTCTCCTGTCGCCTGCACTTTCTCAGTCTCTCTGTCGCACCAAGTCTCTTTGTCAAAACGTAGTTTTTCCTTTGCCAATCCTACTTTTCTCTCCAATTCATGGTTTTGCTCTAAGTAATTCGTGGTCATTTTTATCTGATCGATCTCTCTCCTTTTAACAGTTTTTCCTTCATGTTTTCATGTTCAGATCAGTTTTAAAACTGTAGTTAACTCTCTGTTTTGCATGCTCTCTTTTCCACCGAATTGAGAATAATGCAATTTAAAAAAAAGTAATAATTATATCTTTTGAACTTACTTGTCGCATGAGTGACAGGATCAAGTATTTTAATAGTTTTCTTCAAAACTCTAAATTTAATAAAGCTAATTTTAATATTATTATTATTTAACTATTTTATTTAGAACAAATTATTTGATTAATCAAGAATAGAAATAGAATACAATATTGCATGAAAACATCTCATTTTATATATATTATTTAATTTCAAATAACA
This sequence comes from Cunninghamia lanceolata, assembly GCA_027924645.1. Classification (NCBI taxonomy): domain Eukaryota; kingdom Viridiplantae; phylum Streptophyta; class Pinopsida; order Cupressales; family Cupressaceae; genus Cunninghamia; species Cunninghamia lanceolata. The sequence continues at coordinate 3,779,112 of BSBN01000923.1, forward strand.
TATTGTCTTCCAAACATCCATTAATAATACTTTATTATTAAATTTAAAATACAAACACAAATATTTTCATTTAAATATAAAAGATCATTTATATATAATTTGAAAACAATTAACCACACATCAATGCATTTAAATCTATTTTATTATGCATATACAACTATGTGAAGTGTGTGAAGTAACTAGATAAAACCTGTCACATGTTTGCCAAAAAGCTAGATCTCTTCTACCTAAGCCATGCTCTTGTCCTTCGACAAGACCTGTAAAACTCAAACTCATTGCACTATCAATAAGTTAGCCCAAAAAATATAGTCGAGGCAACAAAATCTTTATTGAATAACATATCATATCCAAAGTAAATCTACTATTGTTCCATACTTTCACTTGTAATTAACTACTAAGGTAAATCTGTAAAGTCTATGAAAGTTCGAGACGTGACACATTACCATGTGATTTCATGTGGGATAGATACATCAATCACATGGGATAAATACACACAGTGCAACATTAATATTCTAATAGTTTTCAATTTGATTTTCATGTTGTTTTCTCATATAACAAACATGTAATATGAAATATTGTAATTTAGGAATGTTTATGCCTACATAAACATGTAAGCTTTTATATGATTTAATGAAGAATTAGCTTGCAAAAATTAAATCTACCCTATGAACAAAAACAACATAATAGTGACATGAATCCGATTGCATACATAAAAGAGATTGACAAAATGCCAATATTTGCATTAAAAAATTTAAAGAAAATGACAACAATATATAGACTTTGGGCTGAACAAATTAGGATGACAAGTGTCTAAGAGGATTTGAGTTAGCCATAGTGATTTAGTGGACTAATTCAACATGTAAAATTAGTGGTGTCAAGTGATGCCAACTTGATGAGGGAGTGGTGGCATCCGACTACTATCAATCAAGGATTGATTGAGGCGGTGGTGGCACAAGACTTGCATCAATCAAGGAGATTGACAACAATATGTATCCTATCAATCAAGGAAATGACAATAATATATAGACTTTGGCTTGAACAAGTTAAGATGACAAGTGTCTAAAAGGATTTGAGTGAGACATAGTGATTTGGTGGATTGACTCAACATGGAGAAATAGTGGTGTGAAGTGATGCCAACTTGATGAGGGAGTGGTGGCACCTGACCACTATTAATCAAGGATTGATTGAGATAGTGGTGGCACAAGACTTCCATCAATCAAGGATACTGACAATGTGCTAATTATTTCCTAATTTACCTAAGCAAATAAATTACAATACCTAAGTAAATTTAATATAAGGTGCAATATATAATTATACCAGCACTCCCCTTAAGTGCAACTTAGGGTGTAGACGCCTAAAACTTACCTATTCACTTCCATCCTAATACCACGTTTAACACCGTTTTCTAACATCATTTTAATACCATGTTATTCATCACCGTGCTAATTAGCCAGATCAACACTTTCTAACCACATTATTCCCATTTGCCAACAAATTAAATAATTTATATTTATTTAATTAAGTTGAGACATTTACCATATTGTCACATCCTAACTAATTAAATAATTTTATTATTTAATTAGTCTAATTTCCATCTCACATTGCTAACTAAGTAAATTATTATATAATTAGTCTAATTTCCACCTCACATTGCCAACTAATTAAATAAATTCATTATTTAATTAGTCTAAAATCCCTTCAAGATCCCAAAATAAATGTACAAACTAAATATTTCCCTCTTATTTTCAAATAAATCTTATAGTTGAAACAATTTATTTATGACCATTTTTTTTAGTTAATGAAATCTCATCCATTCATTTTGAATAAACTAAATCATGACCGTTCATTTTCTCCTCAATCCAAGGAAAATTCTCCCAACCAATGTCCATTGTAGATCTGATCTTCAAATCCTAGATGTCCATTTTCCCAGCCAAAAAATTATAAATGGAGCTTTAATGCTTCCAAAAAATTAACATGTGAACATACAGGTACATGTTGAGATTTTGAAGCATTTTTTGAGCAACTACATCCTATCATTTGCAATTTATTTGTAATCACATCCATTCTAATCATGGAGTTTGGATTTGATAACACATGCTAAGTAGTTTAATTTAAATTCCATTTTGTTCAATCTTGAAGTTTGCACTTAGTTTGAATTAGGAAGCTTATTTGCATTTGTTTCCTTTCATTTTAGTTTGAAGTTTGTTGCTTACTTAGAGAAAAAAGATATGGGTCCCGAAAAGACAAGCCATTTGGGATACTTATGTACTATATGAAAATCTCCAAGGTACAAAGAGAGTGAACCCCCCTAAAGAAATGGAAGAAGAGATAAGTACTAGATAGACCCCCCATAAGTGATAGTGTCTTGCACCCTAGAAGGGCTCGAAGATGAACATATGTGCTATTGGTAAAGGATTTGGTGAAAATATCTACAACTTTCTTTGATGTGGGATAATGTTGAAGATCTACAACATCTTCTTGTATATGATCTCTTGTAGTGCATATGGATATCAATATTATTGGTTCATTGGTGATCAATCAAATTCCTAGCGATACAATCACACTTTGGTTATCATAGTAGATGATCGATAATTACTGATAGGAAATTCCAAACTTAGTTAGGATGTGTTGAAGCTAAAGGGCCTCTATAGTGGCATTCAAAGCCGCTTTGTACTCTACCTCTATAGATGAAAGAGCAATAGCATGCTAATTCTTGTTGAACCAACAAAGATTGTTGGTTCCCAGGTGAAAGCTATAGCTATATGTGGACTTGCAATCCTCACAATCGTCACCTAGTTAGAATGTGTATATCATTTCAAGTTTGCATTTCAACATGTTGCATAGTGTATCCCATATGCATGTGTCCCATGTACATAGTACAATATACATTTGGAAAAAATCTCCAGTGAAGCTCTTGGGGTTCTTGCATAAAGCAATAAACCATGCCAACACCATAGGAAATGATGAAATGAGTATGTGTGAGGTAGATGAGACTCCTCACAAGTTGTTGATACAAGGAAGCATCAAAAAGAGTAAAAAAATGAGCTTCCAACTTGACTCTTGATAGAAAGGGAGTCATGGTAGGATTACAAGAAGCCATTTGAAATTATGAAAGAAGATCTAAAGCATTCTTGGGTTGATCAAAACTCATCTTGAAATAAGTTGTGTGATCTCAATCCCAAGGAAGTAGTGCAACAAGCCCAAGCAATCATAGAGAATGGTACCTATAAAGTAGTCTATATGGAGCTAATGAGGGATGAAAAATTCTAGTGATGAGTAAGTTGTCAACATATAACACTAAAAGGAGATCATCAACCTATCACAAAATGTAAATAGTAGGATCAGAGTGACATTAGATGATATCGACTAAAAAAAGGAATGAGTCCATCTTGGCATACCAAGCCTAAGGGGCTTGTTTAAGGCCATAGAAGGATTTCCTAAGTTTCTATACCAAAGAAGAATCATGAATGAAGCCCTACAATTGTGCCATATATATCTCCTTCTATAGACCACCATGTTTAAAAACACTCATCATGTCCATATGATATATAAACTAGTGGTGAGAAATGGAAATAGTGAGTGTGAGGAGAGTGGAATTCATTTTGGCATTAGGTGCAAATGTCTTTCTATAGTCTATGTAGGCACTTGCAAGAATCCTTTTGTAACAAGTTGTGCTTTGTATTTGTTAGTTGTTCTATGTGCTGCATACTTGGTTCAAAAGATCCACTTGTATAAAATTATTTTGTTCCCTTAGGAAGTGGGACTAAATCCCAAGTGTAATTCCTGATTAAGGAAGTATATTCTTCCTCCATTGTTGCATCCCATTCAACAATACTTGATGCTTCCTCAAATGATTGTGGATTAGAAGTTGTGGCTATAGATGCATGTGGCATCTCTTGACATTGTGATAGTGTTCTTGTATCTAATGGATCCCCAATTGATGTACCTACTACTTGTAATGTCTAACAAGCCCAGAGTGGAAGTGTAGCTATAGTAGGAGCACACATGTGTGCTAGAGAGACATGACAAGATGGTCAAATGGAGGATGAAGTTCTTATATCTCAGAATTAGAATCACTATCTAAATGATAGCCTCATGTGGAGGATGAAGGTGAAGTGTCAATAATAGGAGGTGTTTTTTGAAACTTGACATTGAAAGTAATGATCACATCATGAGTATCATAAGTCAATACCCCTTGATCCCATCAAAATAACCCACAAATATGCAATGCTTGCTTTTCAGCCCCATAACCTTGCATTTTGTTGAAGGTGTAGATTGAGAATCAAAAAGATTGAAGTGCTTAACTAATAGTTTTTGACCACTTCAAGCCTTATTGGAGTGATGCCTTCTAAGGTTTTGTGTGGAGTGTGGTTTTGAATGTAGTTAGCATAATTCATCACCTTTGTCTAGTATTGTGGTGCCGTGATTATTCATACAATTAGCCATCTCTTTCAAGGATATATTCTTCCATTTTTCTACTATGTTCCACTATGGGCTATGCAGAATAATGTGTCGAATATCAATCCCTTTGGTAGTTCACATAATTGCTCAAACTAATTGTTGACATACTCCTTACTAACATTTGTGCAAAGGATTTTGATTCCTCCTCTGTGTATCTCTCAACTAGGGCTTTGAAGTGTTGAAACTTACATACGCTTCATTCTTCTTGTGAAGAAAATATATAGTTGTGAAGCATGAGAAAATGTGAGGAGATATTGACATTTGTTGAATGATAGATTAGGAAAGGGACCACAAGATCATTGTTATTGAACTTAAGAATTGTTAAAGCTCTCATAGCCTTACGTTTGACATATTTATCTTCAGGATGCTTGCCTAGGGCACAACTATGAAAGGCACCACCAGAGAAGGATATTGAAGGAAGTCTTGTAACTATTTCTTGACTACTCAGTTGTTGAAGGTAGAGGTGATTCAAGTGACAAAACCACTCGACATCATCTGAGTGGGTAAGAAGAGCCTGGGAAGGTGAATTAGGTACAAAGTGTGAAAATGCATAAAGTGTTCCTTATGACCTTGACCTTTCCCAGGGCAACTAGGGAATCATCTTCAAGATCTCGAATGGTGACTGTGTGGAGTAAAGTCATCTCATTTCCCTAAAATTGTATGAGTAATCAAGAAGATGGAGAGTAAGTTGGATGATAATGAAGGCACACAAAGAACATTGTTGAATTGTTCACCATCCATGTAAATTGATCCTAACCCTAAAACATCTATTATTGAATCATCACCCATGTGTATAGTATAGTTGGAGTAGAACATGGCTCAAGTGTAGATAATTGTGCCTTAGATGTAGCCATGTGGTGTGTGGCTCTTGAATTAAGTAGCCAAGTGTGGCTCTTGAATCAAGTAGCCAAGTCTTTAGAGATGATGAAGAGGTAATGGTTGCATGACAAGTTTACCCTTTCCTTTCCTAGTTTTTGAGGAGGTGGACTCACTAGAGGTATCATGAATAGTGATCTTAAGTATTCTTCTTAAGAATCTCTATGAGTGAGTCTATTTGTTTTTGTATGCACTTTGACTCATTATACCACCCTTTTACAATAACCATGCTTACTCCCCCTTTTGGTTGAGTTTATGCTTTTGGAGCAGTTGAGGAGGGTTTACTTGTTTACATATTTATTTTTTCTCTCTTGTTTTCCTAAAGTCTTTAGACCTTTATAATTCTTTTGTGATTGGTTGGAAATCAAGGTAGTGGATTTGGAAGGCTTTCTAGGTAGTGCTTCCATCTAAATTATCTTATCTTGCTCACGAGTGAGATGTTTTGTGAATACATCAAAGGATGGTATGGTACAAGCAAATCCTAAGGCATCTCTAGTGGAATAATAGGTTGATACAAAGATAGAATAATGAGGACCTAACTTAGAGAGAATACTGTCAACTACCTATGCATCAATCTTTGTGATCTTACATTGCTCTATTTGGAGTTGAAGATACTTGAAATGTGTAACAAAGTCCTAAATACTCTCAAAGCCAATAGGGCTAAGACTAGTTGAATCATTTTCTAATTGATGGCCATAAATTTCATTAGTTGTTCCATACAAGCCTTCAAGTGTTACCTAGATTTTATTAGGTGCCTTGAGTCTCTCAAGGTGAAACAAAATATTAGGTGAGATATATAAACACAAAGTTCTAAATGCCTCATTAGATTTGTTAGGAAAATTTATTTTTGTTGGTTTTTGAAAGAACTAGTCATTGTTAACCATTCTACTTACTATTAAGATCTACACATTTATTAAGATTAATTCTTATATCTTATGTACAAAATTTCAATCACAAGTTTGACCTGAAACGAAAGCAGAGTTCATTACCTTCTTTTAGAAACTCATTTACTGAACATAAAGAACAATACAAATAAGTATGATCTACAAATTAGGCATATACAATCATACAAAACTAACCTAAGTAAACAGTTAGACATCTATTATATTGACTAGAGGAATACATTTGAACCATCTCTATTAACTCTACTATTCATTTCTCCTCTTGGATTACAAATACAATACGGGGTTATATAAGCATATTTTCCGTGGTGCTCAAAGTTGTGTACTATGGTAAATCATATACAAATATGCACAGGACTCAACTTATTACAAAAGTATGGGAGTGGCCCACAGGGGTGCCAATATACTCCCAACGGAACAGTCAAGGAAAATAACAAAGCGAGAGAATCTCTGAAAGGAAAACCAAGCCTCAACATGCCTTATTGCATAGGTACAACATTTGTGATTTTTTTGTGTCCATCTCCTTTTTAGATTCTTCCACCATTATAATAACTTCAGCCACAATTGTGATGATGTTGTTGAGGATGGGTTGCCAACTGGTGTAGATTTTGGAGAAACCGTCTACTAAAAACTTGGCCTTCACGCTCAGATGCCAGGTGGTTGCTGCATCTCTTGAGTCAATGTTGGCTTGCATGTTTGTTAGTTGCTCACACTAGAGCTTCAAATTAAACTCATTTTTAGCCATGGATGATCTAGTTCAACATGGACAACTATCACCAAAGGTGGGAAGGAGTCAGTATATTGCTTGCACTTTTTCTTGATGTCCCACTCTAGTTTAGTCATTTCTTTACAAGTGGCGTCCACTGCATTATTACTAATATTTCTGTACAAATATTCAGTCTGAAGGACCTATAGCTTTGCATGCTCTTCTTTTAATTGCGCATCGATCCAATCAATAGGTTTGAGTAGAGCTTGTAAAACAACATGGATTATTACCAGGTCCTTCTCCATGTCATTGAAGTCAAGTTAAATTATACATTGAGTAGCAGTGAGTTCATCAACAAGGGAAAGAATGTCCTCAGGTGGTAATTCCTATTTACTGGCTTCATAAGCTCCTGGTATTTCTTGGGTTTATGATGAATTACTAAGAGACGCTAGTGGGGAGCGTTGGATGGGAAATAGTTAGTAGCGAAATGCTTCTAATTGATCTATATGCGCCATCATGGAGTTTGTTGGGTCGAAAGGATTTTCTCCTTGGACTATATCTGGACGTGCAACTACCATATCCGTTTTGAAAGAGTTAAATTTTAGTTGTGACATATAACAATGTTATTTCTACTTGAAGGTTCGCTTTTGATGCGACAATTGCTTCTGCCGTGGATTTCTCGAATGCTTGGGTTGCTTCTTTTGCTTCCTTTTTATACCATGTGATAATGGTTTGCAATTGCTTCTTTTTAGCTTTGGCCTATGCTATATTGTAACAACTCTTTGTTACACGTTGTAGTAATGAATTGGTTATGATAAGAGAGAAGAGTTGTGAAACTTCCATTTGTAAATGCAGATGGTGCAACGATTATGGCATTCCTCGCCATTTAATTTGTTTCTAATGCCAATCACCAATAGAGTTGTTAGTATACATAATGCTTTCCGGGTTGAAAATGGGGTTTTGGCAATATTCATATGCATCAATCATTTCATTTAAACATCATCCACTTTAATAGTCAAACAAGCAACACTCTACTTAAATATCATCCACTTCAATGGTCAAACAATCAATATGGATTTTACACATCATTCACAACAAAAAGTGGTAAATATTTGTCATAATTTTATTGGCCAAAATTGACCTTTGACTGTTGAAGTGGATGATATTTAAGAACAACCAACAAGCAATAGTAATTTTACATGTCATTCACAACAAAAAGTGGTAATATTTGTCCTATTTTTATTGGTTAAAATCAACTTTTGACTATTGAAATGGATGATGTTTAAGAATAGCCCCAACTGGACCAACAACTTTGGATCCTTGAGTGAACATTATTTCTAGGTCTTGACATACAAAAATAGAATTATGGCCTTATGGCTGTTGAAGTGATGGAGATGTATGGGGCTATGCTCCTAAAGTGTTATGTAGTGTAGTGCAAGGTGGAGATGGTGTGTTTGAGACTTGAGTCAGCTGGAGGGTTTCGTGTGTTAGAAAATCTAATCTGGAGCGCCACCTACCTGCTAGAGATCTTCTCGAGATCTCATTCCTGTCGCCTCTGACCAAAATAGTAAATGCCATTTTGTTGGCATGTCAAAACAGTTAATGCTGGTCAGTTTTCATTCAATGCAGTAGGTGAGTTTGAATTTGAGCAGCAAAATTTTGAAGTCAAGGAAAAGACAAAAGGAAATAATGAGAATGTAGAACTAGAAGAGAAGAATATTGCATGCAATAGTAGCACAATAGTGCATAGTAGAGAAGATTTGCTGCAACAGCAATAGGAAGAATATCGCAGAGAGAATGCAGAGAATAGAACTCTAGGCAGCTCCAGACACACAACACAAATTAGTGGAAAGAGCAACGGATCAGCTCTATACAGAGAAGGACAATTGTAATGTCCAACAAGCTCCAAAGAGGGCAGTATTGTAGAGAAAGTAGAATCAACATTGTAGCACTACAGTTTGTATTTAGATGTAAAATAGTTTTGCATATTAATAGAAATTTATGTATTTGGTTTGATCCATTTCTCTCTCTTGTTTGTTTGTATCCTTGTCTCCTTCATTGAATGATATCAATTTGAAATGCTTCCAACTAGTGGTATCAGAGCTAGAGTTTTAACTTTCTGGGTATTGAGTGAAAAGCTCTAGATTTTCTAGGTATTAACAATCTCCCTTGACTTAGAAAAATAATTGGAGGTGACAACAAGAGTTGGCAATAGCCACTCACATTTGATGGAAGAAATTATGATGTCTAGGCAAAGAAGATGAAGACCATCTTGGTTGCAAATGATTTATGGGAACTTGTGGTGATCAAGGGGGTAGATCACAAAACACACAATAACATAAATTGCACACAGAAAATAGAATGTTCTTTTATTGATTTGGACAACACATTACATTACAGAAGCTAAAATTCAACCAAAGGATGAATCCTCCACAAGCTGCAACACATTACAACTTCCTATCTCTAGATCCTGGAACTTTCTGCCTTCTATAACCTCAAATCCACAAGGATTTCTATTTTCTCACCTTTTCTTGACTCTACACTTTCCCCCTTATCTCTACTACTACCAAGGGTTCCCAAAAATGGTCATAAGTTATAGCCCTTTTTGGCGGCCTCTAGCTAAATTTTGAAATTTGCATCTCCCTCCAAAAAAGGTCAACTTCTGGGAGCCATAACTTTTGATTCAGGTGTTCAATTGACAAATTGTTTGAAGCATTAGAAAGCTCGCGGAGTGCTCTACAAGTTAAGAATTTTCTTTGCCAATTCTTCCTCTAAGTGCCTCAAACTTGACTTTGAAACCTTTTCAGGGTTTTTTTGGGAAATAGAAACTTTAATATCTTTCAGCCCACAAATGATCTTTGTCTAATTCCTTTGCCAAAGGTATTATTTTTCATTTACAAAGCTTCCTATAAATTTTTGCTTCCATACATGCCCAAATGCAAACTTTCTTAAAATAGCAGTTTGGAAAAAATAAAGGTTCTACATCATTATCCAAGTGATTATGGAACCAGAAATACAAATTTTGACAAGAAATAAAATACAAAGTCATCAATTTTGAATCATCATTGGTTTTGGATGATGTAAGATTGCCCTTACACCTCTGGATGCTCCTGCATCAGACACCCAGGGTAATTTGAGAAGTGACCTTGTCACATCTCAGGTGTTTGAGGAAAACCCCAAACAATCAACCTTTGCCTTAGATAACCAAGAAGAATGTTCAACAAGCCTTCCTTTCCACTTCACTAGATATTCTTCATATTGCCTATTCCGAGAACTTCTTCCCACACAGCTATCCAAGATCTATTCTATCTCCTCCTTTGAAGTAGATGGCTGAATACTCCATTGTTCTTATGTTGGTCCATCCTTTGTTCCACCTTCATAATATTCTATTAAATCAACAATGTTGAACATAGGGGAAATATTGATCCCACTCGGCAGCTCTACCTCATATGCATTTTCTGAATCATGCTTCTTCAGAATCCTGCATGGTCCAAATTTTTTCATTTTCAACTTATTATATGTTCCAACTAGAAACCTCTCTTTTCTCAAGTGAACCATGACTTCATCTCCTACCTAAAATTCCTTATATCTCCTCTTCTGATCTGCCTTAGCCTTATACTAAATATTCATCTTATTAATGTGCTTTCTCACCTCTTCATGCAAATTCTTCAAGTGTTCTGCAAAGTCTTTGGCTTCAGCAATTGTCTTTTCTCCCTTGTCCATCTTTCTTAACTCTAAAATATTTTTTGGACTACTCCTATATACAACTTAGAATGGTGATTTACCCGTACTCCTATTGACATAATTGTTGTAAGCAAATTCTGCCTGTGGTAGAATCAAATCCCATCCTTTGGGCTTATCTCCTACTAAGCATCGTAGAAGGTTCCCCAAACTCCTATTCACCACTTCTATTTGTCCATCGGTCGGTGGATAGTGTGCATAACTAAACTTCAAATCTGTCTTCAACTTCTTCCACAATGTCCTCCAGAAATAACCAACAAACTTGGTATCTTGATCTAAAGCTATGCTCTTAGGTAGACCATGTAATCTCACCACCTCTCTGAAAAATAACTCTACAATATGAACAACATCATTAGTCTTCTTACAAGGAATAAAATACACCATCTTTGAGAAGTTATCCACCACCACAAAAATGGAATCATGTCCTCTCTATGTCCTTGGTAAACCGAAAACAAAATCCATACTAATATTGTCCCATTGCTTCTCTAGTACAGGTAGTGGCTGATATAGCCTTCTATTCTGACTTGTTCCTTTTGCCATTTGACACACTCTACAACTTTGCACAAATTTCCTCACATCCTGCTACAAATGTGGCCAATAATAATGCTCATTAACAATAGCAATGGTCTTATTTTGACCAAAGTGTCTAGCTACTCCCCCACTATGCTTCTCCTTAATCAGGTTCTCTCTCATGGAACTTCTTGAAATGCACAATTGGCTTCCCCTAAAAAACATGCCATCTTGGATTATGAAATCCAACCATTTTGTCCTATCCAAAGTAACAGGTTCCAGACAAGCTTTCCAAGCCTCTACAAAATCTGGATCTTCATGATACAAACTTTTGAGCTCATCGAACCCAACAACTTCTATCTTCATTTCTATCAACAAATTTTGCCTTCTGCTTAAGGCATCTGCAATTCTGTTTGATCTTCCACTCTTGTATTTCAAAACAAAAGTATATAACTCTGCAAAAACTGAACCTATTTTAAGTGCCTCTGGTTAAACTTCCCTTGACTATTAAGATATTGTAAAGCTTGATGATTAGTATATAAAACAAACTCTTTTGACAACAAATAATGTCTCCATTTCTTCAAAGATTGAACTATAGCATAAAACTCTTGATCATAAGCAAAATATTTTTTATTGGCATCATTAAGCTTCTCACTGAAATAGGCAATGGGCTTACCTTCTTGGCTCAAAACAACTCCTATAGCATGATGAGGCCATTTTTTGTCTTGTTTTTCTTGCTTTAAGTACCTATTTCTTGAGACATTTCCAGACTTCTATATACACATATTATGTTTATGATTATCCTTAAGACACTGAAGCATGAAGATGGGTATATAATATGTTGTTAATTAATTATGTGTGAATGGTTGATTGCTCATGAAATATGTTAGTACTTTATGTTGATTTTAGTGATAGTGATGCATAGATACTATGTGATGTACTAACTCCTCATGCATAAAGAGTGTGGCTTCATATCATGAAGAACACTGGACAATCCATAGATGAATGAGATGCTGATATCCATAGTAGATGATACATGCACCTATAGCCGAAAGAAGAAGATTCTGAATTAATTCCAGTATGAGTCATCCATGACTCTGTGACGATTATCCTTTAACAAATGATGTAGTCTTAAATAATGGAGGAATCTTAGATTGTGCTCTATGTTCTATTTCTAATCTTGATTGTTCTTCATGGATACTAGAGAGATAGAGTTACAGTATGACTGTACCATCGATGCCACCTTCATGTCAGTTTAGTTTCCTATTTCTAGTTTGCTTTGTAATAAAGTCATTTTCCTACATTGTTGGATAATGGACAATTATAGCATTTATTGTTCAGTAGATTTATTCAAATAGATAATGTTGATCTCTTCTGTGAAGATTAGCTTTTGCTTCATACATATTAGATAGAGATATAGTATCAAATTTTTTTGTTGCATCTTTTCACTTCAACATTCATTAAAGGAATATATGTTTTGAGTTCTGTTAATGATTACAAAGATATAGTAAAGATTTAGCTAGATTTCATGGGATCACAATTACTCAAGCAGGCCACTTGAGGTATTATGTCTCTTCACTTTGTTTATATGTTTAGTTTATAATTGTATGTTTGTATATATGTGTGATTGATGTATGTTGTGAAAAGTAATGAGAAATAGTTAGACTTTGGTAATCTATGTTATAAGTCTTATTGAGTCAAGGTGATCACCGACTGAACCAACTGTTAGTTGCTCTCTTATCTAGAAGTTACATAGGATCATTTGATTACTGTTGTGTTGAATAAACTTAATTTTTTTCTATCATTCCTGTTTACTTAGAGTATTACGAATCCTCATTATTGGAATTGTGTTTTCTTTATTTAGTTCCCTTACACAACCTCTAGAGTAAAACTTAGGAATCCTTAACTGTACACATAGTACAAGCATCATCCAAGAAGATTATGATTCTCTGGTTTGACAATGTAAATGTAACACATTATATAACCAATAGGTTGCTTGATATAGGATATGTTGGTCCATTAAGTAGTGTGCATATGCTTTCTACATCAATGTATTGGTTAATAATGGATTTCGACATTTTTGGTCGTTGTTGGGGATTGTGCTAAGGTTTTGAGTTTTTGAGTTTTTTTTTATTTATGCTTATACTTGCTTTACTAGGAAATACTATTTTTTTTAGCATATAGGATCACTTAGATATTCAATCCATCTCCAAACAATTCACTAACATGGTGTAGGAATAGAGCCATTAGCTTATACATTATTGTATGCGGTGGCCAAGAGACCATAGAGGGAGGTTTCTTCCAACTAGTTCAATAGAAGAAGAAGAACATTTTGAATTATCCTGATGAGTCTAGTTCATGACTCAATTTTGTTAGAATTTATTATCCATTTGCTGTAGTTATCATGGACTTTGGTACCTAGATCTTGATCTTTTTATGATATTTCCTCAAAACCATAGATATTGGGTATAGGTTATTTCCTATAATCTTTAAATGACATTGACATGTTATATGAACTATCTATGTTGATTTTACATGTGGATTAATGAATGTTACTCTAAGATAGTTACAGATATGCAATTATTGTGTGTACTAATATTGTTATGCAGATATAATTAGCAGCCAATAAAATTAAGGAAGGTTCTATTAGTTGGTCACTCGCCATCAAAGTCAACAAGATGGTCATTCAAATGTCAAATGGAGGGAAGATAACTGCCTTGTAACTGGTCTTAATTGCTTGTTGAGCAAATATAGGAGTTATTATTGTGCTAGATTTGTGTTAAAGTGAACATGCTTGACCAAATTCCACGCATGCATAAGCTCCTTTCCACTTTCTATGCTTTCCTTAAAGTGGCATCCTCCTAATCTGTTGTAGTTGATTGCCTTGCTAGGTAGTTGGTTTGTAGTTTTTATTTCTATAAATAAGACTCAAATGCTCCTTCTAAGGGGTTGATCAATCTGAGGTTGTACTTGCATTATTAAGTTTTTTAGTAATATAGTTATGTTACTCATTTGTACTCAAGTTTTCTAATGAATAAAATGAAGTTATAAGTTCGCATCTTTGAATTTACATTTGTCTTAAGGGATACTCATCCAAGGGGGCCCACTTGGTGAGCATTGCATCCTTTAGTTTAGTTGTTATTTTCTGTTAAGCAGTTAGTTAAAATCTGGCACTGTATGTTCCTGCAGCCACTAGAATTACATTCTATGTCTGTTCCTGTAGCCAAAGCAGACAAAGTAGTTTCTTGTTTGTTTGCCCAGATTTTTATTTTCTATCATGCACTTCAGCTTAGTATAGTTGTTGGTTGATGTTCAACATTTATGTTATTTCTTTCCACGTAATTTACTTTCAGCATTATGTCTTTCTTAGCCATAGAGTGAATGTGGCTACTTTGGGGTTTCTAGTGCACATACTGTGCTAACCCATTTCAAGTTCACGTCCCTGGGTTGACAAGTTAAATGAACCTTCATAGTGATTAAGACAACTATTCAGGTTAGATGTCCAATCTTTGAGTCACACCTTTATGGGCTTAGTTGTTAAATCATTGTAGGAGGCCAACATATCCCTTGATCTGGAGAACACTAATGCTTTAGAGGATATTGCAGATTGGAACCAAGGCACCATGGTAGAAGAAGCAGTTCAAAACCCAGTTGAACCAATTACCTTTGACTTTCCTATTTCAAACCAGGAGAGAGTTGATACCTTGAAAAATATTCCTCCTTCAACTCTACCAAACTTTCATGGGCTAATCAATAAAGACCTTGATACATTTCTCTTTAAGTTTGATGTACTCTATAGGAGTTATGATTACACTACAGATGCATACAAGCTCAAGCTTTGCCCAACCACCCTCAAAGATACTGCATTACAATGGTTTATGGGTCTAGGCGAGAATTCTGTAACTACTTGGGCCACCATGAAGGAGAAGTTTTTTTTATAAATATTAGGATTATTGTTGTGGTAGAGATATGAAGAGCGATGACATCTTTAGGATGTCACAAAAAGAAGATGAGCCCCTGGAAGATTATGTTGATAGATTTCAATTTCCCCTCAAGAAGTCAAGATAGAATAGGCTCTCTCCAGAGTCACTCAAGTTAGTCTTCCTAAGAGGTGTGAGAGAAGAATGTATGGATGCACTCAATCTAATTAGAGCATGAGATATCTCTCAACTAGGATTTGATGAAACTTGTCAAATCTATCAAAACTATTCATGCTCTACTTTAAAGAAAAATAGAGGTTTTAGAACCCTAACTTCAAGTAAATCATCCACTGGAGTCTCTAGGGTAGAGCTAAAAAATCTCCTGTCAAATATGAAAGAGGATATCATAAGCCATCTGGCAACACAACTAGACACTCTACACATAAACAAGAAACAAGAGGCATCAGAGGCAGCTTTGAGTGAATACTGTCCACATTGTCAATAGAGGAAGGCCAATTGCTGATGCGAGGGATTTGCTAGTATTTTTGAGGGTAAGAATGAGAAAGTAGATTTTAGAGCCATAGAAGATGAAGAAGGTCAAGTGTAGTGGAGTATGTGAGGCCCACCTTTGTGCGACTGGGCTAGTGGCCCTTTTTAACCATGTTGTTTTGCTTCACCCTAGCTAAGGGTTCAGTCTTTGGAATTGTGGCATTATCTTGGCTCAGTGTAGTGATTTGGTAGTAGTAGTGATTGTTGCAAGTGCCTAGGCAGTACACATCCTATTTAGGATCATTTGGAATATCACTTGTTGTGCTTTAACTAGACTCCTTAGTGTTGTAGTGTGGGGCTAGCTTATGTTGCGCTTCTTGTTTGGATTTTGACTTGTTGTTCGGATTTTGTGGGATACGTAGTCGTTTGAGGACTAGTGACCCCTCCTAATTGGACTTTTGTCAGTTTTATCTTGTGATAGATGAGTTATTGAAGGATGGAGCTACATCTTACCTACGTGATTATATAATGAATTGCATGATGTTGAATGTGTTATTGATGTAATTGAAATGGTTTAGTTAGGTGGTTTATGATGTGATGATGTTATAGCTCGCATGTTAGATTTTATTTGATGTTATAATGTTATATGATATTTATTTGATACAAATTGGAATATTAATTAATGAGTAAATGAATGGAATGTTATATAGTTTTAACCCTGAGTTGATGTTTGTAAATGCAAATGAATTATGAATCATGTAAATGAAAGCATGTGTATAATTGAGGATATACATGACTATGTGACTTTGTGTGTGTGTGCATTTCCTTTCGCTTTGGATATGATGAACATGTGCTATTGATCCGTTTGTGGAAGTGTGTAGATAATTTTCTTTGCCCATGGAAAATCGGAGGTCATTCCAATAACCCTATGTGATATCCATGTTTAAGCTGACCTAGTCCCAAGAGGGACCAAGGTCATTTGTGATGGAGCATGATGATTTGTAATGTTTGTATTTGATGTTTAATTTGATTAGGGTTCATCCTTTTTAATTGATTTATTGATCTGTTGTAAATTTTAATATTGAGTTGCACTATTTTGGTGTTATTTATTTATTGAGTCTTTTTATGTGAATTTATGAACCCCTTGGTGTTGATTGTGGTCAAATAATGACCCTAAGTCATACCCCTAGGATCTAGGACCAATTTGAACATGTGAGACCTTAGTTTAACCTTCTTTTGGTCACCTTAACTTGACCCTGAAGTTAAGTGACAAATTTTGAAGTTGGGTGAGGTGGTGGACAAGTCAAGATTCCACCATGACCAACTCCACTTCCCTAGGATAAGGTCTCCCTTATCTTGAAGTGA
Organism: Cunninghamia lanceolata; assembly: GCA_027924645.1. Taxonomy (NCBI): domain Eukaryota; kingdom Viridiplantae; phylum Streptophyta; class Pinopsida; order Cupressales; family Cupressaceae; genus Cunninghamia; species Cunninghamia lanceolata. The sequence goes on from BSBN01000923.1 coordinate 3,796,082, forward strand.
TTTGGAAGCTTCCAAAGCCTTCTAGTGTGTGAGACCTCATTCCTATCCTCTTATACATGTGTGAGAGCATCTATGGGGGAATGGTGTGGGATAGGAGAATGACATGTGTCTTCTCCTTATCCTTATGAAGTCTTCCATGTGGGATTCCCCTCTCCACTATGCTCTCACACATGTGAGAGCATTTGTGGGAAGGAGTGAGGCTTTGTGGGATGGGAGTGTGACATGTGTCACCTCCTCATCCCTTAGGGTTTGTGAGTGGGTTGTGAGGAGGATGGAGAAGGTGACATGGGTCACCTTCTCATTCCTCAAGGCTCTTTGGTTTAGCGTATTAAACTCCATCTTTGAGAGATGGAGAGGGTTCTTCATTTTTGCATTTTTGGAATATTGGTTTGGGGGGAAGGTAACTAAAGTGAGAGGATTTGGAGGCAAGGAGATTGGAAGGAGACTTGGGAGCTCTTTAACAACCTCTTACCAAATTTGGGCTTATAAGGTAAGCACCCAAGGCTATATGCCTTCCTTATGTCTTTACTTTCATTGTACGTAAAGACATAATTGCTTCTTTTAATTGCTCACTTAGCTCTTTCCTTCTTTCTTGGGACTTCTTGACTTGCTCCTTTAGTTTCAAAATCTATTCATCAACTTCTTTAATATTTTCCATCAAATCCTGAATATCTGCTTCAGGCTTGTCAAGATCTTCAAGAGCAACTTGTAGTTGTTCATTGCTGACATATATGCAATCACCAATTTTAATGCTACCTAGTTGACTTGCTTCTGGAGAAGTGATATATTTTTTTTGTTGGATGTGTACACCTTCCTAGATCTTCATCAAGCTGTTAAGCTTCCTCCAAGGAACCTTGCTCTGATACCAATTGTTGAACACAAAGAATATGTAGAGGGGGGGGGGTGAATCAGTATTCTGTAAAACTTTTCTTTCACACATTCATTAATCCATTTACCACATTCAAAACATGAAAGCAAAGTAAATTGAAGAAAAGTAGCCACAAAGTCATAACACATAGACAGCAGGATTTTTACGTGGAAAACCCAAAAAGGGAAAAACCATGGTGAGTGTTAGCTCACAAATATTATTATATCAAAACTGGATTACATGAAGGCTCACTGCCCAAGTACTCACTGTCCAAAAGAAGTGCTCACTGCCAAAAGGAAGAGAAGAGAAGATAGAAAAGAAATGGCTCACTGCCAAGAGAAGACCGCTACAAGTGCATCTACAAAATGTTGAAGTGTAGTTCCATTTATAGCTCAGTATATAGATTTAAAAGTCTTCATCATGTTTGCCCTACTTTTTCTTCTCTGCTCCACATATACTTTATTCTTCTACCTTTACTATCTTTTTCTGATCACAAAACTGCCTTAGATTGCACACACATTGAATTCACACTATATTCACACACTTCCATTTGTCAAATGTTGAAATGTATCGAGTTTATATATATGCATCATGAATTTTCTCAAAACTAGGTTGACATGTAAAAGATGAAGCTTGTATATCCAAGATATACATTGTTGGCCTATTCTTGTGTACAAACAATAATGCGGACCCAAGAAAACATGCAGGAGTCTTCATATAGGTTAGGACCTATCATAGAACTGCTTAGAATATTGATTCCAATCATATACCTTCACTGCATATCGATCTAACATGACCATCGACTTATTCTTCAAGTGCACACTTAACTAACTTGACTGTCATACCATAACTTTCAATGCGAACCATATGAGAATCAGAAATTCATAACCAACATTCATTATATACTTCTTTTCATACCTTTAGAATTGTAAGAAACAATAATCTTCTTTAGCAAAATGCAGATTTTAGAACTATTGTTCTGTCACAGTGAAATACTGTCAAACTAGAAGTCGATATTGGAGAGCTTGTAGATGATCTTCCTATGTACTTCAGATGCTGCAAATCTAGAATTAGATAGTTGACATATGTGTTTATAACACCTTCAAACTGTATATTGAAACAATCACCAACGGAGGAATGCGGATCAAAGTTCTGAGGTGTTTTGCATTGTTTCTGACTTAACTCTGTTCACCTGGACTTAGACATTTCACCATATGACTTCCGAAGGAAATCAAGACTTGAACACTAAATCATGACATCACCAAATAGCTATGAATAACATACCAGAATTGTACAATATGATCTTCAACTGCGGAGGAGTAGTAAGTGAATTACTATCATTGTCTTGGTACCCTGTCAGTACTTAGTCAATTTTGGCTAGAAGTTAATCTTTCCAGACCAAAAGGCTATGCACAACTTTGTCACATAAGCTGTTCTAGGTCATGTTTGATTGTTTCCATCAAATGAAAACATCAAGTCTTTACCATATCAACAGTGTCTCTTGATTATGTTGCCAATAATACAATTATGTAGTGGTCATCCTATTAGGGTGCCTTAGATTGAGGTTCAATCCCTGATAGCAAATTAATTGAGAAGTCAAACTCCCTCTTTGGTGGAAACTCTATTATCTCTATTAGGAACATATCTTGGAATTCCCTTAGGATAGGGTAGTCATTAAGCACTGGTTTCATATTATCAAGATCTTTAACTTGAACAACATAAATGGAACATCCTTTTCTTTTGGCTTTCTTTAACTGCATAGCTAAAATTTACCTGAGTTCTAGGGTTCTCTTGGAACCATGAGTCTCCACATGATTCCATAGGTCATCCAAACATCTAACAACCTTATCCTCATAGTTCACAATTGACTTATGTTCAACTAACCAATTGATTCCTAATATCACATCATAAAACCCTAAAGGTGCTACGTAAAGATTGACTTGAGTATGAAAACTCAAAAGGTCTAACTCACTATAAGCAAGACAAGAATCTACCCTCGTTTCTACCCTATTACCATAATGAACCATCCATGAGTTTACCATGTGTCTAGGTCTAACAGATAACTTTGAAACTACTCTTGGATCTACAAAACATTCAATTGCTCTAGTATCAATTAATATAGAAACAGGTTGTCCACAGAGCTTACCTGGAAACTTAATGGGTGCTGCCTAGAAGTTAGCTTGTTGATTGTCCATAGCTGCATGAATCTGGCATTGCGGTGCTCCCTACTGATTCCTATCTCTTCGCCCTATTGATCTCTGAGGACAAGTGTTAGTGTAGAGCTCTTCTCCACACACATAGCATCTGTCACATGGTGCTCTTGGTCCTTCTTACCTATCCATTCAGTTATTGTTGTTGTTGTTATTATTATTGTTGAAATTACCTCTTTTGTTACCTCCATTTTGATTTCCACCATTTCTATCCTGAGAGTTGTTGCCTCTTTTAAAGTTTTAGATATGTCAATTATTGTTGCGCTGATTGCTATTATTCTAATTATTGTTATTATTCTAGGATTTCTTATTCCCAAACTTTGCATCTTTGAACTTATGTTAATTGGTTGCTTGATGCAACTTCTGTTCCTACTTAGTAGCCTTTTCAAAGATTGCATCCATAGTCAATGGGTTATTGATGTCCACATTCACTCCAATCTAAGGCCTTAAGCCCATGATGAACTTCCTAATCCTGAATCTCTCATCCATCTGATATTGTGGTACATACTTGAGCAACTGAGAGAACCTTTCCCAATACTAGGTTACCAACATACCTCCTTATTCTAAATTCTAAAACTCTGCCATCTTCTTGTCAAAGAAGAGTTATGGTAACCACCTTTTCCTAAAAACCTAAAGAAAGAGCTCCCATGTTATTTCTCCTGGCAACAATATTTTATCCCCATTTTCATTATCCCACCATGTAGTTGCTTCTCCAATAAGCTGATAGGAACCCCACATTGTATTAGTCTCATTCGAAAGGTTACGGAGCTCAAAGTACTTTTCCATCTTGATAATCTAGGCTTTTGCTCCATTGCTGATGGTTCTACCATCAAATTTAGGTGGGGATACCTTCTTGAGGTCTTTGCCCAACTCCTCCACAATCCTTTCATGATTTTCCACATTCCCTTCATTCTCTGGGTTTCACACCTCATCCCCTTGGTTCTCATTTCCTTGGTTCTGATTCTCATTTCCTTGGTTTTTCATTTTGATTTTGCCCTTCTCAGTTCCTCTGATCTCTTGTTCAAGATTATCCATCCTAGTTCCCTATTGGGTCAGGAGAGCGAGGATTTGATCCAACATTTCATTTTGTTTATTGTTTGATCCACTACAGTTGGTGTTTCTTGTATCCATGATGACTGATTTGCATCAAATTCACATCTTAGCATAATAGACAAAGGCCCTAGTGTCAAACCTAGAACTCTGATACCAAATGTAAAGTACACATTCCAAAACAATAATTACTGAAGTAAATAATCCACTTATTTACATTAACTCAAATAAAAAGATAGATCCTCAATATATCAACAATAATGACATTACATCTTACAAATCTACGTGCCATAACCATAATTTAGCACTATAAAAGAATATACAATGTACATCTTAGGTTCTCATGCCATAAGTCATCTCAAATAATAATATGGTACAATAATTAAGTATAAAACAAGTAATGAATGATAAATTGAATTACTGTCATCAGCCACCACTAACCCACATGGTCATTCGCAAGTCGAGAGACAGGAACATGGCCCACGTGCTTTTCTGACCAACCATGAAGCAATTGCACTTCCCCAGAATCCTTCGTGACACGAAGAATACTTGACCTTGCACGAAATGCCTAGCAACTTGGAAACAATTGGTAGGAGGGAACACCCAATGCAACATGATGTCTAAATGCAAATCTAACAATGATGTGCGATATCTCACAAACAGGATGTGATAGAGAAACATATTAATAAAGTTTTGCTAGACATTCATTCATCTATTTCAATGAAGACATGGCTTGGCCCAAGCACTTATACAAGTAACGGTCAAATCTTGAAAAGAGGAAAAGTCTTCTCTAGTTACCCATATTCGACATCCTAGCCTGAAAGTAACCCAATCACACATAAAGCAAGAAACATACATGAACCCCTTTGTAACCATAATCAGTAATCTCAAGGTAATCAATGCACTCATAGTTACTTCCTTTCAAGAATCAAATTGAAATAAATTTATTTAACCAAGACTAGATTTGTTGCATAATTTTTATCTTAAGATGCTCACATACATGACTGGAAAAGCATATTTACGGGCATACATACACATATATATGTCTAGTATATACGGGTATATATAATGTATCTTTCTTTAAACATGTAACCATTTTAAACGATATACACATGAAAGAGTACTATTTCTCCTTTAAAACTAAAGCATAGGAATCATATTTCAAAATATAACTTTGTTGTGTGGTTCATTTATTAATTTTAACATACCAAATACTATATACTTCATCATGTAATTTGAAAAGGAGTAACTCATTCTATGTAAAAGCCTATATATATAGATATAGCAACTAACACCGGTGGTTTGAAATATCCATCGAGGGCCACTTAAGTGGACAACTAAATAAAAAAAAAGACATAGGTTGATGATTTCATAAAGTATCGGCCGACAAGGTAAGGGATACAGGTTGAGTCAAAAGGGCCATCTACAGGCTGAATAAAGGTGTGAAGGTTTAAACCTTACACAACCGTTGATCAAGAGAACAAGGCTAACAATTCGTTAGAAGAATTGTTAGAAAATACCCATGACAAGCCGTTGAAATAGGAAAGAGCCTGAAAGAAACCAAAGTGAAGTCAATTAAATGGTCCAAGGCTGATGACAATAGGCATGAGAAACCAATAACAATAGGCCAAAACTTGCGATGAGAGGCCGTTAACAAGCTGATCCAAAAAAATAAAGATTTGTTAACATAATCACAAAATAAAAGCTGATGTCTATGCTCAAAGACCACAATAACAGAAAATGACTGAAGTAAGGAAATATTCAAGCCATTGTCAATAGTTTAGAGGCCAAGAACAAAGATAGGCCGAAGAAAGTTTGTATAGGCTATTGACATGATTAAAAAATCCGAAGAGATTTCAAAGGCTGCTATCTATAGGTTTCATAGGTCATTCCAATTATAAGGGGTTGATAAAATAGGAAAGAGCGATTTAAAAAAAACAAAAGGACCCAAGAACATTAAACAGGTAGTCATCCACCCTATGAGTTCATAACAATCCACATACAGGCTGACGTAACCTTAGGAGATTTCAAAGGTTATAGAGCCTAGAGAAAAGATAGAAAAAGAGATGTTGAATTTGTGCATACAAATTTTTTAATAGAAAAAAATCGATTACACAAGAGTGTAGACAAAAGTATAAAACAGAGGGCGCTGGAAAAGAAAGATAGGCCTATCCAAAACAATAATAGTTCAATTTATAAAGAGAGATGAAGAACAATCCAAAGGCTTTAGTGGGTGTTGGCACTATTACAAGTCCGTAGAAATACAAAGTAAGGTTGTATCATTCACAATCAAGAACAAAACAATGTTTTAAGGGCTGATTCTATCTATGCATAGGCAAAGTTCTATGATATACATACTCAAAGAAAAATAGTTGTTACCCACTTGTCGATGTCCTATTTCATATTTCTTGCCCTCCTTATGTTAGTATTCTTCCTTTTCTCTTCGTGGCTCTGTGTGCAATATCCCTTCTTTCTCTATGTGCGTGAGTTTTTCCTTCTGCTCTCCCCTGATTTTATCTTTTTCTTCCTCTATTAATGGTGTCCTTATTTTAAGAACAAAGATTTCTTATCTTTATTTATTTTATTGACTTTAGTTCATTCTTCATTGCAAGGTGAGTGAAGCTTCAATTTTTGCATGAAGCCCTCTCTTTAATTTGCATGCCTAAAAATATATTATTATTATTTTGAATTTTAAAAATAAAAATAACTTATTATCATATATATATATATACTCTAATTTTAAGTTTTTAACTAAACTATTGTTTCAAGCATGAGACTAATATATAGATTTTTATTAATTTAAAACTATATATATATATATATATATATATATATATATATCCCTTTATATAGTTATGAATAAATCAAATTGAACTCAACTATACAGTTTTTTTATTAATCTAAGTCAAAATAACATATAATACTTGACCAACTTTTGTAATTCATAAAAATGTTTTGAAGCAAGATAAATTTCATAATTATTTACTCATCATACCCAAACACGCAAACATTCCATGACATGAGCTCAATAGGATTACACTATGGAAACTTTAATGAAGCCAATCAAGAATGCAAGATAATATGATGTAGCATGAACTACGTGTGTATGTGTAGGCGTCGGGGTTTATACTGTCATACCAACTCTTTCTAGCGGCTAGGGCATTTCTACCTCAGCTATATTCTCATCTTCGACGTGTCCCTGCACTCAGTCGCACTCAAATTTGCATCAATAGGTTATTCCCAATAATCATAACCAAAGCTTGAGAAAACACGATCCATAATCATATACATTTTAATCTAACAATAAACTAGGTTCAAATTCATGCATTTAATTCATGACAATTTACCTGTTATGCACATGTAATTTACCCAACAATAAATAATCAAAGTAATAACCAATAGTTTGAATTAACTGAGTTAAAAAGGTTGTGATGTGATAATTTTTATGCCCTTATATTGAAAGGCACTTAGTGCATTCATTTTGATCATCTAGGATTTAAGAATATTATTTAATTATCATTCAATTTACATACTTCAACTAGTGTTGTAAAAGGAATCTAGCTCTACATACACATTCTAAAAGTATTTGAATGATTAAATATTAACGTTTTGATTATTCATATAAATTTTTTGGGTTGACCTATGATTACATAGCCTCTTTGATATATTGGCAACTAAAAATTATCTTTATAAATACCACCAATCCACAATTATCATGAAGCATAAAGGAAGTCAAGATAAATCAATAAAATTGAAGAAAATAAGTTTATAGATCAAAAAGGACAAGTTTGTAGGGGCATGGAAAGTTCATGCTTACACATTGGGGTAAGTGCAAGAAGATGGGGGGCCGAAGATGGGGGGCCAAAAAGGGGTCTTAAGTGGCCACTGTTTTTTTTTTTTTTTTTTTGAAATCAGGAAATGCTGACCTTGGATGAGAAATTGAGCATAGTTACACTCAAAATTTGGAGATGCAACCAAAACAATGTTCGTAGTGCTCCGAGTCTACTTTCTAAACTACTATTTAAAAAAAAAAATGGTATAGATTAAGGGGTTTAAAAGAGGGAGCCACAGAAATTGGTGTTGTTTTTGTCAAAAAAACATAACATAGCATGTTTTGTGGCTCCCTCAAAAGGTTAACTTTTTTTTGGTATTTTTAAAATCGCTTCAATGAGAAATTAGCTAACAACATGTAGTTTATGCCTAATTTTTCTAATAATTTTTTGATGAATATTTGATTTTTTACTAATTTTCAAAGTGGACACATCCTAAAAAATAGAATTTTGGCCGTGCTACCCCTATAAATTTTGAAAACTAATTGAAAATCATTGTTTTTAATGTGTAGAATGGAGTCTAGTTTCTAAATATGTAATTTTTTTAAAATTTCAATGAATGGTTAATTTATAATGAAAAAAAGACCAAACAGTGGTTTTTGCCCAAAACTGGACACACAAACAAAAGAAATTAAAAATGAAAGGTTTAACATTGTCAAAATGTGAAAAAATTACATAATTAAATAGCTAAGAGAAAGCCTAACATTACCAAGGTGTTCAATTTGTTTGACCTTGAAACACGTGCAAATCTAAGGGTTAGCACGAACAAAATTATGTGAAATCTTGTAGAATTTGCAAAAACATGTCTATGGATGTTGAAAAGGCACTCCAAGTCTTTGGGTTAGAAATCCAAAGCAAATCCCAAGCCTAAGGCTTGGGATTCCCAAAGTACAATATAATGTGAGTGCGTTATAACGCGCTCACGTTATGTTGTGCTTTTTTCCTTTTTTGCATGTTTGCCAGTGTTTTCCCAGTTCGACATAACGCGAGCGCGTTATAACACACTCGCGTTATGTCTTCCTTTGAATGAGTTATGTTCAAGTTTCATAAGTATGTTTCATGGATGTTTATATCTATGCTTGTAGGTATGTATGCATGCTTGTATGTATGTATGTATGTTTGTATGTATGCATGTATGTATGTATGTATTTATGTAGGTATGTATGTGTTTTGGGTTTAGTGTATATAAGGACCTGAGCTTGTATAGTTTTGAGGGTTGAGGGTTGAGGGATTAGGGCATAAGTAATAGGTAGAGGGTAGAGGGTAGAGATTAGAGGGTTGAGGGTTATAGTTGAGGGTTAATATTTGGGTTGTTAAGTGTATAAGATTAAGTGTGTAAGGCGCAGGGATTAGGTTTTAGGATATTGGGTTTAAGGTTTACGATATGGATTGAGGGTATATAAGGCATAGGGTGACTTGGGTTGAGAGCACATATGGTTTAGGTTTAATTTAAGTATAGGGTTGAGGCACAATATTTGAGGTTTAGGATATAAGGGTGAGGTTATATGGTCTAGGGATGAGGGTTTGAGGGTGTAGGCTTCAGGGTTTAAGGTATAGGGTTGATGATTGAGGGATTAGGGCTTAAGTATATTGTTGAGGGTTTAGGGATAGGTTTTAGGGTTTGAGGTTTAAGGGTTAAGGGTTGAGGGATAGGGTTTATGGTTTAGGGGTAAGGGATTAGGGTTCAAGGTATAGTGTCTTGGGTTGAGGGTTTAGGAATAGGGATAGAATTTAGGGTTTAGGGATGAGGGATGAGGGATTAGGGTTGAGGTTTGAAGGTTGAGGGATTAAGGTTTAAGGTATAGTGCTGAGGGTTGAGTGTTTAGGGATAGGGTTTATGGTTTAGGGTTGAGGGATTAGGGTTTGGAGTTGAGGGATTAGGGTTTAAGGAATAGTGTTGAGGGTTAAGGGTTTAGGGTTGATGGATTAGGGTTTAAGGAATAGTGTTGAGGGTTTAGGAATAGGGTTTAGGGTTGAGGGATTATGGTTTAGGGTTGACGGATTAGGGTTTAATGTTGAGAGTTGAGGGTTGAGGGTTTAGGGTTTAGGGATAGGGTTGATGGTCAAGGGATTAGAGTTAAAGTAGAGTGTTGAGGGTAGAGGGATTACGGATAGGGTTTAGGGTTGAAGGTTTAACGATTAAGGGTTGAGGCTTCAGGGCTGAGGGTTAAGGGATATGTTTTCGGGTTTAAGTTTTAAGGGTTAATGGTTGAGGGAGAGTGTTTAGGGTTTAGGGATAAGGGATTAGGGTTTAAGGTATAGTGTGAAGGGTTGAGGGTTTAAGAATAGGGATAGTGTTTAGGGTTTAGGGATGAGGGATTAGGGTTGAGGGTTAAGGGATTAGGGTTGAGAGTTGAGGGATTAGGGTTTAAGGTATAGTGTCGAGGGTTGAGGGTTTAGTGATAGGGTTTAGGGTTGAGGGTTGAGGGATTAGGTTCTAGGGTTGATGGATTAGGGTTTAAGGTATAGTGTCAAGAGTTGAGGGTTTAGTGATAGGGTTTAGGGTTGAGGGTTGAGGGATTAGGTTTTAGGGTTGATGGATTAGTGTTTAAGGTATAGTGTTGAGGGTTTAGGGATAGGGTTTAGGGTTGAGGGATTAGGGTTTAGGGTTGACGGATTAGCATTTAATGTTGAGAGTTAAGGGGTGAGGGTTGAGGGTTTAGGGTTTAGGGATAGGGTTGATGGTCAATGGGTTAGGGTTAGAGTGTCGAGGGTAGAGGGATTAGGGATGGGGTTTAGGGTTGAAGGTTTAAGGATTGTGGATTGAGGCTTTAGGGATTGAGGGTGTAGGGATAGGGTTTAAGTTTTATGGGTTAAGGGTTGAGGGATAGGGATTAGGGTTTAAGGTATAGTGTTGAGGGTTTAGGGATAGGGTTGAGGGTTTAGGGATAGGGTTGAGGGTTGAGGGATTAGGGTTAAAGTAGAGTGTTGAGGGTATAAGGATTAGGAATAGGGTTGGAGGGTTTAGGGATAAGGGATCAAGGTTTAATGTATAGTATCGAGCCTGTTGAGGGTTTAGGAATAGGGATAGCATTTAGGGTTTAGAGATGAGGGATTAGGGTTGAGGGTTGAGGGATTAGGGTTTAGGGATAAGGTTTAGGGTTTAGGGTTGAGGGATTAGGGTTTAAGGTATAGTGTTGAGGGTTTAGGGTTGAGGGATTAGAGTTAAGGGTTGAGGGATTAGGGTTTGACATTCAGGGTTGAGGGTTGAGATTTTAGGGTTAAGGGTTTAGGGATAGGGTTGAGGGTCGAGGGATTAAAGTTAAGGGTTGAGGGATTAGGGTTTGATGTTGAGAGTTGAGGGTTTAGGGATAGGGTTGAGGGTCGAGGATTAGAGTTAAGGGTTGAGGGATTAGGGTTTGACGTTAAGGGTTGAGGTTTTAGGGTTGAGGGTTTAGGGATAGGGTTGAGGGTCGAGGGATTAGAGTTAAGGGTTGAGGGATTAGGGTTTGACGTTGAGGGTTGTGGGTTGAGGTTTGAGGGTTGAGGGTTTAGGGATAGGGTTGAGGGTTGAGGGATTAGGGTTAAAGTAGAGTGTCAAGGGTATAAGGATTAGGGATAGGGTTGGAGGGTTTAGGGATAAGGGAATAGGGTTTAAGGTATAGTATCGAGCCCATTGAGGGTTTAGGAATAGGGATAGCATTTAGGGTTTAGTGATGAGGGATTAGGGTTGAGGGATTAGGGTTGAGGGTTGAGGGATTAGGGTTTAGGGATAAGGTTTAGGGTGTAGGGTTGAGGGATTAGGGTTTAAGGTATAGTGTTGAGGGTTTAGGGATAGGGTTTAGGGTTAAGGGATTAGAGTTAAGGGTTGAGGGATTAGGGTTTGACGTTGAGGGTTGAGGGTTAGGGATAGGGTTGAGGGTTGAGGGATTAGAGTTAAGGCTTGAGGGATTAGGGTTTGATGTTGATGGTCAAGGGTTGAGGTTTTAGGGTTGAGGGTTTAGGGATAGGGTTGAGGGTCGAGGGATTAGGGTTAAAGTAGAGTGTCGAGGGTATAAGGATTAGGGATAGGGTTGGAGGGTTTAGGGGTAAGGGATTAGGGTTTAAGGTATAGTATCGAGCTCGTTGAGGGTTTAGGAATAGGGATAGCATTTAGGGTTTAGGGATGAGGGATTAGGGTTGAGGGTTGAGGGATTAGGGTTTAGGGATAAGATTTAGGGTTTAGAGTTGAGGGATTAGGGTTTAAGGTATAGTGTTGAGGGTTTAGGGATAGGGTTTAGGGTTAAGGGATTAGAGTTAAGGGTTGAGGGATTAGGGTTTGACATTGAGGGTTGAGGTTTTAGGGTTGAGGGTTTAGGGGTAGGGTTGAGGGTCAAGGGATTAGAGTTAAGGGTTGAGGGATTAGGGTTAGATGTTGAGGGTTGAGGGTTTAGGGATAGGGTTGAGGGTCGAGCCCGTTGAGGGTTTAGGAATAGGGATAGTGTTTAGGGTTTAGGGTCAAGGGATTAGGGTTAAAGTAGAGTGTTGAGAGTATAGGGATTAGGGATAGGGTTTAGGGTTGAAGGTTTAAGGATTGAGGGTTGAGGCTTTAGGGCTAAGGGTTAAGGGATTAGGGTTTAGTGATAGGGTGTAGGGTTTAGGGTTGAGGGAATAGGGTTTACAGTAAAGTGTTGAGGGTTTAGGGATATGGTTTAGGATTTAAGGGTTTAGGATTTAGGGTTTAGGATTAAGTGAGACCTAGATGGCTAAGGATGGATGGAGAGGTAGACAAGGAGTGACTGAGAGACATAGAGAGGGGAGAGGTAGAGAGGTGAGGGGGGGAGATAAGTGAGATATAGAGAGGTGAGAGATAGAACATGAGCTAATGGAACTAGAGGTGAGATATTGTAAAGGTGCTATCGAAGGTGAGATAGGCACAAATATTTATGGATCAATCTATAGCAGGACAAAACGTGAGCGTGTTATAACGCACTTGCGTTTTGTTCTACTTTAGAAATGGTAAAAAAGCCTAGACCCCCATGATCCAGGTCCACATGCTCTATTTTCATGCTGATTATGCATGTGTTCCAACAAAAAAGAAGTGCTTTCATGCTGTTGGGAAGTTCACATGCAAATTTTATACATTCTACCACCTTTACATGATCTTTCCACCACCTTTTTTGCTTTGCCAACTTGAGGAGGAAATAACATAGTTTTCACATCAAATTTGATATATATCTATTCAAATTTCAATTTTTGTAGTGTTGCAATGTTAATTGTGATTCAATTTTAGGAATTTAACATTATAGATTGGTTAATAGTATTGTTGTTACTAATTATATTTGAGTGTTATTCAATTTAACATTGAAAATGAAGCAAGTGGTGAAAAACTCAAATTGTTGAGGAGTTTGATGCAAGAAGAAAAAAACACTACATAATTGGGTACTCTCTCCATTCAAATCTCTATTTTTTAGGTATGTCAAGTCTTTACATGCATGTTCTTTACATTTTCCTTAATTCTATTTGAATTACTTTATCATGCTTTATCATACATGTTTATATCACTTGTATCTAGTATGCATAATAGAAGACTATGTATACATATCTTGTGTTTATATGATAGACTATGTTTTAAATTAGTTCATGGTATGCATAATAAAAGATATATCAAAGGTCAACATTAATTAAAATAGACACATTCCCAATCAAGAAAGCAGCCTACAATCTCACATGATGCCATGTATATTTTCTACACTTGGGTTCTTTAATAATTATGTCTAATAAACAGACCTTAACATACCATTACAATCCCACTATTATCTTGTCATATTAACAAGTTAAAATACAAATGAATAGGTGCCAAGATCATACAAGTATGCACATGACATGATGATTTGTATGCACATATCTTGGGCTAGGACATTTCTTATGCACCTATTCATGATGATTTTTATGCACATGACACAACAATATTTCAAAATTTCCTAATTGTCCTTTGTTAGCACATGATGGTGGTTACCTTGATCGACTATATACCATTCAATACCCTAAATTACAAAGATTAGTCTAATGATTTTTACGACAATCCTAGATATGTTATACGGAGGTAGGGTTCAACTCAATCCAAAGGGCTCATACCAATAGTTTCTTCAAATTTCATAAGCTTTCCTCTCAAGCAATCTCCCTATACAAAGGCACAAAGAGGGTCTTCAATACTTCAAAACCTAACAAGGCTACTAGAGGTCTTCTTACCCCTCAGAAACTTAGACATAACCATTCTAAACCCTTACTCAAGTCTACACTCTTCAATTGTTGTCTATTCCTTCACAAGCCACCCAAATCCCAGTAGCCCTAGTACCAACAAAACACCTTCTCAATTCCAAATCCTAGTAGCCCTAGTAACAACAAACATGTCAAATTGGGTCTGCCTCAACTTTTTCAAGCATGAAGTAGCTAAATGCTTTGTATGGATGCAATAACATTGTACAATAATGCTTTGTATGGTTGTAATAATTTGCTCTGTATGCTTTGTACCTATTTTGGTTGAGTGACATTTACTCTTTTACATGATGATTGCATGTATATTTACTATGAAGGGTTGAATGACATATATTTTAGTTATTTGTATGGATTCATTTCTTAGGAACTAATATTGGTCTCTTTATCATGCTATAGACAAATTCTCCGTCATGCTGAAGAAACGATCAAGAATTAAACTAACATAGGAAGAGATAGAAGCTAAGAATGCAAAGAAAGCAGCAGCTATGAGGGAACTTCGTGAGAAGAGGAAATTGGACACGATAAATGAAGACATGCCAATTGAAGAGGAACTGCGATCACGTAGGGTCCCTCTACAATAACCTCTCTTAGTTTTTTATATCTCTGAGGCGTTTGCCTGTGGTGAAAGGTTTTTTGCTGCCCCAAAAATCGTCAGAAGGAGGCAGTGTAAAGTTGCAAAGGGGTGTAACTTTCATGCTGCTCCTGATGCAACCAAAATTATAGTTCCAACACGTTCGGATGGGTATGTTTAAGCTAGGTATGGTCTTGTTTTGCACCCAAACATGCTGAAACAGTCCGAGCTACATTGTACCAGCGATATCCCTGAAGAGTCCAAAGTGTAAAAAGGTAGCAATCTTTGACGAGCAGTTACTCAGAAACCGTGTGACTTAGATACATTCCGTCTGAGGCAACGTGATCATGTAGGGTCCCTCTACAATAACCTCTCTTACTTTTTTATATCTCTAACATGTTTGCCCATGGTGAAAGGTTTTCTGCTGCCCCAAAAATTGTCAGAAGGAGGCAGTGTAAAGTTGCAAAGGGGTGTAACTTTCATCTTGCTCCTGATGTGACCAAACTGACTGTTCTAATGCGTCTGGATGGGTATGTTTAGGCTAGGCATGGTCCTTTTTTGCAACCAAACATGCCAAAACAGTCTGAGCTACATTGTATCGGCGATATCCCTGAAGAGTCCAAAGTGCAAAAAGGCAACAATCTTTGACGAGCAATTACTCAAAAATTGTGTTACTTAGATACATTCTGTCTGAGGCAACGCGATCACATAGGGTCCCTCTACAATAACCTCTCTCAGTTTTTTATATCTTTGAGGTGTTTGCCCATGGTGAAAGGTTTTCTGCTGCTCTAAAAATCGTCAGAAGGAGGCAGTGTAAAGTTGTAAAGGGGTGTAACTTTTGTTCTTCTCCTCATGTGGCCAAACTGACAGTTCCAACACATCGGGATGGATACGTTTAGGCTAGGCATGGTCCTTTTTTGCACCCAAACATGCCGAAATAGTCTGAGCTACATTGTACCGATGATATCCCTAAAGAGTCCAAAGTGTAAAAAGACATCAATCTTTGACGAGAAGTTACTCAAAAACTATGTCACTTAGATACATTCTGTCTGAAGCAACATGATCATGTAGGGTCCCTCTATAATAACCTCTCTCAGTTTTTTATATCTCTAAGGCATTTTCCCGTGGTGAAAGGTTTTCTGCTACCCCAAAAATCATCAGAAGGAGGCAGTGTAAAGTTACAAAGGGGTGTAACTTTTGTTCTTCTCCTCGTGTGGCCAAAATGACAATTCCAACGCGTCTGGATGGGTACTTTTAGGCTAGGCATGGTCCTATTTTGCACCCGAACATGCTGAAATAGTCTGAGCTACATTGTACCGACGATATCCCTGAGGAGTCCAAAGTGCAAAAATGCATCAATCTTTGATGATATGTTACTTAGAAACTGTGTCACTTAGATACATTCCGTCTGAGGCAACGTGATCATGTAGGGTCCCTCTACAATAACCTCTCTCAATTTTTTATATCTCTGAGGCGTTTGCCCGTGGGGAAAGGTTTTCTGCTGCCCCAAAAATCATCAAAAGGAGGCAGTGTAAAGTTGCAAAGGGGTGTAACTTTTGTTCTTCTCCTAATGCGACCAAACTGACAATTCCAACGTGTCTAGATGGGTACATTTAGGCTAGGTATGGTCCTATTTCTCACCCAAACATGCTGAAATAGTCTGAGCTACAAACAACACTACAAATACCATGATATCTTGCATAAAGTTGTCTTTTAGCCTTTTATAAAGGCATGCCCATCAAATTCAACCGCATAGAGATGATTGTTTGTATTCCAAATTCCTTTTAAATACTGACCTTCCAATCCTTTTTCCCACCCTCATATCAATTAAATATGACCTTCGATTATGATATGGCGCTCGAGCTTATGAGAGTTTACCAGAGATGCCGATTGAGTTAGGTTGAAGGGCCAGTGAACTAATGACATAAAGAACCTTTAGTAGGTTGATTTAAGTGATAGTAACTTGTGATTATAACTTAATATTAAATCAAATCAATAAGAAAGACTTAAATATTCTAACTTTCATCAAGAGATATCTAGGACATTTCAGAGACCTCAGGGACATCAGAAGAAAGACATTAGAGTATGACACTTATCATAGGCTTAGGGTTCTAAGACATAAACAACTTGACATTCGAATCAAACTCATGACTCCCCTTGATAAATATAACTCTCCTTGATGATGACATTGAATTATGATTATGAAATCTTGTGTCTTCTCTAACTTCTTATTGCATGAACAAAACCACATCCACCATGAATATGAACCTTGCATCATATCAACCTTCCAAGATAGACCTTATCATGAAAACCATATTCACAACAAAACCTTGCATGAACAAAACCACATCCACCATGAACATGAACCTTGCATCATATGAACCATGTTTGTCTTGTGCAGCATCAACAGGAATTGAGAGACCTTATCATGAAAACCATATTCACAACATCATGCACCTCATGACCATCACCTACCTTGAATCACTGTATCACCTTATTAGCATCATGGCATCAACCTTGACATCAATGACAAACAACCTTGACCCTTTGACTTCAATGACAACCTCGAACCTTGATTGTTGATGACTTATGGAAGCCTATAGCCCCAATGTTATGTTGCATACTAAAATTAAGTAAGACTCAATGTACTCTCATAACCTCGCCTTATATACACGAGGAATTACATTTAATAACCAGAATGGTCATCAGGTGCTCATAAACATATGATTTTGACTATCTTATTTAAAACAACAAACATACTCTTTGCATCCCAATATGGTATAATAACAAGAAATTAAGAAATATTTTCAGTTGATCAACTCATAACGAATATGGATCAACATTCTCATTTGAATATTTTCAATTGAGCAACTCATAAAGAATATGAATATTTTCTGTTCAACATGATGATTCATTTTTATTTTAAATACAACTTTTATCTTTTAGTTCCAGAATGAGGTTTAGGTGATACTTGAATAACAATAGCTGGCTTATTGGATCAACAAACATCCTATGCAATACAATTGGACTTTAAATATTTGAAGTAACCATCTACAAATATCTATTGAAATGTGGATTTATAATGCAAGTATGGACACCATCAATAAAAAAATTTGTATTAACCAAATATCCATATAGGCATACATCAATATCTATCGATATAAGTATAACATATATACAAAATAGCCATACAGGCTTACAAGAATGCCATATAGGCATACAATGTCAACTATATAAAATATAAAATATATGTCCACAAATGCCATATAGGCATACAACAAAGGAACACAATAAAAAGTCATTCCCCTTTGGCTGGTGAAGAGAATAGATCACGGGTAGCCTTTGATTTTTTTTGGGGATGGAGACACGTATGTGGGTGGTCTACTACGAACTCGAGGGCTGCTCCTCCTATTTAGTTGTTCATGCATCTGTAGCTGTTACAATAAAAAGTATATACATTAATATATAGAAATTACATGTTATAAAAAATGAAACATTTAACAAAATAATCACTTATTGCTACCATATAATCTGTCTCCTCATTTGCTTTAGTAGTAGGATTAGGTTGTGGTGATGTCATGTCCTATAGAAACCATCCAAATAGAAATTAAACTTCAAACCAATAATCTTTTAATTTTTCAAAAATAAACAAATATAACAATGAATGTAATTTAAAATTTACTAATCTGCCTCATACCCCTATCAATGGCATGGAGCTATGAATCACAGAGGATACACCATGCTCCATTGCTATATGAACATTGGTAGGTGCCTTCACAGCCTGCATCATCTGGAAATAAAATAACATTATTCAATTATGAAAACTATAATAGTGATGCAAATCATGGCTCCTAACATACACACACATTCACCTAAACATGGAAGTACACACAATAAAGCACATGAGTCACATACAAAAATCTGGTAAGTACAATTCATTCATTAAACTATTTATTTTATTACATCCGTGAAGCTTTGAAGTCCACCACCGCTGGCAGCTGTTGCCGTGAAATCTCCAATATTAACCTATTCAACATCTAAAATCAAATATTAGAATACCATTCATATAATGATGCTATTCACATGTAATATTTATAATTGTTTACTAGTTACATACCCTGACAATAGATGATGTAGTGTAATATGCAGGTGGAGAACCACTGAAAACTGCATCAACGCTATGACCCTAAAATTTTATTAAAATCATCAAACTAAATTAGTTAATCTTGTATTTCAAAAATAGAATTTAATAAACTAAATTCAATGAACTTGCTAAGATTACCTGAGTATCAAGCCCAAAAGTCTCACTCAGGAGGGCATCTGTCATCACCATCTACTCAGCTGTAGATGTAGCCTGTGCACCTGCGTCATGACTATCCGTGGGGTCATAACCACATGCTGACCCGCAAGTCTGACAAGTATGGGGTGGAACCATACTCGAACTCTCCCCCGACCCACACTGTGCTGCAGGACTAGCATGCTATAAGATGCTTTGGGTCAAGGCACTAATGGACTGAAGTGTCTCGACCTCAACACTCTCCTTCACAATGGAAGGGATAGAAATGTGCTCATGGGCCAGTCTGGTGAGTGCTCATCTCGCTGGCCGCTGTGGGTCAACACGTGCCCCTAGTCTATCTTGTGTTGACCCCCTACCTCTACCTTAGAACTCCCACATATCAAAATAATTTGGCACTTTATTTTTGACAAACTCACAGTAGAGTTTTCTCAAAAAATATTGCGGGACCTCATTATTGTTGCATGGAGGATGGTTAAAAACCATCCACCACCTCTGCGCAAAATTGTCCCTTATCGCTTGGTTGTTACACCAATGGATAGGGAACCTCTTGCATGTAAGGGGTAGACATTCATTTGTTTGCGAGTCTATGAAAATAGAACACAAGTCAAGTTTTATAATTTGTTCCTTTTTAACTTGTTCATATGATAACTTGTCAGCATAATACTCTCTAAATTCTCTCATCTTTTCTGTCCAACTAGTGATTTGCTTGCTTATTGAATCTACATTTGATAACATAGATTCAAGGGATTGAGCAAGCGTGGATCTATGCAAGGTTGAAGTTGCAGGTTCTTTCAACCTTGAAATTATGTCCTCAATTTATTTTTTATTATTTTTAATTTGCCCCATTATATTTTCTTGTGTTCCAGGGGCATATTCAGGAATAAATGGAGGTGTTTGTGGTTGGGGTTCTTTTTCAGCAGGTATTTATTGTTTAGTTGATGGAGGATTTTGTGGATTTTCAGGAGGAGGAGGAGGTGCATTATCAACTCCTATAAATTTAAGAAATTTACATCAAAAACTATTTTAACCTACCTATTTAGCAACAAATTCACACAAGAAAGCAAATAAAACTTACTTCTTCAATTTTCCTGACATCGTGGCGGCATTTTGATGATGAATCGGCGAGAAATAGATGACGATTGGACCTTAGATAACGCGAGCGTGCTCCTTTCTTTCTTCAAGCTGTGGGTTTCTTGCAATTTGCTATGAAATAATGAAATAGAACACTACTTTTTTTATATATAGCAGCACATAATGCGAGCGCGTTATGGCTCGGTGTAGGCTCGACAACACCAAGCCATAAAGTGAGCGTGTTATAACACGCTCGCGTTATTTCTATTTTTTTAAAAAAGTTGGCCACTTTTTGGCCCCCCAACTTTTTACACCCACCCATTGGTACTTGATCCTTGAATGATGCTACAATAATATTATAATTCTTAGGTGATTACTAGTTTGTTATTGACTACTGCAAATATCAAGGCACATTAGATTCAGATCTTCATGAGTATTTGTGCATAGTTATAGAGCTAAGTACATTTATTTCTATTTTACATTCCCACATTCAATTTATTATAAATTATCAAAATATCAATATCTAACTATTATAGATAATTAATCTAGGTTAATTCTATTTATGTGTATGAATTTTATTAGATTAGCCTTGACTAAGCTTAAAGAATGTTTGTTTTCTATTTACAAATAGTTATTGTTCGATTATGCAATCACAACTATCAATTAATTAATCTAGGTTGATTTATACTTCTATGTATTTATCTTATTGGATTAACCTAAATTAAGCTTAGGAAAAAATATTTTCCTTTCTAATAAGTTTACCAATATTTAATCTAAAAATGATAAATTTTATATTTCCTTTACATTACATCTATATTTGATTTTAAAATAATGATATATTTACCCAATAAGGGGTAAGTATTTATGATAGTAAGGTGATAAAAATTCTAATTAAAAGATTTTGAATGATATGATAAGGATTCTCTCTTTATGGAAAGATTATCATTAGTTATTTGAGATATTACCTGACATAAAGAAAATAATTCCAAACCTAGAGGCATTATGCTAATATGGATTTGTCTGAGGTGGATAATGATTTCTAGTTTATAGTTTGGTACTTGGATCTATGTCTATATCCTTAGTATCTCTATGGTGGGCTATGACTTTTGTAATGACCTCTTCTAGCTTGGCCAAGGGGAAGTTAGTCTTGATAGGAGATGCAATAGTGAAGTCAAAATACAACAAGCCTAGAAGGTTGAGAGTGGGTAGTGAGAAAATGTTGAAGGATTTCATGATATATATAAATCAAGAAATCTCTAATCTTGACCTCAATGATTAGGTGATTAGAAAATGGGGACCGGTCAAGAAGATGGATGGTGCCATACGTATTAGTGTTAGAGAAGCCATGGCCAACCTAGTACTAGACCCTAGATAGTCATTAGGGTGGTGAAACATTTTTGACATGGCATAATCATTCAATACACTACCATGCTCTCCATGGTGGCATGTACTTACCTTTTGCATGATGATATCATAGACATTAGGAATGAGCTTGAAATATTCTTTGAATTCTATTTCAATCATTTCCATGGTGCTATAGAAAAGCTTTATAAGGTCCATATAAGGACATAGATGCAATTTTTAAAGCTATGAAAGTTAAGTTGGTCTTTGAGGCCCCATGTGAGGAATGACATTGTTGTGAAGAA
Source organism: Cunninghamia lanceolata (assembly GCA_027924645.1). Taxonomy (NCBI): domain Eukaryota; kingdom Viridiplantae; phylum Streptophyta; class Pinopsida; order Cupressales; family Cupressaceae; genus Cunninghamia; species Cunninghamia lanceolata. Next base: position 3,817,823 of record BSBN01000923.1, read on the forward strand.
AAGGAGGATTTGGTGGAATTCCCCCCTTCTCCAAAAATTCTAGTTGTAATAAATGTAAGGATTTAATGGGAGGTTCTAAAGGGATCGTGTTTTACCCTATTCCCCCATTTTCTTTATATTTTCTAACAATTTGGGTTTGGTCAAGGATTTAATATTTATTGTAGCTCTTGCATTTCTATTAAGACTATGGTGTGGGAAGGGTTGGTGTAATTTGCCCCTTCCCACTAGTATCTCTTATGATACTGTGGGGATAGGTGGTTTAACGGTTCAACGGGACCAATTTTGGCTCTTTGTGGTTTTATAATGGTACCTTGTTTGTATATCCAACAAACTTGAATTTTTTTGAATATGTATTCTCTAGAGTGAGCTATGATGACACCGATCTTCCTTGCCCTAGCACACAAAGTAAAAGGCATGGAAATGGAAAGGAATGGTATGGGTATTTACTAGATGACAAACAAGAGGATGGCAAGGTTTTTTTTCACAATGACAAATCTACTACAGGATGTACTATGGGCTACCCTCTATATTGATTGTATGAACATTCATTCACACTAGATCTAGTAGGGCAATTGACATTATAGTTCCAATTTAGAATGGATACTCAAGAAAATAGAGTAAAATTAGTGAAGAAGATCCCAATGGTAGAGCTTAATGTCGATGTATAGGTGAAAGCAACAATTTATGAGGTGCTAGCACTCATTTGCAAGTTTAATAATTTATGTCCAAGTTTATAGGAGTTGATTGATTAAGCAAGGAATGCATGGAATCTTCTAACAATTGGTAATATGGATCTATTCTTTAGTAAGTGTAAGATAATGGGTCCATTGAGGGAAAAATATGTGCCATATTGTTCATGAATTTATTTCCAAGATTTTTATGAAATAGAAAACTAATATAGACAAGAATGTCTTGTTTTAAATATGTAAATTTTTAAAAACTTTAAACCCATTTTCTATTTATTTGTTAATTTTTAAACACAAAATCTCATAATCATGAAACAAAATATATTTCTATTTTTAGTAACTTTTGATTTTGAAAATTGACTCATCTAATCATTCTTTATATACTAAAAATATAAAACTCATGTTACAATTATTTTAGGCCAAATTATGTGGGTTGTACATGAGGGGTTTTAGGTTTATATCTCGATTGTTTTGAGTAGGTTGTTTATATTTAATCTACATTTTATATGGATGCATGCTACATTGAATATTGGTAGTTTGATGATGGAGGAGGGCCCCTTCACTTGAACCCTCATACTTCATGTATAAAAAATAAAGAATAAAAAAATCATAATTTCCACTAAAAACTTAGAAAAAAAAAATCTTTTTATTAATATTTTTCACTAAAATCTAAAATATTGAACATATTTTATTATTATTTTAATGTAAACAATGGTAACCACTAATAAATTATCTTTGTAAATTAAGTAGACCAATAATCAATATACTCTTTAATTTTAAAATAATTCACAAATAAATACATATTATAACATATGTATATATTAAACCTACTACTATGATGTTGTTCACTATATATAATAAAAAATATTCAATTATATTAAATACTATAATTTAATTTTTATTTTTATTTTTTTGATCAATGAACGGCCGAAGCCTTTGATTATATTAAAAATAAAATTTACATGTCCTCCGTTCAAACGGGCACTGGTAGGAAAGAACGGGGAAGAAAACCTCCAGTCTTGCCCGGGACATTAGTCCAATACATACAAATAAAACCTAGGGGCATACCCCTGTTTATATCTTATACACTATGCTACAATTACACATGTTGTGAAGATGTTGTTACATTACATTATTTCACAGAGGCATTCCCCTGGTTGTATGTTATTCATAATTGTACAACGAATGGTCCTTTAACAGGAGATACATATTCGGAAAATAATGACATTACTCAATGATGACTATTGGTGTGTCTTCCTTTTCCTGTCCTGCATTAGAAATAAAAGGCAACCACCATCCATTCTAAAAGAACACTTATTTTACATGTTAGTCAAATTAAAGGGTTAGTACAAAGGGTATAAGATCAAGAACATAAACCGATGGCCACTAATAGAAATAAAACAAGACTATTACTCTACTACTAATTACCTTAAAAATGCATGACATACTAATCGAGCTACTCCGGAAAGTAATCTAAAAGAACACTAAAAACTATATGTGAGTAAGGGCCTTATAATACTAATCTAATTTGGTTATCTGATTTCTTTATAAATCTAGACTAAATGAAAGATAAAGACCTTAACAAGTTTTTTAAAAAATCATGTAATGTCCGAACTGACACAAAAATCTAATTTTGTTTAGCATTCTTACCTGAGAAAATTTGTGTAAATGATAGAGCCTGAATTTAAAAATCGGCAGAGGGATGATATTTGTGATCAATAAGAGGATATAAATTTAAACCAACAAGAGGGGAGGGGAGTGATAATGAAGAAAAGGTGACTACGAAGGGTTTGTGGATTTAAGAATGTCTAACCCATTCGCACCAAGGTTAGCAAGATTGTCAGCTTTTTGATTACCTTCCCTGAAGATGTGGTTAATTTGAAAAGCTTCAAATTTATCTAGTAGTAGCAGGATTTCTTCGAGCTTAGAGTGGAGAACCCAGTTCGTGGTTGATCTATTGCGCAATGCATTTAGAACTATTTGGGAGTCCCCTTCTATAATAACTTTCGAAATACCCATTTTATGACAAGATTTGATACCTTCATGGAGGGCCTCAAGTTCTGCCATATTGTTAGTGGTTGGGTCTATATTTTTTGCTCTTTTGAAAATCCATTCCCCTTTATCATTATTGATAATACATCCAATACCTAATTGGCCTGGATTGCCACGGGAGGCTCCATCAAAGTTGAGTTTGTACCATTCAGGGGGGGGACAAGTCCACTTACAGTTTTTCCTTGCCTCAGCGTTTTTCGTTTTATAAACTTGGGGGGGGGTTGATAAGTTTTGTCCAATTTTCTTTAATCTTACAGTCCCACATAGAGAAGGAGCCTTCTTCGAAACTAGAATTCCTAATGTGGGAATTGAGGGTTTCGGTAATGCATACTTCAATTTTGTTAGTAAGAGTATCAACCTGCATTTCTAGATTTTTGAAGATCCTTCGATTTCTCTCCTTCCAAATTTCCCAGGACATAATAGCCGAGCAGATATTCCAAATCTTACTGTAAATACCTTTGGATAGGCCCTTGGGCCATCCACTCAAGAGATCCTGGTAGGTTTCTGGCAGAGTGGTGATCCATCCTAATTTAAGTTTTAGCCAATCCCAGCAATGTTTGGCATATGAGCAGTTATACAGGAGATGATCAACATCCTCGGTATTTTGTTTACATAGAACACAACGGGAGGGACCATGAATACCTCTTTTTTGAAGGTTATCAGCAGTAAGGATCTTATTTTGAAAGGCTAACCAGAGGAAAAAACTTGCCTTAGGTAAACAGGCTTTGTCCCAGCAGAGATGAAGGGGGATATTAATTTCTTCCCATCTCTGAGAATTGATTATAGATTTATAGCCCTCTTTAACACTATATTGGCCAGATTTGGCAGCGGCCCATACCAATCTATCATCCCTATTAATCTGTTTTGCTTTCCTCTGATTAATCATTTGATTGTAAGAGGTTATTGAGGCAGGATCCAGATCTAATCCTTCTAAAGATTTCCATGTCCATTCATGGTCGTTATGAAGGGTCATATAATCTTTGACTTTATTACCCCATATTTTAGTGAGGAGATTTTTGCATTTTTGAGGAAGATTCAGAGAATCTATGGGTGGTAATCCATCCCAAGAATCTTCCCAAAACAATGCATCTTGTCCCCTGCCAATATCCCAGGAAAGATGATTAGTAATAATGTGCCTATTGTTAGCTATGAAATTCCAGCTGCTCGAGCCTTTAGGAAGGGTTTTCATTCAAAATAAAGATTCAGGTTTATCAGCATCCAGATATTTGTTATATAGAATTTTAGCCCATTTTTGCTTGTGTTCTTTAAATAATCTCCAAGATAATTTAGCCCCGAAGGCTTCATTTTGCCAATTTAAATTCTTTATCCCTAAACCACCCTGTTCTTTCGGTTGTCTAATCTTATCCCACTTGATGAGGGCCATCTTTTTACTTTCTTCACAATCTGTCCACAGAAAGTTCCTAAGCTTAGTTTCAAGTTTGGAATTAATGGATTTTGAGAGAGGGAGACACGAGAGAGGATAGATGGGTAGAGCTGTAAGAACTGATTTTATTTTAGTTATCTTGCCTGCTTTGGATAGCCATTTATCTTTCCAGGTTCCTATCTTGGAGTCTATTCTTGTCAAAACCTGTTTCCATACTTTATTGTGTTTGATACCACTTTCTAAATCTATTCCTAGGTATTTACATGGGAAAGTTCCTTTCTTGAAACCCAAAATACTACAGATTTGATTTTCTAAAGTAGAATTAGTATTTAAAAAGAAAATTTCGGACTTGTTTGCATTGATATTTTGACCAGAAGCAGCCGCATAAGATTGTATAATGGTTTTGATAGTTTTTGCTTCAGCTATAGTACTTTCACTAGGAAGAATTGTATCATCTGCATATTGTTGGTGAGTTATATTTGGAACATTTTTTGTAACTTGGATACCACTGATTTTCTTTTCGATTTGGGCTCTTGAAAAAGCTCGGCCAAAGGCTTCCGCCATGATTATAAAAAGAAAGGGTGAGAGTGGATCTCCCTGCCTTAAGCCCCTTGAGGTCTCGAAGAAACCTTCTGGCGAGCCGTTAATTAAAAGGGAGATTTTAGTCGTCGAGATACATTGAAATATTAAATTAATCCATTGATGGTTAAAGCCAAATACTTCTAGTGTTTTACAAAGAAATCTCCAATCTACCATATCATATGCCTTTTGAAAGTCAAGTTTAATAAACATGCTTGGAGTTTTGCTTTTGGAAGCTGAGTGGATTGCTTCTTGGATGATCAGGATACCATCTAGAATGGAACGTCCTGGTACAAAGCCAGTTTGTTCTTCCGATATAAGTTTAGGTAACAGGAGCTTTAGGCGGGAAGAGAGGATTTTGGAGTATAATTTGTAGATCGTATTACAAAGCGCAATAGGTCTGTAATCTCCTGGGTTAACAAGATTTTCAGTTTTGGGTACTAAAGTAAGGAATGTAGAGTTAATTTCAGATAATAAGGATCCGCCGTTTCTAGAAGCTTCTATAGCTTTCCATAAATCTGTCCCAATTGTGTCCCAACTTTTTTGGAAGAAGAAGGCCTGGAAGCCGTCAGGACCCGGGGATTTATCGGGATTCATGCTAAATAAAGCTGACTTAACTTCGTCCAATGTAATAGGTTTATTTAAATTTTTATTATCTTCTACCGTTATGAGGGAGGGGATTGAACTCAGTATTTTGTCCTGGGCTATCAAGTTGGAGCTCTCAAAATTATTGAGAATTTTATGGAAGTGATTCACCATAGTTTCAGCAATAAGATTTGGGTTTTCTGTCAAATTACCAGCCTCATCTTTGATCCTTGTTATACTTTTAAAGGCTCTATTCGCTATTGTGCTATTGTGAAAGAATTTTGTGTTTCGGTCGCCTTCATTGAGCCATTTCTCTCTGGATTTTTGTCTCCAGAATGTTTCCTCTTTTGCTAAAATGTCTTCTTGTTTATGTAATAGTTCTTTCTCCAATAAATAAGAATTATTGTTCATGCCGTTTTTAATAATTTCGGAGTTGAGATTAATTAATTCTTCTTCCAAGTCTAATTTTTCTTTAAAAATATTCCTGAAATGTGTTTTGTTCCATTCTAGGATCCTTTTTTTAGTGTGTTTCAATTTTGAAACGAAAGTGAACATTTTTGAGCCTTTGAAGGTTACTTCGTTCCACCAAAGTTTGATTAGATTCATGAAGTTATTGTCCAAAAACCACATCTTTTCGCATTTGAAAGGGTTTCTATGTGGTTTTTTTGGTTCTGTTAAGGAAATTTGGACTAGAAAGTGATCAGATTCGGCTATTGGCAAAATCTGAGAAGAGATATCAAACTGGAAAGAGCTACGGTCTCCTTTAAAAAGAAATCTGTCTAATTTTTCAGCTATATAGTTAAAATCCTTTCTCCTATTATTCCATGTGAAGATACCATTATTGGTTGGGATATCTTCTAAGCAATGATCATCTATCCAATTTTTAAACTCTATAGATGCTGAATGTATATGTTTTGTACCCCCAACTTTTTCTTCTAAGCTAATTATTGTATTAAAGTCTCCACCAATGATAATAATTTCATTGATATAACTGAGGAAGAAATTACTTAGATCTGTCCATACAGCTTTTTTGTCAAAATTAGAAATGGGACCATAAACATTAATTAGCAGGAATTGAAGATTAGAGACGGTACTTTTGACTTGACAGCTCATCCAGTTATGCCTTGACTCAATGATCTCAAGGCTTACCTTCCTCTGATTCCATATAAAGCCCAAACCTCCTGAAGCCCCTCGTGATTCCTGAAAGTGCAAATTCCAATAACTCAGTTTTTTTCCCAGTTTCAGCCCTTCTTCTGAATTCAGTTTTGTTTCCTGTATCATAACAATTTCGGATTCAAAGGCTTTTAAGTTCTGTCTTAAAAGCCTTTGTTTGCTAGAGGCATTTAAGCCTCTAGCATTCCATGTAGTGACTTTCATGGAGCCTTGGGAAGGATCTTCCCCTTCCCAACATTGAAGATATCACTGATCTTTGGTTGCTCTCTAACCTGACCATCTGCTTCTCTCAATTCTTTTAAAGATTTCCTTCCCCTTTTAGCTTTGGCAGTCCCATATCTAGGGGATCTGATACCCTCTTGGTTCATGCAGATCCCCAACTGACTTTGATTGGAATGACATGTTTCCTAATTTTTATTTTTGTTATTGTTGAATTAAAAGGTTCTATTTTCAATTTTTTTAATTAAAATTTGGAATTTATCACCAAATATTTATTATAATAAAAAATTTCATGTATATGTTCATAAATTATTTAAATTCTAATTAAATTTAAATCACATTTTAAAAATGGTTAACCATTAAATTTATTTATTTTATTTTAATTATTTGTATTAAAACATTTATATTACCATGATATATAATTAATAATTTAAAATTAATGTCTCTCAATTAATTTATTTCCTAAAAATTTACATGTAATTTCTAAATTACTATAGATTGTAATAACCAAGACTTAAAAACTATCATTTTCATTCAAAATAAATTTTTAACTATAAATATTTCTTAAATATTATAATACCACAATACATCATAAAAATAAATATTTACAAACCATATACATTATTACAATTGCATTAAAAACTTTTCACTCTCTACATCTTTAAAAAATCTTTTATAATTATAATTGTATCTTTATATTTAACTCATTAAATCTCTATATATAACTTTGGATTAATAGCTTTTATTTTATTCCAATATTCCCCGCCTTCTTTTAAGGTCTTCCACCATTCATTCTTTGGCCATTGATACTTGAACACTTTCAGTCTTTTCAAGTGCTCCAATCCCTCTCCCAATTTCTCCAATTTGTCACAAGTAATTATTTTGAACTCCTCAAGACATGCCATGGCTCCCTCTTCCAAATGTGGGAACTCCACTAATTCATAGAAATACACAATTTCCAAGAAGCGGAGTTGTGGAAACCCTCCCTACTTTCCAAACGCCTTTGGCAATTCTCTGCACCGATCATTCCCATACAAGGTCAACATCACTAGATTGGGCATTCTTTGCAACTCCGGATAATCACTACATTCACACAGTGTTAACTCTAATTCCCTCAAATTTGCCAACTCACATATCCAACTTGGCACTGCATACCACTCTAATGTAAGATTTCTAGATGTTTCATTGCTTTCATTTCCTCCGGAAGCTGCGAACGCTCGCCAGTCTCATTCGAGATTCCCAGACGACGCATCTTCACCAGCTGCACAAGGATTCCTTCTTCTATCATCTTCAACTCTATCTCATGCTCAACTGTTAACCATAGTTCCTCAAGCTGAGTCATATTGGCCAAATCCTCTATCCTCATGAATTCGTCCTCTCTGGACAGCTTCAACCAATTTGATCGCAGTGTTCTCAAAGAGGCCAGCTCTGATATTCCCTTTGGCATGTGATAAACACCGTCGCAATCTAAATGCTGAAGACATTTAAGTTCACTTATCCATACTGGTATTTGATAACAATCTCCAGAGATAGCAAGAAACAAGAGACTTTTTAGATGTCTCACACACTCCGGTACCCTCCTAATCTCTGTATACCTCAGATTCAAGAATTTCAGAAGAATCATCTTTCCAATGGACTCAGGCAATGCAGAGATACCTGTGAAGCTCAAATCCAGAACGCGCAGTCCCCTCATAGCAGTAAACAAGTTTACCGGAATGCTTCTAATCTCGTAATTCTGAGAGAGGGAGAGTGTACGGAGATAAACAGGACGGATCTCTGAGATGGCATTTTCATCTATATCTTTCTCGGCCAGTAAAATCCGACGCCACCCAGTATGTGTAGAGGCTTCCTTAACAGAAAAAGCACATTTATTTTCTCTCGATATGTGGATGGCCAGATCAAGCAATAAATCATGAATTCGGCAATATTTGGTTAAACCACGGTCTTCCCTATCATCATTCATTGGCTTTTCCCCTAGTTGAATCAGACACAGATCGGCAAGTTGATCTAACCAATCCCACGCCATATCCGGCTGCTCTTCTCCTGCTGGGATGAATCCCTCTGCCATCCACAGATATATCAGATACTCAGGATCTATCTCCTCATCCTCAGGAAAGAAAGAAAAATAAGCAAAACAGGCTTGAAGATGTGAAGGCAAGGAGTCGTAACTCAATCTTAATATTTCCATGACACTGTCACTCTCATCAATGGGAGTAACTACTCTTTCGAGCTGATGACGCTTGTACTCCCATTTTCTGAGAAGTGTGGTGTTGGCCAGAGATGCTGCTATCGTTTTGATAGCCAGTGGCAAATTTCCACATTTCTTTACAATCTTACGACCCTCCTCTTTCAAATGCTGTGGCTCTCTATTTTCCTCGCATTCCGGAAATGCATAGGCACAAAACAGCCTCCAACTCTCATCATCTGACAAATATTGCATCTCATAAACATGAGCATGTAAATCTAGAGCAGTCTGCCTATTTCTTGTGGTAACCACAAGTTTACAACCTTTATCACTTGGCAGACCAAGTTTATCAATCAGATTACCCTCTCTAGAGACTAGAGTCCATAGATCATCCAGCACAATAAGAGATTTTTTCCCTTTCAGACAGCCATGAATCAGTTCAGCTGCTCTCTCTACAGTTACGTCAGCTTCCACAATGGGAGGCTATATCATGTTGCAAATTCTTTATAGAATAAGATTTAGAAATAGAGAGCCAAATAGAATTGTCAAACCTGGACTTTGTTCTGTCGTAGACATTTTGGAGAAGAAATGTCTTTCCCAAGCCGCCCATACCAACGACGGCTATAACTTGAACATTTGGGTATTCTAACAGGAACGTCTTAACCAGCCGGTGAGTTGTAATCGACCGGCTTGTCAACGTCAGGTACGGACGGTCGAAACAGCGACATAACGCGTACAGTAGGCCACCGACGGGCTCAGGTCGAAGAAAGAAGTCGAAATGGTATTTAAGATTGGTCGACGGGGGCAGTCGACTGCCCAGCCGTACAGTCGGTGAGTTACAACTCACCGGCTGTTTACGGCTGGCGATTCTAACAAGCCTACCATGTGTTCAACTTTGGAATGTATGCCCACTGGATGTGAATCTCTGGGCAGAAGACTAGATTTCTTCACCTGTGCTGATGTACTTATTGGCACTGCTGCTTCTGCATGAATATCTGACCTGTGAGTTAAAATTTTGATTAAATGTCGAAGTACTTCACACACACATGTGCAGGTCGATTGAAGTTGCTGCTTACAACTCGTCTTTCCAACCTCTTCTTGCACAGCCGAGACGATCTTTCTACACAGGATCTCGACATTCCTGACGATATTAAGAGAATGAGAATTCAAAAGCGTTCAGAATCAATATGGAGAGGGTAAAAAGGAAAAAATTAAAACACTGAATCATAATGGATTGGAAGCCCAAGAAAAGCGAAACAAAATAGGAAAAACTAAATGGCAAAATTAACCTAAGCCTTACTCATTCGTTGTCCTGAATTCGTCGCCAGAGATGCGTAAAGAAGTTTGGAGGTCTTCTGTAGATATCTTGAATTCCTCGCCAGATATGAGTGAAGAATCGTGGAGAGCTTTTTTCCACTCGTCAAGCTTCTTTTTGCTGAATCTCTTCTTTTCTTCATGATCAGCGAATGCACGTGCATAAACTCCCTTGTCAGGACGGCGAAGGTCAGAAGGCTTCACATTACAAAATACAGGAATAAGCCGAGCCTTGGTTTTCAACATGAGAACCAGATCATCTAAACACCAAGATGACTTCGCATATCCTGGTGAGAAGATGGCGATTTGCACTCTAGAATAGTCTATGGCATTTTGTATGGCAAAGGGAATTGAATCTCACAATTGTAATTCTTGATCATCAAGAAATGTCCAACAATCCTTTTCCTCTAGTGATTGGTAGAGTGCAAAAGCCACAGTTTGTTTCACGTCAGGGCCTCGGTGGTTGATGAATGCATCATATAATTTTTTAGATGCAGTGAACGTTTCCCTTTGAAAATCAGTGAAAGAACGTTCGTGAGATGAGAAGGAAGACGCCATGAACTCAGTTGCCAAAGAGGGATTTAAAATATGACTGACTGGTCTGAATTTGATAAAATTATATAGAAAATTGAAGTGTATAACGTTTGAAATCACACTTTTTAACAGAGTGGACGGTAAATGAATAGGAGAGAGTAAGTTTGGCGCGCTCTACGTAGCTGTTTCAATTTCCATGTATAACACGCTTTTTTCATCGATTCTCTTACTCTTAATTCCACGCTTGTCTGTTCTCGCCGCCCGTACGAATAACGTCGTCTACGCTGGTCAATCACGCCAAAGAAAAATGAGCAAAAGAAAAAGCAGGAATTTTTCTTCAATTAAACGGAAAAAAGTTGTGGAAAATGGGAGGAAAGTTCAGTTCAGCTTCCTCTTAATTGCAAAGCCATGTGCAATGGTCAGAAGTCTATAACACACTTTTTCATCGATTGTAGTGTGACTGACCACTTTTCGGCGTGCTTTCCCACTATATTTCCGAGTAATAGGCCACAACTACACTATTTTTAAGGTAATTATAGAAATGGATAATTTTTAACTTATTATTAATATCTTTTAATTAATTTAAAAATTTGTTTTTATTTATTAAATTTTAACAAAATAAAATATATATTTTTAAAATAAACAAAAATATCATTTTATCTCAATAATAATTGATTAAAAAATTTCAATTTTATTGTGTCTTTTATGTAAACCAAAAATATTAATTATAACATTTTTATAAACTAATAAAAAATGATAAGTGCACTATTTAAGTTATTATTATTGTTTACCTGAAATGACTATTCTATAATAATATATTTATTTATTACATATACTTATCAAAACAATTTTATATTTATTTTCTATATGGTGAACTATTTCAGGGTTAATATGAGCCTCTAACATTTTATGTTTGGTGAAATTGCATGGTATCCCTAAATACCAAGGTCCATTTGGTTACTCTTTGGTTCATTTGACACACAATTCCAACAACCTTTCGTTTCTCATCAAGTAACACAAGGGTTTTGAAGATTAAGGTTTTCATTTTTTTCTTCCCTTGATTTTGGTAAGCATTGAAGAAACCTTTGGAATTAACTTTAAAAGATTTAAATTTATTGTTTGAATTTTTTACATTTGATTTTATGGTACTTTTATATAACTGTTTGTTTGCATTTTGTTTTTAGGGGGGGTCATAAACCCTATGAAATATTTTTATTTGTAATGGATGCTCTATAGACAAAGAGGGTTAGAAATATTAATTTATTTATTTTTCTAATGAAAGAAATTGCAAAAGCTCAAGCATATGTTTGGCTAAGCAATTCAAGCAATGCACAAATGAAAATATTGACATAATTCTAAGAGGAAAAATATTGCTTAGGTTATTGAACTTTTAAACATAGTGTTTGTAGACGTGTTAAGGAAAAATGTATAAGTATCACTACTTAACAGATTAAACGATGATGTACAACTCTTTCTCACAGGTGGAGTAACTTTGAATTGTGTTGTTTAATGTATTTGCATTAAATGCAATCAAATGCCTATGTTGAATGAGTATCATGTTGAATGCACATAGTCAAATACATGAGTCAATCTCAAAGGGCTGAGCAATGTCAAGCATTGCCAAAATAGATGTTGCACAGAGACATTACATGAGATCCTTGAAGGTGCAATATTGTGTAGGTGTCCAAACAATTATGGCTTTGGTGTAAATGATTTGATTAAACAACCAAGAAATATGTAAGAATTTAAGGATGAACCTATGATAGAAATTGGCAACTCCAAGAAATTTCTACAATTCTATGAAGTTATGCAAAGTCATTCAATCTCAGATCTTCTTGATCTTTTCTAGGTCTACATGGATGCATGTGTTATTGATGATAGATCCATTACTAGATTTATGTGATAATAAAAGTGCTTTTTGAGGTTGGCTTGCAACTTATGTTGGCACAAAGTGTTCCTGACATGCAAGACATGCTCCATATGCTCCTCCCAAGTCTTTCTAAAGATGAGGATGGCATCCAAGTAAATTATGACAAAGGAGTTGGTGAAGGTTCATTGAATGTTATTTATCAAGTGCATGAATATTGTTGGCACATTGGTCAATCTAAAAGGCATAACCATTCATTCATATAATTCCTCCTTGGTTTTGAACATTGTCTTCTATACATGTTTTTAGGATGAACTTGTTGATGTGTGTTTTGACACATCAACATGTTGGAACAAATTTCTCCCCTACTTGAAATGTGGTTAACCCAAATAGTGTGAGTTTCTGGGTTTTAGAGGCACTCAAATGACCCAAAAGGTGAGTGGTTTGGATGTTTCACTCAAAGGGCTCTAGTGGAATCTCAATGGAAAATCACTAGTCATTTGCAGTTTTGATTTTATAACTTATTTATAACTTACCATATACACATATGATTCCATAAATTATATTTTAATTGTCATACAACATTAGATTCAAATTTTAGATTTGTATATATTAAAATTTATTCTATAATTTGCACTATAACACATGCATGAAATATATTAAACATATATTCTAACAATGTGATAAAAAATATTCTTAAGAAGGGGTGAGAAAGATGAGGGTTGGATTGAGCCTATAGGCCTTGTGCTCTAAACATCACCTAGTAAGAAGACAAATTAGAGTTACAACCACCCCTTTGCTTGACCCAACACCTTGCAACCAACACATAAGAAGGTGCATCTTCTAGATATTTATGGACTGTGAAAATAATAGCTTGTAGGGTAAGTGCATGGAAATGGGGGACAAACTAGTGGCCAACCTTGAGATTTTTAGCAAAATGTATTTGCATTATGAAAAACATTACATATATGTGTTTTAATGTGTATGCATTTTTAATTCCTTGAATTCAATTTTTTTATGATCCATATCCGTTTACTCTTGGATTTCCAATTCTAGGGGTTGGACATCTCTTGTGGCTCCTAAATTCATGGTTTTAACAAAAAAAAACTTGAATTCAAACTTCAACTTCATCAGGTTTACATGTTTTGTAATAAAATTTTACAAAACTACCACCAAAATAAAGAGCTACTACTTAACTATCTAACCATACATTTTTTAATATTTTAAACAAGTTAAAGGTATTTATTTTTATTTTCTTTGAAGAGTGTCTTCATATTCCTCTAGTATATATGTATTGATTTTTTTATAACATTTGACCCACTTACCCAAAATTTTAAAAATATATAGGATTACTACACTTCATTCTATACACATTCAAAAAGATACATTTTCAATTAGTTTTGTGCAATTCATGTGACACGTACATTTAGTGATGTAATTTTCAGGATGCATCCAATTCAAAAAATCATAAAAAATAAATTATTCAATTTAAAAAAAAAAGCAAAGTTTGTAGTACTCAATCTTGACTATATTTCCACCAAATGGTTTTTAGAAATGCCTAATCTAGAAAAAAATAGCAGGGTACACACCAGACACTATGTTATATTTTAGTGATAAAATAGGAACACTTGTGTGTGTGCTCAACATTTCACCCCCTTAACCTTAACCATTTTTAAAAATCTTTAGTATTTTAGAAATTAAATTTAGAGTATTATAATTCTTGTTCTTATCATATCTTCACATTTTGAATTTACACATCTTGGATTACTAATCCATGTTAAACTTTAGCTTATTTTAAAAAAAAGGCCACTTTTGACCCCGTTTTGTCCCCCATTTCCATGGACTTACCCTGTAGCCACCCCATTTCAGACATAGGTTGCAAGTATAGCTCCCAAAATCATTTTGCAAGATATATATGTCATGTTCAAACTACACTAGGGTGTTCAAGTTGACCACACAAACAGATTTTTCATCATCAAACTCTTAGTGGTTTGAAGGACCCTTCCAAATCATCAAACACTATGAGCTTTTAATGTAAAGAACACAAGATAACAAAACCCATTGATTGGAAAGACTAGTAAGAAAGAAAAAGAAAGAAATAATAAGAACAACATTGTATTAATAATCAATTGTTTGGTTCCAACCCTTTGAATAGTCATAGACTTACATTTTTAAAGGTTTACATTGGTAGGAAATACACAGCTTTTCCCTCTAGTAAACCACATAAGACAAAATACAACATCAAAGATCAAGGTTCATGTAGGAATATAAAGTTTTTTTCCTCATATTAGATGAAATACAACATGGAAGGCCAAGAGTCATGTAACTTAATTTTTAAAATTACTATCAAATTTGATCTAAATCCAACAAGTTTGAAGATAATGTTCTCATAAAAGGTCAGTTCAGCTCACTGAAAGGAAGAAAGGTATGAAAAAATGCTTCCTACACTAATCTAATGAGGAGAGATTATGAAAAAATTTCAAATCCTTACAACTATAGAAAGTAGAAACACATAAAGAGAAAAAGATATATATTATAACACTAGTATATGTGGGGAAAATCCTTTCAAGAGAAAAAGCCCACATTCCAAAGCATCCCAGTGTATTAATCAATAATTCAAACAAGAATACAATATACTTGAAGATAGATCTTTTATAGGATTTTTACCGACATATAAGTCTAGAGTGATTTTGGCAACATTCCAACACCTATAAAATGCATCATACAAAACTATAGCTCCAAGCATCAATTTATAGGAAATGAGAAAATTAGAAACCATGGGAAGTATGACGCCCAACTTGGGCCCAAAAATCCAATGCCCCATTCTAGATTCCAGTCACCAGGCTATTTTTAGTAAATTAAATAATGCATCTATAACTTCTAGTTTGACCACCCAACATGGGCACTCCAATTTGTCATAAATCCCAATGTAAGAATAGATGTTGCATGGAAAGTGTCCATGTCTATCATAATACTGGTCAAGATTCCAATGTAACTCCCTTCTTATAGCTCTTACACACCATAAGCATATATCATGGAATTCCTCAAAAATAGAGTGTTCCAAATCTGCTATGAATAGCCCACTTAATGACAATTTACAACTCACCAATCAAAGTACCGACACATGGCACAAAGTGCCACGCAAAGTGGGATGCCTCATATCTAGGTGAATACATTTTAATAAATAAATTACAAAATAATTAATAAATATGAACGTTAAGAATTGCAAGGTTGAGACACCTATTCCCAACATTCATAGCAATTTTCACTTAGTCATTCCCAAACTCAAAAGTTTCGAGGATTTCTAGAATATCTCTATCCATGAGGTGCCCATTGCTTTAACAATCTTTGTAATTGCCTATTTCTTCATGTTTTAACATTTTCTATATGCAATTACCATTCTTGTATCTTACAACACAAAATCATAGTATTACATTCTTTTAAGAAAAACTAAAAAATAATAAACATTTAAACCCAAAACACTCATATTAATCTCTCCCATTAAGCCATAAAATCAAATTAAATCCCACATTAACAGAGAAAAAATATTAAAAGGATAGAAGGGTTGTCATTTAGGTTTGTATGTGATGAAGTTTCAAAGTCATTTCATAATTTGTAGTTTTCAACTATAAGTTGAAAAATTGCATACCCTATAATTTTGACATTACAACTTGACCTCAAATTAAGGTTTATATCCCCTAATATGTTTTAGGTCCATTCATCCCTGTCATAACCTTTGTCTCACCCTTGGTGCCAACATTGGCTTGGTATTTTGTGTGTTCTTATCCTTTCTAGTTAATTGTGTGTATTTTCTATGTTTTTTTGGCATTATGTGTTCATTTAACATCATCTATGGCCTCATTGTGCTAGGAGGACAATGTAAGCACATTGTCATCCTTTGTCAACTCTACCATATGATGGTTGTTTCTTCCAAAATTTGCCACTTTGTAACTCCTACACTTGCAAGCATAACTATTGTTGGATTTTTTGGGAAAATCTCAATAGATAGTTCCTCCTTGCATGCCTCTAAAACTTACCTACAATTTTTTAAAAATTGTATAGCACTCAACAAAACATATCCTAAACAATCTTGTAGCATTCTTCCAAGGACTTGTAGCATCCTCTTGAGTTTCTACAACAATTTTATGTAGCATTTTTTAACAAAATTTTGTGAGCATTACTCTTTGCTTCTCAGTTTCATGTATGAGAATTCATAGGTGTTGATTCTCTTGTTTGCGGGCCTACTACAACTCCAACACATTACCTTTAGGAGTATCTTCTTAAATAACCAAGTTATATTATTGCTTATGTGATTTGTTATGGCATATCTTTCTAATTTTTCATTTTAGCCTTATCATTGTTATTCCTTCAGAAGCTTTCTTGTGTTTGCTACACCATTGTTGACACCTTGAGGGTCTCATTACTTCTCTCTTCTCACTCACACACACTAAGGTGTTTCTCCTTGTAGACTAGGGATTAAAATTTATATGTATTTATTTATATATTGTTGTTCTTAAGTTTAGACACATAAGATTAAATGCACACATAATCTCCAATCTTCCCTTATTCCATATAAAAGACATTAATTGTAGTGGTGAGAGGGGTTATTAAATGTATATGTATTCATCTATGTCTTGCTTGTTAGAGTTTTGATCTCCTTTCTTAAGGATTGATCTCTTTGTAATTATTTATTTTTGTTTATGCAATTTTACTCTCTTGGCTTGCAGAGCAATATCTGTGTGTTGTTCAAATCTCTTCTACGTGACAAGTTATTTTGCTTACAGGTGATCATTGGGTTATGTGAGGTTGGATTTTTCAACTTCAACATTGCCTACATAAATAATCTAAGGTAAATAATAATTCAAGGAATCAATCAATAAATACATATAGATTAATGAGTTGGGTTTAATCATGTTACTAAATTAAATGCACAAAAAATAAATAAATCAAATAATGGTACTTACCTCAAAACTTGATGTAGATTTGTTACATGGCACATCTCAAATCAATTTTCTAGTATATTAAAAAAATCAAAGGCTATCAAACATGTATGATTTGGGGCTAGTAAAACTTTTATCTATCACTTTGGTTCACTATTGCACCTATGGATCTAACCTCTATGCCTATGGATCTGAAATTTGCACACATCCCCCCACATATTTGAACTAGTAAAAAATAGATGATTGGAATATATTTTCCTTGATGTCTTTAACCTATGTGTGCAAAGAGGTGGTGTTGATAGAAATTATTTAGGATCTTTCTAGGCTAGGAATAATCCTTGTTAACCAATTTAACATTTGGGTGGAAAGGATCAAAGACAACAAATAAACATGTAGTGACACCTAGGATGATGTAATAACATTGCTCTATATTGTTATGATTTTCTCATGTGAATGCTCTAGAGACTCCTAGGACAATTTCAAATGAAGTAAGGCATGTCCTTAAATGCAACACCCTAGCACATAAATCAACATTTTTCATGCTAAGTCACCTCATAACAACTAATTAGAGGGATTTGGCTTGGGCCCATGTTCTAATTTAAAATTTGGAAGTTCAGGATTCATTTTTGTGGTGAAGAATTGACCTAAGTTAGTTCCACACTAACAAATCTAAACCAATGTGATAAACATAAAAATAGAGATCAATACTTGTCCCTAGGGATGCATATAGGTATGATGAAACTATGCTCATGTCAGTTGCCAATTTTCACATATGCCACTTATATAATGCTAATCACACTAAGGACAACTCCACTTAAATAGGACCAAAACAAAGGGGGAAAGTGCAAGGTATGCAATTTTTACCATTACAATCTCTATCAATTTGATTATTTATTAACATGTCAACATATTAAAATTCTTTTACAACTTTCATTTTATCATAGTGTATGAAATTTTGATTCTTATATTAAAAAAAGACCTTGATTATAGTGGTGGGTGGGGCAATTAAATGTATATCTATTCATATATAACAACTAGGTTTACATATTAGTAATATTGCATCTTAATTATAGGTTAGTGGAGCAATAAATGTTGGCCATCTTCCCACAAAATTTTAAACACTTTGTACCTTCTCTTACATAACACCATCTCCATCTTCATTCTCATTTACGTTAAAAATTGTATGCAATAACTTTGCTCTTTCATGTCCATATACCCACTATTTCTTATATTTCATTTCAACATTTTGAGTATATTACTTTTATAGATTCCCATAGTTGCAATACCATCGAGATGATTTCAATTGTATAGGCCAAGTGTTCTCTCTATATTACTTTATGCATGCATTTGAAAATTGTTAGCTCGTAAAGGCTAGTAAAAGGGGACTAGGAAGTTGGATTTAGAATTTGAACATTTGAATTTTGGGGTCATTCCCACATGCCTCAAAATTGAATCAAGTCAACCTGAGTAAAATGGAAATGAATTTGGGGGACAAGGAGGTGATTTGGAGGCAAGAAGCAAATGAGTGGAAGTAAATGTGAACATAGGTGCAATATTAATGAGCCAATGACAAATGTATGAGAATTGGTGTAAATATAGGTAAAATAAAGAGAGATAGGGATCAAATCATAAGCCAAACCTAATACAAAAATATGCCACTTATAGATATGTTATTGTATTAAATCATTCCAAATTCTAATAAAATAAACACAAAACTAAAAAAATTATAAATATTACTAATTTCACAATTACAATTTTAAAAAATTATTAAAAAATTAAAACTAAGTCAACAATTATGTTGTCAATACCATTATTATTGGTATATATTAATTATATTACTAATTATATATTGGCAGAAAATTATTTATATAAATATGAATTATTAGTGGCACCTTACCCCACAATCAGGGCCTAAATTTGATGGCCCTATAGCCGTATTTAGTCATTTTTACCGTAAAATACAATTAAAATTTTAAAAAGACGATATTACATGAAAGGAGAGAATTTGGACAGATTGTCAAAATTTATATAGGATTATAATAGTATATATATTTAGTTTATATACAATTTTACTTGTAGTTAAATATGTCATAATATTTTAAGGGCACTTTTAAATGAATAACCATCATTAAAAATTTGCTTGAGAGGTAGGGTCGACCGTCAAATTTAAACCATGCCCACAATCAAAGAATTTACTAAAGTAATGGATAGTAATGAATTATTAGTGGCACCTTGGCCCTTACCCACAATCCCACCCTAAATTCATTCGCTCACCGGTTGACCGGTACAACAGCGTGGGCCCCGCGGGGCCTCCTCTGACACGGATGACAGCGACGAGCCTACTAAGTTTTTCTCTTAAGGGGAATTTTCCATTTTCCATCAGGATTCAGGACCGACCGACTGTCCGTGGGGCCCGCCCCCACCACAGGCACGAAATTGTGGAATCTTTGACAGCCTTTTGCACGCTGCCTTTTTACCCTTTCCACACTTCCTCTGAACGGATTATTTGTCGCTTTTATATAAGAATTTGTAGGGCATGAATTATTGTAGGGCCTACACATTACATAGACCATTATGACTCTAATAATTAAAGCGAAGGTTCTGTTATAGTGGGGATTGTCCTTTATGGCTGCTGCTGTTAACGTGTGAAAGAGAAATGTTTGTCACCGCACTTCCATCGTGTGCTTCATCACAGTACGCTATGGGCCACCTTAAATTATTCTAGACACTATTATGGAATCTTATAATTAATAGTAGATATGATGTTTCCACAGTCCATGAGGGTAAGTGCAAGAAGATGGGGGGCCAAAAAGGGGTCTTAAGTGGCCACTTTTTTTTTTTTTTTTTCTGAAATCAAGAAATACTGGCCTTGGATGAGAAATTGAGCATAGTTACACTCAAAATTTGGAGATGCAACCAAAATAATGTTTGTAGTGCTCTGAGTCTAATTTCTAAACTACTATTTTTTTTTGAAAATGGCATAGATTAAGGGGTTCAAAAGAGGGAGCCACAGAAATTGGTGTTGTTTCTGTCAAAAAAACATAACATAGCATGTTTTGTGGCTCCCTCAAAAGGTTAACTTTTTTTTGGTATTTTTAAAATCGCTTCAGTGAGAAATTAGCTAATAGCATGTAGTTTATGTTTGATTTTTCTGATAATTTTTTGATGAATATTTGATTTTTACTAATTTTCAAAGTGGACACATCCTAAAAAATAGAATTTTGGCCGTGCTACCCCTATAAATTTTGAAAACTAATTGAAAATTATTTTTTTATTTTTTTAATATTTGTAGAATGGAGTCTAGTTTCTAAATATGTAATTTTTTTGAAATTTCAATGAATAGTTAATTTACAATGAAAAAAAGACCAAACAGTGGTTTTTGCCCAAAAACAAACACACAAACAAAAGAAATTAAAGATGAAAGGCTTAACATTGTTAAAATGTGAAAAAAATCACATCGTCAAATAGCTAAGAGAAAACCTAACATTACCCAGGTGTTCGATTTGTTTGACATTAAAACACGTGCAAATCTAAGGGTTAGCACGAACAAAATTTTGTGAAATCTTGAAGAATCTGGAAAAACACGTCTGTGATTGTTCAAAAGGCACTCCAAGCCTTTGGGTTGGAAATCCAAAGAAAATCCCAAGCCCAAGGCTTGGGATTCCCAAAGCAAGACATAACGCGAGTGCGTTATAACGCGCTCGCGTTATGTTTTGCTTTGCATTTTTCCTTTTCCACAAGTTTGTTGTTTGTCATGTTTAACATAACGCGAGCGCGTTATAACGCACTCGTGTTATGTTCCCCTTAATTTTTTTTATGTTCAAGGCTATTAATCATGTATGTATGTATGTATGCCTATATGTATGTATGTATGTATGTATGTATGCCTATATGTATGTATCTATGTATGCCAATATGTATGTATGTATGTATCTATGTATGCCTATATGTATGTATGTATAGTGTCAAGGGCAGAGGAGGGTAGAGATGGGAGTGAGCCAAATAGGGGAGGAGAGGGGTGGATAAGGATTGAGTGATTAAGGTTTAAGGTTGAGGGTTGAGCGTTTAGGGATAGGATTTAGAGTTTAGGGATAAGGGATTAGAGTTTAGGACCTTGAGGGGTTAGGGTTTAGGGTTGAGGCTTTAGGGATAGCGTTTAGAAGGGTCGAGGGATTAGGTTTAAGGTAGAGTGTCGAGGGTAGAGGGATTAGGGATAGGGTTTAGGGTTGAAGGTTTAATGATTTAGGGTTGAGGCTTTAGGGATGAGGGTTAAGGGATTAGGGTTTAAGATATAGTGTTGAGTGTCGAGCGTGTAGGGATAGGTTTTAGGGTTCAAGTTTTAAGGATTAAGGGTTGAGGGATTAGGGTTTGACATTGAGGGTTGAGTACATTGAGGTTTGAGGGTTAAGGGTTTTGGGATATTCACCTTGTTGGCTTTTTGCTTCAATTCCTTGTTGATGGGTCTTCTTTCCCTTCATAGGGTTAAGTTGAAAATAGTCATTCAACTTTTGTAACCATGCACGTGGAGTGATCTTATGGGTTCTATCAAAATGTGGGAGATTCACCTTGTTGGCTTTTTGCTTCAATTCCTTGTTGATGGGTCTTCTTTCCCTTCTTGCCAATTCATTCCTTCTTGAGTTGCTATAGTCATTGAATGACAGTACCCTCCTCACTTTGGGTTCCAAGCTTGTGTATGTTCTTGCAATATCATCCGTGCTTATTGAATTTGTAGCGGGTTCTTCCATTCTTGTGTTTCCTCTTCGGGAAGAAAGGATGGTATAGGAATTCTTGGGTTTGATGAAGTATGGCTGTTTTCGGAGTGATTAGATCCTACTTCCCTTCCATTTGTTGAATGAGTCTTAGGATGATCCGTAGTGTTTCCCACCTTTTGGAGTGCCTCAAGAAACATTTGTGTTGTCTTTTCACTTTGCTCCATCATGGCTTTAGTGATTCTTTCATTTTGGTCCATCATCACTTTAGTGGTCATTTCCATGAATGCTCCTACCTCATTGTTCATTTCCATGTTGTTGTTGTTGTTATGGGTTGTTTGTCTTGTATAGTGTTGCATTAAATTTCTTCACAGGATGGCGAGTCGATGCTCTGATACCACTTGTAATGTCCCCTTCTAGCAAAGCCAAAATTATTCCAACCTTGCACACAATTTCAACTTGCAAAAAGGGAACATTAGTACTCAATTCTTTCTCATAATATTTATATTATAAAATTCACAAGAAATATCAAATTCATATTCTTATTTTTCCCATCTAGGATTAGAACCTTATAATCATAATCATTGTGCAACATATCACGTTCATCATATCTATCACTTATGTTTAATCTTTCCATTCATAAGGTATGTTGAGTAGGATGGAATAGGCCGATTAGTCACCATGGATATAATAATCAACTCCTTTGCCTCAAGGGTGAATAACTCACCAACATGGTCAAAGGCCTTAATAATTTCCTTGGGTTTTACCCCAAGGCCCTCTTTGGCTTTTACCCCGAGGCCCTCCTTGGCTTTTACACCAAGGCCTATCCTTAGGTTTTACCCTAAGGCCCTCCTTGGCTTTTACGCCAAGGCCTAATGCACTTGTTGTGAGACAAGGGACATTTCACTTAACCATGGTTGGCCATTTCATCCTACCTAACAACCGTATGTCTTAATAATCATTCTTGTTATCTTGTTAATAGCCATTGATTTGGCTTCTTATTTCATTATTCAAATTCATCCTATCATGATCATTCATATTGTAGTTCATTAAAACTATTCATGATCATTTATCCTCTTTATATACATAAACAAATTATGAAGATCAGTCATACTATATGCTGTCATATGCAATGGGATAAAATTCAAAGTATAAAGTAATGCAAAACCTATGTATTCAAAACGCAGTCCTAGACATGGCTCGGAACTTATTATGTTTCAGCAGATCAATATATAAATCTGATTTTGTTGTGTATTTAGATTTATGCAGACTGAATGTTATGAACCAAGGAATGCTACATTTGTTTATGGAAATGTACTTTAGTGCATCGATTATGCTGATTGAAAGACACGTTATATAATGAGTCTTCATATTATGCAATTCACATTGTACTAGAGCAGATTCTAACGGTCAATAACTTATAGTTGATAATAAATAAATCATACCTTTGTGAGTATTCGATTTCCAATGGTCAATGTGATGCAGCCGCTGGCAATTCACAATCTTTTAATATGTCAATATTTGCTACGACTGAGAATAAGAAGTATGATGCTTTTCTTACGATCTGATCTGTATATATATTATTATTCTTTGGATTGTTATTGGCAGAGATAGATCAGAATACTGTTTGTGTTTAAATTTGAAAGGCTTCTCTGAATCGTGTATTTGCTTCAATGATGTTCGATGCCTTGAAATTCATCCTCACGGCCCTTTCAAAGCCCCGAATGGGGTGTCATTTCAACAGTCACCTTGTTTGGAGACCCTGCCTTTTCATAACTGCGAGCTTAACCTCTAATTAATCGCCTCATTACCATCGGCGCTCATGGATTGGGAGTCTTCAAAATGCTTTGTTTTTAATTCTTATTTGTTTTATACCTTTTGTCTTTTAGTGCCACATCATTTGCTGACTTATTTGCCACTATTTTGGTCTTATTCCTATTGTCTTCTTCAATTCATGTTAAGGAAATAATGGAGATGAGTATTTTCCAATCTTTAATTGGAAATTATTGAGTCATGACATAGCATCCTAGAGCAACTTACCACTTAAGTAACTTGGAGAGGGCGCATAGTACCCTTTCCCTGCAGCTGTCAATGCTCTCACCAAATTTGCCTAGTATGGGCTCTTTGCCACATTGAAGGGAAGGTTGTTGTAAAACCAGAAACTCACAGACACCCTATCTACTTCTTGGTACATCTTCCTTGTTCCACCCTATACCTTGCAATGAAAGTTGTGCTCCAA
Organism: Cunninghamia lanceolata; assembly: GCA_027924645.1. Lineage (NCBI taxonomy): Eukaryota > Viridiplantae > Streptophyta > Pinopsida > Cupressales > Cupressaceae > Cunninghamia > Cunninghamia lanceolata. The sequence continues at coordinate 3,842,289 of BSBN01000923.1, forward strand.
TTATGTTTCTAGGTACAAAAAAGCCTTGTGTCTGTGCTTTGCTCAAACTAGATGAGGTGGATTTGCTTTGTTTGCGTGGACGACGACTAGAGCCCACAATGCTTGTCAAATCTTCATCTGTATCTCCTTCCATGTCAAGGTTAATAGCTACTGCTATGGTTGCTTGTATCTTCACCCTCTCTAATTTCTTCTCATCGAACAATGCAAGGAGTGCTTGCATCTCACATTTTTCCACTTAGCTTTTGGACACGGCTTGGCGTCACAATTAGGAATCCCTACAATATGGCATTTGACGTGATTGATGACTCCATTGAGCTTCTTTGTGCACTTGATACAAATCACACTCTTCGGTATTGATCTTATTATGACATATTTCCACGTGGGGTCTTTGCTTTCAGTGGGACGACTTCTAGTAATTGGGGTTGAGTCAAATGCCATCATATCTAACCTACATGTTCAAATACAAAAAAAGAACGTTTTTAAATAAACAACGATTTGGATACGAAAATTCAAATAAAATTGATATATAATACAATAATTGAATAGTAATGTGGCATTCCACTGATTAAGTTATCCAAAAAGAATCAATTTTTCGACATAAAAATGTAAAGCCCTTTGTTTAAGGGGAAAAAACAATGATTTCATTCAAGAAACTAGTAGAAATCATAAATGACATTTTCAAACATCAAATTCATTGCAAGTAGTATTGTAAATAATGTTTACTTGGCTATTATTAACATGCTAGTAGTGATTATTATCCAAGGATAATAAATGGCTCTGCACTCGCTTGCTTTGGGAACCCTTCCGTCATAGTTGATTGAAGGCTTCTCGCTCCTTGATTCGCTCCAACCTGTTCCAGCCCTTCCTTTACAGTTGCATGATGTCTTCTGATCGCTCCATGGCGACAAGTTTGGTGTTGTGGCAGCAAAACCTGTGTCTTCTTCGCTTGCTATTGATGGTGTTCGTGATGTGTTTGAGGATGTGTTAGTGACCGTGGCCTCTCCCGACAGGGTTATTATAGGTTCATGGCGCGTAGGGGCTAGGTTCCCCTTTGCCCTTTGCAGACATGGCTTGCTCTAGGGTTCCTACTCATCTGCTGCTATGGGACAAAATCTTCCCCCTTACCTACTCCCAAACCTGTCCTATCGTTGTTTGTAGACATGTCATTGTAAATGAAGACTTTTATGCTAGATGTGGATTGGTTTGCAGATTCAATGATTTGTAGCCTTCTCTTCCTGACTTGCACAAATTGATATTGGAATCTTGGAGGCCTCTTGTTTAAGGCGATATCGATTTATTTCCCTATGCGAAGGGTTTCTTCATAGCAACCTTTGATTCTTTAGCAAACAAGAACTTGGTGCTAGATGGTAGGTTATGAATGTGGGCTCTCTCGTTCAAACCATGTTCTTCCTCTTTTAACCCTCTTTCAAAACCTCGCAATGTCAAGTCAGTTTGGGTTGGGCTACCTAATCTCCCTCTAATTTTGGGAAGAATCTTGTTATGAGGCCCCCAATATGGATACAGCTGGATACGCCTTTCATACAAAGCACATATACACATACATATATAACACAATTTTATAATGCCACATATTTAGATATAGTTTCATCATCAAAGAAAAATATAAATATATTGAATCTTGATAGAATCACATATTATCAAAAATGTCATCACTATTCTCTTGATGTTGGAGTTCTAGATGATCATCTACACTCTCAGAAACGAATGAAGATGCACTAGAGGATCCTTCTGCTGTGTCAGAATTCTCAACAATGGGACTGAGATGTGTTAATGCATTAATGGATACATCAATGTCACTCATCTCGGGCTGCACATCCCAAAATCTACTAGGTCCCTTCATGTAGTCTATGGAGGAATGTGACAGGAGACGAAGATTGGAATGGACATATACAAAGTCCTCTGCTGTACTAGCTGCTAGCCTATTTCGTTTCACAGAATGGATGAGAAGCCATATGTGCTCCAATTCCTCTCAGATGCTGAAGAACTCAAAACCTAGAAAAATAAATTGATATTACAAGTTACAAAGAGTAATACAATCAACTAAAAATAAAATAAGAAATAATTTGAAATAGAATATAATTTGTATAATGTTAAACCTATGATAGAAGTTTGATAGCCAGTTTTTACAAATGTTTGGTCGTGGCACCATGGAAGTTCCACCACTTCATAGGGTCCATTATTTTCTTATTTGCCATTGCATCAACATCCGCATAAGTTCCATCAGAGGATGCAAAGCTCCCAAACTCATCTCGAATCTCCGCTGCAACTCTAGGATCTGTAAACATCTTCTTGAAAGTTTTTTTATATCCGTCAACTACCTCAAGATCCATATTTGGTGTTGTTCTATTTGGCATTGCCAACATGTCAGCATGGTAGTACTTGGGGTTCAAAGCATATGCCAAAAGTTGCAAAGGGGTTGTCATTTTATCCCACCTCTTCTTGATTATCTTATATATTTGGTTATAAAAAAATTCTGAGTGGTCTTGCTCTTTTGCTATGATTATGTCTCTAACTTGCTCCACCATTGTATCTATACAATCATAGATGTCCCTCAATATTGGCTTATCTGTGTCACAACGACGAATGAGGGCATATATTGGCTCTGTGAAAGAGAGCACATAGTCTACTTTAGCCCACCAATCATCATCAAGAATGATTGTCCTGATATTACTCGCTCTATCTGTTTGAGATTGCCTCCAAACTACCCAAATATCACTAATCACCATGCTTTTCAAGGCTTGTTTTACATCCACAAGCCTTTTAAGAACAATGTAGTGCGTGGCAAAGCGAGTTTCAACCACCTTCAATTTAAACATTAAAAAAAAATACAAAATATAGTTAGAATATATTTCAAATTACAAAAGATATATTTCAATTTTCAAAATACAAAACATAGTTTAGAATATAGAAAAGTTACCTTCAATAGCTCCAACTTAGCGAATTGTCTATAAATGGCTTGTGACATGTGGTGATTACAAATAAACATTTGAATGTCTTTGGCATCGTCGTAAATCTTTTGTATCCATTGTATTTTGCCAATTTTTTGTAGCATCAAGTTCAAAGAATGCACTGCACATGGAGTCCACCAAATGTTTGGAAATCTTGCCTCCACGACCAACCTTGCTGCTCTGCATACCTTCGCATTATCTATGATCACTTGAACAACATTTTCTGGCCCCACTAATTCAATTGCTTCAATTAGAATATTAGCAATAAATTCAGTATCATTTTCATCAACCTTGCATTCAACTGCTTTCAAGAACATTGCCCCCTTTGGGGACATTGCAATCACATTGATCAATGGCCTATTTTTAGCATCCTTCCATCCATCACAAATGATAGAAACTCCTGAGATTTTCCATGAAGACCGAATCACCTGCAATTGTCTATCGATAATATCTTTTTCTTTAGCCAAAAGAGTGGTACGAACCTTCTCATAACCTGGACTTTTGTATCCTTTTGGGGCCTCATTAATTGACCTAACCATCTCTTGCCAATATGGAGAGCGCACCACATTAAATGCAATCCCATTTGCATACAAGCAACGAGCAATGTTTTGATCTGTATCCTCTCAATTTTGCAAATTAAACGATTTTTCAAGAGGTCCTAAATTGCTCCTCTTATGACCTGCAGATGTCCCTGAAGCTGATTGTGGATGCAAAGGGGGTCTATTTAGAGTTGACTTTTGTTTTTCTGCTTGAGCAAGATTATTGGCTTCATCTTGTTCTTTTTGATATTTTGCAATTTTCGCAGGTGACAACCCCTTTCCTGGTCGGTCATCAACATTCGGACCAGGACATATAGCACACCCTGTCCCTATTATGTGGCAAAGGTGCCCACGAACCCTGGTATAGGAACCTTTATACTCTTTTAGACACTCTTGACATATCCATTTGTAACCTCCACCACCTTGAATTTTCTCAACAATGGTGACGTATTTCCACAATGGAGATCTAGGGTCCGGTTTGATCCACTTCTTATTGTTTTCTGATACTTCAACATGGGACGATGATGATGCCATGAATAATATCCTAGAATAAGACATTTAAATCAGAATAATTAAAACTTAAAATTAGAATAAGACATTTAAATCTAAAACAAAACAAAATAAAATAAATCTAAGATTCTAAAGTATTTGCAAACCTAAATATATTCACTTTCACTTTTAATTTTTTTAAATAATTAATTTAATTTTACATATATTTTATAACTGAAATAAATTAATAAAAATATATATTTAAATGATTAAATATTTTTATAAATAATCTTTAATTACAATAAATTAATAAAAAAGTCATCATGTTTATATAAACATTTTAAATTTAATAAAATAAAAATATAAACTCATAAAATATAATTTATAAATATAAACTTCTAACTTTTAAAATTTAATAAAATAAAAATTATAAACTCATATAATATATTATTAATAAACGTTTTACTGTTTTACATTAACCATTTTAAATAAAATAAAATATAAATATAAATATAAATTATAAACTTAAGTATATATGACATTGATATTTTAAGGTTCAAATTTAATAAAACAAAAATAAAAAAACCCCCATATACCTGCGATCCTTGCAAAAAACAGGTTTCATTGACTAAGGAAATGCCGACGCTTACGAACTGGATTTCCAAATACAAATGCGAACTCGAAATGCCGACGATCACGAACTCGAAATTGCAGGTTTTCGAAAATATAAATGTCAAAAGACTCAAAACAATTGAAACCCGCATGCTGAGATAGGGTTTTGAACTACCGTTGAAGCTGGACGAGATGAGTTTTTATGTAAAAAAACTTGCATTTTTAACTTCTGTTCTGAAGAAAACGCCGACTAAAACTGTGGCTTTTTGAAGATTTTGAGCACTAAAATGTGGCGTTTAGCAGATTTCGCGGACGAAAACTGTGGCGTTTAGTGTCTAAACCTACGGACGAGCAAAATACGTCAAGATTTTCTGAAAGAGCCATATCTTGGCGAATCCGGCGTGCCGTATCCCGGCGAATCCAGTGTGGCAGGAGGAATTAAATTTTTAGGGTACAGGCGGGTACGGTATCCTAGCCATATTCGCACCGTACCGTACCCAGATACGCAGGTACACGTGCCCTATTCAGGGGGTAGCCGTATCCTGCAACTCTGGTATTTGGCCATCACTTATTTTCTTAGTTCCTGCCATGGCAGGGATCTACTGTAATCAGTTCAAACAAGTTGCTAGTTTGAGTACACCAATAACAATGAAATATTTTTTCTTTAACTAAAGTTTGAACAATAGTATGTAATATTTGTATTATTATAAAAAGCAGAAATAAATATTTATCCCACATCTTATTGGCTGTTAGACTATGATTAGTCATTAGACAATTTAATGTCTTATTCTAGAAGTATTTTATATCATTTTAATTTATATTTGGCTGTGTTGTATGAGACAGTGTACATGCACCTGGAGCTCTGTCTTTTCAATGGTAAATTTCATTAGTTTGCCATTGACTTGCATTGCATCTCCGTAGTACTTAGGCTGTATGCAATCAAAATATAAGTCATTTTTCTGTTTAATGATCCAAAACACTAATTATATGATAAGAGTGCAAATTCAATATTAATATTTTCCACATTTGCAGTTGGTCAGAAAAAAATGACAGTCGCATTGTGAAACATGTCACCAAATTTCAACTACAGTGATTGGGTCATGCATAATATCCTCCTCCTACAAGTGTACAATAAAAAATCAATTCTAACACTGTAAATGGTCTTACCCAAGTTTTATAAATAATTGCTACTTTGCACAACACTGGGAGTTTTATGGCCAGACATCACATTATGTAAGAGGGCTACTATATCTGCAGAGGATTTTGTGCAGTCACGGGTCTCGACTCTCAACCATCAAATTACAATTGCAGAAATATCATTGCATTGCCACAAAATAAGAAACTAAAGGTGTTCACTAAAGTTGCACAAATTTGCAAATGTGAAAGGCATAGATTCAATCCAGATAACCTGGAGTGCATTCCATAGAGCTTGAAGTGCATGTACACCATCCCGTACAATATTTCTGATAGGAAATTTGTGTTATTTTAGGCCTTTCTAAAAGGAAATGCCATGCAGGGTGAAGCGTGGTTAGACATTGCCATCTTCATCTTCATTTTCATCTGCATTGAACTCAGAAATAAGTAAACGAGAAATAAAAAGCTTTCCAAGCCTCTCTGTTGTCTACAGGCTCTTCGAAATTTTATTAAAAAGCTGCAAAGCCATGTGTAATGGTCAAAATTCTTTTGTTTTTGCACATGGCTACTCTGGTTTATCATCAGGTAACGAGTGATATATGCACAAAAGGGAAAGTGGGGAAAATGGGAGGGAAGTTGGGTAGAATGCAAGTGTTTGACATCCTCCTTGACATGCAGTCGTTCATTACTCATAACAACATACTTATTTAAAAACACAAAGAAAAATAAAGGGAAAGACATTACTTTAAACAAAAAGACATTTTAATGGAGCATTTACTCCCCATCTCAATAATTTTCTATTTTTGCTTGTAGAGGAAAATAGAAGGCACTTGAATTGTCCTTCCCCAAGTCATGGGTAGATCTCAGCTCAAAGCAAATCAGTCAATTCATGTAATGTGCCATACCTGTTTGTATTTTTCAAAATCTTTTTATGTGTGATTTTTATTAGATTTTAGTGTGGTCTTTCAGATAGACAGAAGATGCAGAAGGGGTTTATTATTTTCCTGCAGATGTGTGATGTCGGAGCATATAACGAAAACCCAGAAAATATACAATAGATATAAAGAAACTATTGACTATTCAAATAGCAAAATAGCAAAACATCAACTTCTAACACATACCCATGTCCAGATTTGCAACTTCATATTTCAGCTATTGCCAGACCAGCAAATGGGCATAGCCGGATTCACTCCAAATACATTACAAATGTTGGCAAATGAATATACAATGCAAAGTTCAGGTCCAAGGACCTCAAATGCCTCCAATAGAAGGAATACAGCTACATATAATCACCAAATCGAACCCCAAGGAGTCTCACGCCCCCAAGCAAGGATGTACGGTCTTCATGTAGGTTGTAATAGCAACATGTAGCAAAGAAACTCCTGTATTCTTGACTGAAACCAATCTACACAGCAATATAGTTCAGGTGACCCAAATGGAAGGAAGAAAACTGCACCCAAACTCCTCAAATATGCATCCAAAGGTGGTACGGCTGGGCTGGAATGGTACGGCCAGCCAAGAGGGAATATACAACAGCAAACCCTCTCTTAACACCCTTGAAATCTGTCTCTAACAACTGACATAGGCTGAGCATAAACTATCAATAAAAGATATCACCATGAACCTCCGAAAATGCACCAAAAGAACTCCATGAAAGCACAACTGTGAATGCTGAATACATCCACCTTCAATGGCACTGTTGGGTGATCTTTCACACCTGTGGGATACTGTTACTTAGGGAGGTTTCCGTCTCCAAGAGCCTCTGGTTCGAATCCTCAAACCCCAAACAACATGAAACCCTAGCAGAGCTCAAATCAGCAATATCATAAAACATAGCATAACACAAATGAGCCACTTTTCACCTTATATTTCCCTCTTCAAGTTGGGCATTGGGTTTGAGAGGGAAAATAACACTTTAAATTCACTTTATGTCTCCTAGGGATGGGTGCCCAAGGTCAAGACATCAACTTAAGTCCTCATTTCATCAATATTCACTTTTTTCCTTTATTTATAATAAAGTCCATATTAATATAACATTAATAAATCTTCAGACTTTAAAATAAATATGAAGATGGTGTCGGAAATCCAAGATCTTTAGCTCGCCGGAAAGGTCTCGACAAAACGCATTTAATCCAACTCGAAAAATCTCGAATCGACACAGAACCCGAACTTACTAAAAATAGTAAGTAACAACCAAGAGCCCACTGAGCCAACCTCGAGGGTGCCAACTGGATCCACTGAATGCGAACCACAACTCTAACACTGACAAAGACCTCCAGAGCCGAACTAACCACAGTTCCCTAACCAAACTGCTAGCCCAGGAGAACTCCATGATGGACTAACCATGTGTCTAAAAGGGGGCATTACAATCCATTTACTATAAACTAGCACTTGCATCTTTTAAGAGGTGTAAGGGTTTCGCGGATAGAAAAATAATGATATTAGTAATTTAGATGTAGTAATTATGATTTGATATTTTTACATTGCAAAGATTTGATTTGTTGGAAGATTTGATTTTTCACATAAGTGATTTTCTCTGACCTGAAAATGGTTTAATGGCGAGTTAGAAAACTGTTCTGTCATGAGACAAAGTTCCAGCCAAAGGCTAACAATAATATAGCCTATCGGCTAATTATTTCTTGAAACCATTTGTTGCCTCCAAAATTATTTTGATCTTAGCTAAAAGCAAAACCAATCTATACTCTCTTATGTGTCTTGAATACATCATTTTAAAATTTATATAGGCTAATATTGAATGTTCATGTAACATGGTGTAGTGGTGAGGAGGTTTCCCTCTTTCAATTATTTAAACTTAAATATTAATGGTTAATCCCCATTCTAATCAATCAATCCTCTTCTAACATTTTAGAAGTAAATATATAATATTTGATTGTTATTGATAATAATGCAATATTTAATAAAAATTTGGATAATTTAATATTTATCATTGAAAATTTTAATGTAAAAATCTAAAAGCATAATTTAATTACTAAAATCTAAATATTTTAAATTGTTTGATTAATGGTAGTCATTAATTTTCCACAGTCCATGATGTTGAGATGGTAATGCTTCTGGATTTGACTGTGTTTTATTATTTTCCTCAACGTTTCGAATCACACACAGTGATCCATCAATATTTATTATTGTTTAATTAAGTCAATTGTAAAAGGTTATTTTTTAGTTTGTATTACAATTTTGTTACTAGACCAATCAATATTTTGTTAGCCCTTTAATAATTACTAACAATTATACATTGAATTAAATTGCAATGGCAGGGCTAGTCGCTACACAAAAATTGTTTATCACAGTAATTATAATATAATATTATGTACTTTATTTTGCCCAGTGTACATTAATATAATATTGTGGGCCCTCCAACTTTGATGGAGGGCGTACATTCTCTATTATGGTGTATATCTTGTGTGTTATTTGTGCTTTTACTTTGGTTGTGCTATCAAGCAGTAAAAGTGTGAACCTATTGATCCATATTGATTGTTACATTTTTCAAGTGTGTTCAAGCTTCATACAAAATAATTGGAAATGGTGCTATGTGCAGATTGAATGCATTCCTTTGGCTTAAGAATTTGTTTTCTTTTAACATGAAAATTGAATGCTTTGTTGCTAGTAGTATGCTTTTGCTTGGACGCTATGAAGGTGAGCCTAACACCTTTGCCATTTTTTTCAGGTACCTTTACCTTGTGAAGAAAGTTGATCCTGCTGCTATATTGAAGTGGTAACATTTGGGTTTGTTATAGACGATTAATTGCTATGGTGTAGAAAAATGGACGGCCCTGCACCAATCTGTTTAATTTGTGTTTGTGTACATAATTTATATATCTAAGGATGGATGGTAGACAAAGATGTTCTTTGATTGTGAACAATGTTAATATTCAACACTCTGGTATTGGAGTACTAAAAGTAGGCCATTCAGTGTAGATTTCTTTAGGATGGCACATTTTTACAAAGTGGTGCAGAATTCTATTTACTTCAATTTCCTTGGAAACCCCTAGCAGCTAGCATGAATACAAGGGACAAAGGCTGTGTCACGTGTGAGACTTGGATGTATAATATAGCAGATATTGAAGGATGCTGTAATTAACAATAATCTTGCATGACATAATGCTGTAATCATTGGTATGTTTAGTAAGCATACCAATAATGGTTAATTTTATTTGTGACAAGTGGGGAACCCATACTTTTACGGTAGGAGCTAATTAGGTTCTAGGGCTTGAGGTTGTTAGTTCTCATCTATGTATGGTAACAATGAATCTACTTTGATGAATAATAGAAATATTGCACTTCCTATTCTTCCTTAGATGTCTCCCATCTACTTGTCTCACACCTGAGCCTATATACGAACTAAATCCTTGCTAAACTTTTCATGGACCAGCTAGGAGTCAAACCTAGGACATCCCATTTGCTGCTGGGGTGCATTCCACTAAGCTACCGGCCCTCTTGGTGACCGGTCCATCTTTGGTTCGGGTGGTGCTTAGGGATTCTTGCTTGGCCTAGCTTTGCTAACCTGGCTCTAATACAATGTTAAAATTTTCATGGACTAGCTAGGAGTCAAACCTAAAACCTCCCATTTGCTGCTTAAGTGGTCTACCAGAGTTACCGACCCTCTTGGTGACCTGTCCATCTTTGGTTCGGGTGTGGCTCATTTTCCAACAGTCCTTGTCTGGGCTAGGAGCATCTTCCCCATCCGCTTGATTTTGCCCCCATGTATGTATGCCTTCTAATGATATTTAGAGTGGGGCTGAATTCTGTAGGACAGCGTTGGTTCCTTCCCATGTTACTTCTCCACATGGTTATTCTGATATTTTGTTTCATATAGATTTTTGTTTGTTTTCTAATTTTTAAAAATGGTTTAGCTGTTTATGTGAGCTCTCCTGGGTTTTAATTATACTCAAAGATGAAATCGAAACCATTAGATCAATTTTGAGTGGAAATTTGTATGAGCTTTCATTGTGTGTTGGAGTTTGTATGTTTAACATCTAAACGAACCAAATAGGATTGCTGGACTGGAATACAGTATTATTGCTTGTGAGCTTGCATAGTCTTAAGCCTGGTCATTTGTATGTTTAGTAAGCACACCAAATATGGTTAATTTTATTTGTGACAAGTAGGGCACCCTTGCTTTTACAGTAGGGGCTAATTAGGTTTTAGGGCCTGAGGTTGTTTGTTCCTGTCTATGTATAGTAATAATGAATCTACTGTGATGAATAATACAGATATCCCACTTCCTATTCTTCCTTAGATGTCTCCCATCTACTTGTCTCTCACATGAGCTTATTTACAAACTAAGTCCTTGTTTGGGCTAGTAGCATCTTCCCCTTCCGTTTGATTTTTGCCCCTATGTGTGCCTTGCCTTCTAATGATATTGACAACGTGGCTGAATTCTGTAGGACACTGTTGGTTCCTTCCCATGTTACTTCTCCACATGGTTATTCTGATATTTTGTTTGATATAGATTTTTATTTCTTTTCTAATTAAGAAAAAACGGTTAAGCCAATTGTGTGACCTCTCATGGGTTTTAATTATACTCAAAGGTGAAATGGAAACCACTAGATCAATTTTAGGTGGAAATTTGTATGAGCTTTCGTTATGTTTTGGAGTCTGCATTTAACATCTAAATGAACCAAATAGGATTTCTGGACTGGAATACAGTACTATTGCTTGTGAGCTTCCAGTCTATGATAATCGAAGAAAGCTTCTAGAAAAAGTTGTTTGAGTGTTCTTTGAATATAGTCTTGATCCGATATCTGGTGCTAGGGTGGGAGTTGTGGACTATCCCTCAGCTTAGATTTTTCAAAGAATCCTGTAATCAAATTTGAGTAGCTGTACTTGTTACAGATTTCTTAACCTGTTCTACTGGCTAGTTCTAAGACAGTGTAACTCATTAGTCAAATGTTTGTCAGGCTGTGGTCTAGTGTTAGATGGGCACTTATTACAATGAATGGACCACTCTTGGAACTTGAATTGACTGCTCCAACATTATTAGAATGAATGGACCACTCTTGGAACTTGAATTGACTGCTTCAACATTAAAGTGGTCTCCATGTTGTTGTGGTTTGGGGATGTTCTGCCACCTGTGTGCACTTGTGCCCTCATTATCCATGTTGTCAACGTGTGTGTGCTTTAATTTGCCACCTCATTCCCCTCTGTATTTCTTCCTTTAATCTTGTGGCCATGTATGCATGGCAACCCTGGCTCATATGAAATGCTATGAAAGTAATAATGGAAGAGTTTTGCAGCTGTATGGAAATTGGTATATAGTGGAAAGAACTCATTTCAATTTTTAAACTAACCACACATTCTTTTTGCATAGCTAAATCCTTTCTTCTCTGAAGTTTGGAGAAATCACAATGAGATAGCTACAAATGTATGCCAGGTAAATCTTGCTGGCTGCTGGTGGTCTTAATTATCACAACCATAATTTAGGTTTTTTTATTAAATTATATTATTATTCTTATAATCTTTCTTTTTGAGGTTCAGTTTTTATTTTACCTTGTTTCCAAATTCCCCTTGTAGTTTGATTATTACTTTATTTTTTGGGGTTTTGTTTTTCAGGTCAATGAGAGCGGATGGCTCAAAGTATCTGGGTTGGAGGTAAGGATATTTAAAAGTCCTTGCTTAGGCTATGAAGCTTTTAAGTGTTTAAACAAATTCATGCTACCCTGTCTGTTCTCGTTTTCTTACAGTACCCATTTTTTTGTTGAACCATTTTCAATCTGACACTTAAAAATTGCTATTTTCCTTTTTGCATCCATAAAATTGGCAATTCATAATATTTAATAAACTTTACATAATTTTGTTTTTGAAGATGTGTTCAACATTTGTATATATTATAATGAAGGACCAGGTTGTTTTCTTCCCTTAGATCAACAAGAGACGAGTGATTGGTTAACCCCATTTTTTATAATTGCATTGCATATAAAACCAAAGTGGCATGACAATAAGATATGCGCTATTAATATATGAAAATTTTCCAATAATTGCATGTTTTACAAATAGGTTCTTTCAGAAAGATGTGGTCATGACGTATGAAATATGATCTGCATTGAATGTTTCAGGAGTGGGGAATTCAGTAACATATGTGATCTTACTGAGGAAACCTTAGGCTCCCCCAATGAGCTTAAAATCTTTGTCACTGATTCGTCCCACTGCCATGTCTGGATCCAGGTCCGGTCTGTACCCAATCCAAATTTGGGGTCGATTTGCTAGGGGATTCTGTCAGGACTCAGGGCACATGCAGATGACTCTGGATTCATCCTGGACGAACCCAAGCAAGCCTGTGAAGAACCCAGCAGAACTTGATGGTTCTTAAAACAGACTCGAGTAGAAAAGCAGTTTTTTATAATTTTTTTTGAAGATGATGCCATAGTTCTGTTCTCCCTTGATCATTCACTCACTGCCATCACTTCATTGTCACTTGCTAGGGTGTCCTTCCTTGGCCAAGCATAGCAGTCATACAAAGGAGATCATTTGTTGTTGTCATCAATTGTCCATCGTCCATTGTTGTTGGAGGTTTCCTTGCCCAGTTCTATGTTTTTTCAGCCATCTTTGTTTCAGCAGAAAATAAGAATGATAAATGCCTGTCATTCAGTCTCTCTTTCAATCAATAATAAAGGCCTATAATTTAATAAGTGGTTAAGGTTTAAATTGATAAAGTATTTAATTATTAAATTGTGAAGGGTTTATTTCTATGACTATTAATAAATTGATGATAAGGATTTATTTATTTCTATGTTACCCCAAGTTTCCAGGACGGGGATGGCAGAGACGGAGGGATGAGTTTCGGGGACGGCAAAGGGGACGGCTATATAAAAAATAGGAAAATTTAAAAATATATAGGGAAGTTTCAAATATTCATATGATAACATTGATCAAGCATTCATCATATACATTATAGTTTCTTAATACATAACATTTGAGTTGAATTGAGAGTTCACAGGAGAGTCAAACAAATTAGCAAATATCAAAACTTAATTGCTTTCATAATTCATTGTCAAACCCTAGCAAAATTAAAACATCTTTTCAAACCCTAGCAAAATTAAAACATGTGACCTGCTCTGATACCATATAACATAAATCAAACACAAAATGATTACCAAGATATTTGATGATGAAATAAGAAGCAAACGTTTTCTTATATAGGTTACAATGAACTAAAAATAGACTAAGCTAAAAATAACGACTAAGCTATAAATAGCGGCTAAGCTATAAATAGCGAAAACCAATTAAAGCATAAAGTCTAATCTAAAACTAACCTATTTTAAGTTGTTAAAACAACTTAATTACAAAAGTAAGTATTAAATATCTCTAATAGATTGAGTGGCATCATGGAATGGAAAGACCATCAACATTGTACAATCCACAGAGCTTCATTTGAATCCTAGTCTCAAAGAGGCTGCAACATTGAATTCTTGGTATGTCTTTGAAGGTGCATTGAATGACTCAACATGTTTGTCAAGAGGAAGTGCTTGTGCTTGCAGTCATGATAGTCGTGTGTTTCTTTTTGATGCTCGATCACTTGCAAATTTTGAAAGAACAAAAACTGTGGTTGTTTATGCCATTGTGACAAAGTTACAACTAAACAACTTTTGCTATCTTTCTTGTCCTATTGTTGTCAATGTAATGTCCCAATTTTCCGAGTGATCACCTAATAGACTCGGTTAGCCTATTCTATTCCCGTAGGCTAGGCCGGAGTGATTAAATATTGTATTTAATCAATTTTATTGGGCATATTGAAGATGTGAAGTGACATCTCATATTTTTGTGAGCCATTTGGTGAAGGAAAAATAATTAAATAAAATGGCTAAGGAGGTGAGCAACCCAAGAGGAAGAAAATAGAGGATGGTGACTTCCAGTATTTTTGTAATGCCATGGAAAAAATAAAATAAATCCAAATAATTTTCCTTGCAGAAGGACAACCTAGGAAGAGGTCTTAAAAATAACAAAAAATGCCAAAAGTGATTAGCCACCCTTGGAGAGAGGAATAAAAAATAAAAGAAAATTTTTTATTTGTGTATTGGGTACCTAGCACAAGGTCGGCCATGAGGAGGAAAGAAAAAGGAAAATAAAATAAAATATTCCAAGAGAAGATTGGCTAGGGTTGGAAGGAGAGAAAAGGTGGCTATAAATATAAGGTCATTTGAGGTCATTTGATCATCCATTCATATCTTATTTCATTTGGAGATTCTTCTCTTTGGCTGCAACTTTGGTTGGGCTTCATTCCAAGGACAAAAACCCTTGTGAATGCAGTGAGTTGGACAAAACCCTAGTTCATCTTGTGGAGGAGTCATGACGGAGTTCTAATTGCACTTCATTGGAGACATTTGGAGACTTGGAGCATTGAAGAATATTCAAATTTGCAGATCAGATTTGGAGCAGCATTATTGTGGCATTTTGTGAGCATATTGCATTAGGGTTTTGCCCTAATTTGGAGCGCCACTTTGGAGCAGACTTGAGTGCCCATCTTTGGAGGGTAATTTTGCATTTTTTGGAGCAGCAAACCCTAGGCGCTTGCCAAGGAAGGATTCACCCAGCTAGGGTTGGATATTTGACATTTATTTTTGCATATTCTTGGCATGTATAAACCTAATTTTAGGTCTGATTTATAGAGCAGAAACCTGGGCATATGTTTGACATGTTTGAGCCCAAGAATTCATTGTAAAATCAGTCCATAATTTTTAGTTTTGTAACAGCAGAAGTTTCCTACAAAAAAATAGATTTGTATGTTGCATTTGGATGCCCTATATTGTGTTTTCCATGGTGGATTTCATGTTTGATATGAATATCAATTGGTAGAATCATTTGGCATGTTTATTTGTCATGTTTGGGCACTTGTATATTTACTGTAATAATTTGGTTGAAATCAGAAAATAAAAATCAGAATTCAGAAAATTAGGGTTTTGAGCAGAAAACTAAAATCAGAAAATTAGGGCAGAAATCAGAATTTTAGGGCAGATCCCATTGGGGATATTACAGTCAATGGAAAAAAATGCAAGAAAAAGGTTGCACAACAATCAGATAGCTTTTGGTATTGTCCAAAATATTGCAAAGATCTAACTAATTATGACTTCAAGTATATGTTGAAACTTCATTTGCAAGGCCATATAGGTGGCATGCATTAGGTAACTGCATTTGACTAGTGTGGGAATGTTTTGATGGGTGTCATTGCCATGGACTTGCAGTTATTGCTTGAACATGTGGTTCAAGATGTTTTGAGAAATGATGTTGTAACAATTTGTATTTAGGTTATCTATCAAATGTGAAACGTATAACGATGAAGACAAGATCAATGTTGTTGTGACTAGAGCTGAACATATTGCCTTTGTGGATAAAAGTCATCGACTTTTGGACAAATTTGAAAGCTATCCGTGCTTGTATAGATCGTGTGCCTTTTGCTTATCCTTGCCTTCTCGTTGTGCCTTGGGCCATTGGTGTGCCTCCTTTCTTGTATAAGCATGTATTTGTTGCACATTTGGTATGTCACTCAATGCGATTCACTAACTCAACGTAGTCCACGAAAGCATCTACTGTGAAGATCCTCTGTGTCCAACAAACAAGGGTCATCTAGAATAGAGTGATGCAACATTGAAGTTCTCTCCAATTTCACATGGGTTCCAAGTAGAGACATAGTTGTTTATGTAATCCACAACACCTTTGACAACATCCTGGTCTGTCCAATCAATCATTTCAATGCGGGTGCTTGTTCAAGCCAAAGGAAGCCGTGAATGTGTGCAGAACCTCTATGTTGTCATTCGTACCTAGCAAAAGAGAACAAATATGTGAGAATAAAAAAGTAACAAAACATGCACAATAAGCCAAGGTGCGAAGGAGCTAACCTATACCAATAGTCCTTCGTGTGAAGAAGCTTCTCAAGAACCTCCTCATGAAAGATAGTGAAGCGTTGATGCATGCACATTGCAATCAAATGTGGATTGTGAATAATGTTTCAGACCCTCCTTCGATGGGCCCTCGATTACATCAAGGGGGGTGCCCAGGCACAACAACATGCAAGTCGTGCCACTTTATATCAGTTGCGTTCAATGTGAAGAACAAAGTAGGGCAACCAAGTTGAATAATCATATCAAAAAGCTCTCCTTGAGACTTTGTCCAGAATGGACGAGTGCCACTCAAGGACAAGCCAAACTGCATCAAGTATTCTGCAAGCTTGCCATCAGGCAAGTCATGCAAGCATTGACACAACTCACCAAAAGTAGATGTGATGCTATCATCCCAAATCTTATTGAAATAAATTGAAGCAATGGCTTGGCTACGATGTTGTATCATTAGGTTATACATAGTAGCAAAAGCGTGGCTGTTCGCTACACCTATTATCATCGTATCTCATCACATGTAGAACATATTCATGCATCTTCACCTCTTTGATGTGTGGCTGCCCAAACCTTGCTACAGCTGTATGGTAAAGAGTTGGGAATATCATTGCAAACAAGCCCTCCATGTTGTACTCATTAATTGGTGTCAATGAAGTAGTTGGCCACTCAACAACATCAGTGGTACGACCTAGTCCCAAATGCAAGAAAGCACTAATCTCCTCCATCTCCCTTCAGTAGAGAGGGATAATAGCCACAAAAGAAGAATGTTGTTTAAGCTCCTCTTGAAAAGTACTTAGCCCCTCATCTTCAAGGAAAGAAGACCCAAGTGTTGGCCCAGGAAGATCAACAAAGGAATGGACTAGCATGCTCGATATATCAGTAGGGGTTGCTAGTAAAGATGAAATTGCACTTTCATTAAGTTGTATATCTTTGTAGTACTGATTGTGAGCAATTTTGTACTTAAAGGCTTCAACTATGCATGTTTGACTAACATAGAAGTCATAGCTTTCCTAAATATGGCTATGCTTTCTTACAACTATGATGTCGAACTGGTCAATACACCTTGGCAAGTGCCTAGCTATACTAGTAATGCCCTGTGGAAAGCTAACGTTATGGCCACTATATTTTAGTTGTCCACCACATGCATGATACACCTAGAGGATTGGATTAACCCATGCAATTAACATCTCCGCTACTTGTGTTAGCACTTGTAGACAATGTGGCTGGCTCCAGGATCAATATTATTCCACTTGGAGAAATGATTGTCATTTTTCTTTGCAAGCCAATGGCAACAAACATTGGAATCTTGCAATTGTTGGATTTGGATGCCTGGTGGCTTTCCATGCATATTGAGAAGGTGGAAAACTCTGAAAGGTACTAGTACCTTGTGGCCGTAACAATTGAGGGTTGTGTGCTAAACCATGGGGTGGAAAGCCTAACCCAATATGCATCAAAATGGGTATAGATTGAACATTGGAAGGAATATGTATTGCACATATGCCATTAGAGATTTTATGGTGTATTGATCAATGATAGCCTCCAATTCTCTTGTCGCGCTCTATTGAGATCATCCTTGCATTCTTGATAGCGTAAACATTGCACCTCATTTCTTAGAGCTCAATTTGATGAGCCGCTACCAGAAGCAACATTGGTTACACACAGGCGTTCCATAGCCAATCCCAACAATAGCTTGAGTATAGGGAAGCAAGAAAAATGAGGAAGAGGGAATGGCAGGAAAGATGACCATGAAAGAATAGTGCAACAAACTTTATAGGTGAGAAAACATTAAACAAAAGTAAAAGACATTTCAATATGAGAATAGAGGAGCCCCACCATAATAGTCATTAACCTTTTGAACATACCTGTATACAAAACGTGCAACAAAATACATTCAAACCACCATCATTGAATTGGAATAAGAGGCAGCATAACTTTAAGCGACCAAGAACAAAGTGCACATGAATAGTAGAATTTGTAATATGAACGATGTACAAAGGCAGCTTAAAAAAACAAGTGAAAGACATGCACATCTCTCAATACAAAAGGCCAACCATAACATACATTAAAATTTCACATAGTTGTGTACAAGGCAAACCAAGAGTGTGCCATTGGAATATTGCCATTCTAGTATAGTGTAAGGCATGACAACATCAAAAAGCTATAAGTAAAAGTGCACAGAAGCAAGAGCAACTCAAAACAGTTCTTGAAGTGTCTTCCATCCAATGGCCCAAAGCACACCAAGAAGGCAACAACAAGAAGAAAAAGGCATAATATCTATATATGCACAAATAATTTTGAGATTTTGTCTAGAAGCCGATGCTTTTCATCCATAAAGGCAATATGCTCAACTCTAGCCACAACAACATTGGCCCTCTCTTCATCGTTATATGTTTCACGTTTGACAGTTAATCTAAATACAAATTGTTGCGACACGACATTTCTCAAAACCTCCTAAACCATTGTCTGTTTAGAAAGTAACAACTGTAAGTCCATGGCAGTGACACCCATCAAAACATTTCTAATTTGATCAAATGCAACCCCTTGACGCATGCTACATGTATGGTCTTGCAATTCAAGTTTCAGCATATAGTTTAAGTCACAATTAGTGAGGTCTTTGCTACATTTTGGGCATTGTCAAAGGCTATTTAATTGTTGTACAACATTTTTCTTGTATTTCTTTTCATCGACAACAATAGAACAAGAAATGTGGCAAAAGTTGTCTAGTCGTAGTTTTGCCATAGTGGCACGAACAACCATGGTCTCTGTTCTTTCAAACTTTGCAAGCGACTGAGCATTAAAGAGGAACACACAACTATCATGATTGCAAGCATGAGCACCTCTTCTTGACAAGTATGTTAAAGCATTCAATGCACTTTCAGA
The DNA here is from genome assembly GCA_027924645.1 of Cunninghamia lanceolata. Classification (NCBI taxonomy): domain Eukaryota; kingdom Viridiplantae; phylum Streptophyta; class Pinopsida; order Cupressales; family Cupressaceae; genus Cunninghamia; species Cunninghamia lanceolata. The sequence continues at coordinate 3,861,756 of BSBN01000923.1, forward strand.
GACATACTAGGAACTCAATGCCACAACCTCTTTGAAATGGAGATTCAAATGGAGTTCTATGGTTTGTATGATGTCGATGGTTGTTTCATTCCACAATGCCACATGACCACCTCTAAGCATAAGCACAAGAGGATACTCTTGGGAGTACAACTCATATAGTTGATTGCCCTCCACATCAGCATGTGTGTCCCAGAAAGTCACATCTATGCCCAACACATTTAGCCACCCTTGTGTTACACACCGTTGATGTAGTCAAGATGGTCTCTGTTGATGATGTTTTTGTGACAACAACAACAATAGAATAAAACACCAAGTGCTCTATCCTCTCTTGAACAAAGCCTCTCGAATGCTAAACTTCGTGATCAAACAAGAGTGCTCCAAGGTTCCTTTGATGTCAGGTCTTGACTTGTACTCGGATAGACTCAGTGGAATGTTGTGATCTTGCTGGTAATCACGAAGGGACTTACGCTAAATTCCTCCTCCTTCACAAACATGGATGGAATTCCTTACTTCTTGGATGTGGAAGAATGGAACTTCTTCAATCAAACTTAAAAGAAAATGCAAAAGATAAGGGTTTAGAGAATCTATTCTAAGGACAATGAAATAATGAAACATGCTAAGATAGACAAACTCCTTGTGAAACCTAACTTCGCTTCACCATGAGAACCAACAATTACACGAAGTAGGTGCAATCTTCTAAGGTATCCCAATGATTTTCATATTGTGAAATACACATCCAAACACCCACAGCTGGCGCAACTTGAACAATCTTCACAATTGAACTAAAGCATATGAAGGTTCAAGTTGACTTTACAAGGTGAGTTGCCTTCGACAATCCACAAAAAGTATGAACCAAGAAGGAATTCATCAAATATCTTTGCATAAACTCATTACATCAATGAACTTCTAATCTACTATCTAAACTACTTGGAAACACATCTCCATCATCTTCAAGAATTTAGAAACCATGCTAATATTCCATAACCACACAAATCATCATGAGAATCAACAATGAGTTTGTATTAATCCAGGAAGTATTTTTACAACAATTTCACAATGTCTCTTCAATGACTTTGAAGAGTCTCCTCTACTCTACTTGTTATCCTACTCTCCTACTTCTAATAATAATCCCTTACAAATGAGAGAAGTGAGCCTTTTATAGACTCCAAAAATTACATGAACGGCCAGGATTGATATGCAAATCAACGGCCTAGATTGAGACAAGGCAGTTTGTTACAACAATTTGCCATTTTTAGCAAAAAGTAAAAGTTGACACAACTTGTGTACATAAAAACTCATAAGCAATGAAGACACATTTCCCAAGGTGATAAGCATGACATGGAATCTTTGGAATCTTCTAGATAGGAGCCTTCTTTAGCCTCTTGCTTGTTGTGTATTCATTGAACTTGGACGAGTGATGTGGCATACTGTGATTGGCTTGATGATGTGTACATGTCACTTAAACGTTGAGCTAACCAGTTTGATTTTCAATATGTTCACATTGCACGGAATATTTCCCAAATTTTATCATTTTTCTTGGAAGTCTTCGAACTTGGATTTTCACCTTTGGAACTTAGCTGCTTGAACTTGAAACTTGGGAATTTGTCAAATTTCCTCTTGTTGTCTTGATGTAATTCATGGAATTGTGATGATTGACTCATTTCTCTTCTCATCTTCTTGTGCAGGAAGATGTCATGTATGTGCATTCTTGGAGTAGATTTCATGGTGCATGAAATGAATGACTCTGGAACTTGAACATGAAAATGAATCCCTAGAAATGAACCTCTAGATGGATGTTCCTCTTGTGATGCTGGATTCTTGGACATGCAAGGTGGAGTGATCTTTTCTTCTCCAGTTATGAAACCTTGATACAATGAAGTGCATTTTCCTCTGCCCTAACGATGAAGTCTTTCTTTATGGATGAAACTTGATAATATCTTCTTCATGTGGAATCTCCTTAGATGAAGTCTTCTTCCTTGAATGTTCTGGATTCTTCCTTGAAATGACGTCTTGGGAAGTGCCTATATCACCTCCAGATTCTTTGATATCTACAAAATAAAATATTACAAATCATAGTGTTTGATCATTTATATGAGAATTTGAAAGCTATTCATTGCAAAATATCAACTAATAGATCATGAGGCAAGGAAAAGCATGATGAAGTACAACTTTGATTCTTCTTCCTCTGACCAACTTGCTTTTGATTTAGGCGAATTTTAACTTGTAAGGATAACTACAAGAGGAGCGCATTCTCCTCATCAAGCTGGATTTTGCACCTACCTAGAGCGCATTCTCCTCATCAATGAGGATTTTCCACTTTTTCACTTAGTCATTTTCATTTCCATTTTCAAATTTATTCCTTCCCTTAGTGGATTTTCAAGATCTTTTTATGATTTTTCTCCTTGTCCTTCATAAAATCGAAATCATTTTCAAAGTTATTGGATTGAGCTAAAGGGAAGAGGACTAGGAGAGCACATTTGCTGTGGGTATGTGGATTTTTCCACAAAGAGGAGTGTAATTGTCATGTCTATGAGGAATTTTCCACATTGAGGAGCTCATTTCTCAAGCCTATGAGGATAGGTGGATTTTTCCACATTAAAATTCATTCCTTGTTCTAGGGCGCATTCCACGAGGATAGGTGGATTTTTCCATGCCTTAGAAATTTTTCTTAAATTTTCATTGTCATTTTGCCACCAATATTCCATGATTTTTTATAGATTTTCCTTGATTTCCTCATGGAATTTTCACAATTTTCAATTTTCTTGTTCTTGTGTCACTTTGCCAAAATTTCTTACTAAGGTGCAATCAGTACCTTGTTATGGATTCCACCTTAGAGGGCGCTTATAGCATGATCAACAGGACTTTTACTTGGGTGCATTATCCTCATTGATGAGGATTTTGCACTTTCTTCCATGATGTGATTTTTCTCAATTCTAACCTTCTTATGCCCTTGGTGAGTTCTTCAAGTTTCTTGATCTTGAGTCTACATAAAATTACCTCTACTTGCAAGGGCGCATATTCCTCGTTGGTGAGGATTTTCTGACTTGTCTACTCAAGAATCTTCTAAGTGTCAGAAGGACCTTTGCAAGTGAGTTAATGATTTTCAATGTTCAAACTTTCATTGCATGACAATCTTCATTTCCACAGGCATCTTTTCTTAGGGCGCATTCTCCCTGTTGGTGAGGATTCTCCGCTCATCCTAGGTGCATTCTCCTCTCGTGTGAGGAATTTCCGCTCAAAGTCCAAGACTTAAATTTTTTCTGCCCGATTTCGAAGTGTCCTGGGTGGAAGTAAATATATTTCCTATACTTTAAATATTTTTAAATATACTTCCAGGATGTTTGAGATAGGTCCCGGATCCATGGGATTTAACATGCAGATTCTAGATTTTTGAGGATCCACTAGATTTCAGACTTAGTCAGTTTTCAGGATCTCAAAACATCATACTTCAGGACATCAGACTTAGTCAATTTCAGGGCTTCAAGACTTTCATCAAGATGAGGGCACACAGACTCCTTAGCAAAAATTTGGATGGGCAAATCTATACTTCCAAACCTACAAACTCAAAGAAATCTAAACCCTAAAGCAAAAAAAAGAGGGGGTCCCCATTTGCAGTGGGGTGATGTGTGATTACGTCACAACAGTCTCCACAACACCAAAAACATCAACCAATAAATTAGCAGCAACTGCTTGAATGTCTTTGATCCGAATGAAGTTGAAGTTATGGTTGGGTATGTTGGACACATCACAATTACAACCAACAACTGCCAAAGAAGTTTGCAAAAAGATCTCTCATCGATTTAGGGAATGATTGTAAACAGGGTTTGTTGTCTCGATGTGATCATTAGAAATAACATACACCATGCCGACCTTAACAACATTATAAAAATGATCAGTTGCATCATTGAAGCATGTCAAATGTATTTTGGTTCCAGTAGAGTCAACAATGTCGAGGCCAAATATCTTTCCATCATATCTAGAATTTTTGAAGTTACACAACACATCCTTAACCAAAACCCTACCTTGGATCGACCACCATTTTTGGTAAGGAGTAAGTGTATCAAATCGATATGATTGCATAAGACCTATTTAATGCATCGATTGCAAATCGCAAGATTGACCAATGGGATGATGAACCAATATCAAAAGAAGAAATACCCATCCCAAAATCTTCCAAGTTTCCAACAATAGACACAGAGTCAAACAAAATAAGTGCACCAACAATAGGAGCGTGAATGGATAAAATTTTCAACGAGCTAACAAGAATGGACCTATAAATTCCAAATGAGATATACATAAATGACTAAAAAACATTAAATGTAATATTAAAAGAATAAGCGACCATATAAGAGGAGATCTAAGCACATTCGTGTATCATTTTGTTGAAAACTTGAAATGCATAGCCTGTCAATTGCAATATGGACCTTTCAACAAGGCCACCTCCAACAACAAGCTCAATATATTTAAAGAGAAGGGAAGCATCGTGCATATGCATCCCATCAGAAAGGCGGAGCCGATAACTCAAGGCAGTACCACACTTATGAACAATCAGATCCAATGAGATAACTTGCACGATTGGGCACATGCTAAATGAACCACCAAGCAATCTATTGATAGTGCCATCAGTTAAGGTGATGTCCATGATGGAAGAGAACATAAGACAGAGACAGGCCTGCAAGGAATACAAAACAAATATTCAATAAAAAGTGGACAAAGCATAACAAACAAGAATGTATCTAATCTAAAAGAGAAAGCAAGAACCACACTTGACAATCATTAATTTGATAGTAAAAATTGTATAGAACATTCTGAGAGATGAACGTGGAGGAATTGAATCAATTAAGCAATTCCAATACTAGCATCACAAAAGGAGCAAAGAGCAAAGACAACACATTTCCAAAACGTACACTACACATGAGCACTATACTCACAACCATGTTGGGCAAACGTTATTATCATGACCATTGTAAAATGTACACAACACATGAATATTTTATTCACAAAAACATGTATACAAAATAGTCAAAACATATCAATAATTTACTAACCATCATTGTACATACAGAAAATCATAGAATCAACAAACACCTATACAAGTGGCCTATTTACAATAGAAGTAAATTACAAATGAGCAAAGATTGCCAAGGTGTTTGGAAAATGAGCTAATCAATGTTACAAATGAGCTAAGATTGCCAAGGTGTTTGGAAAATAAGGCTGACCCAGCAAGGGAATTCTAGGCGCCTAAAATCCAAATTAAAGATTTGAATTTTATCTTTTTTCCTTCCCTCCAAGTCTTCTTTCTCCAACGCGCCAAAGATAGATATTATTTTATTATTTATTCCTCCCAACAATGCAATTAAGTCCTCACAATGACAGTGCACATTTGAGACCACCTTATTACATTTTATCCCTTCATTGGCGTGAATGAAATCAAACTCCAAGGCGATCCATTGTAAGCTGGCAACCATATGGGCAAAACTAATGACATGAGACCACCAAGCCTTACAAGCCTTCCTCTGTGACCACTCCGAGAATGGGGACATTACACGCACTTTCAAGTCCCTCAACCTCACAGGGCAAGCAGCGGCAATATAGCTTCACAACTCTAGTCTAATCAGGCTAAGCTAGTCTTAGAAATTGTTGGTGGTCATTTGTGTAAGTAGAACTACATGGGAGAGAGATGTAAGCAAATATTTGAATCTTTAGAGAGAGGAAAGGATAGCGAGGGAGAAAAAAAAGTCATGTAGTGCACAGAAGACTGGACATCAAAAAACTGGAGAGATATCATGGAAATGTATCTTGCCTGCCTCATCACCTACACTCCAATGAAGCATTAACATTGGAGGAGAACCGAGCAAGCAAGAGATCTCCATTGTCAAGCAAGCTTCGACCAAGATGTATGCTATTGCATTCTCTGAAATTCTCACTGTCCAATCTCCACGGAAGTGCACTATTCTCTGATATTCTTGCCACCCAATGTCCACTGACCTGCACAAAAGATTGCCAGAGTAAATCCCACCACAACGAACACTTGCAGGTCACAACACATGAACAGGCACGATCAATTCAATGGTCGGCCTGTACCTACAGGATAACTAACGTCGTTCAATCATTACCTGCCATCATACGGTGCTTGACTCGCTCTGCGAGTGAAACGCCTATTGGCATAAATATAGTATGATAGTTCATTACTATATAGTAACATACTGCAAGTATGAAGTTTCCAAGTACAAAATATTTAAATAACAAAAAATTGAGTGAGCAAATGACTCTTATAGCTGTGAAGTATGGCACACTAGAGTCCTGCAAGTCCTGACAATGAATTTATTTATTATATTTACATATTAATATCACAATTTTATTATATATACATATAAAATATAATTTCAAATTATTACTATAATTAGAACAAAAAACTAATTTCAAATAAACCTGAGCTTACACAAAATTTAAATAAAAATAAATTTACATTCAACAATATGCCATATAAAACTTAAAAGATAAAAGGCAGTAGTTAATAATTGAATAATTACCTCGTAAACCTCTATTTTAACCGACACCTTAGCTAATTGTTGTTTTTCATGTTAGGGCTTGTCGTTTTCAAATCAACCACGTAGGTAACCACAGAAACAAGTGTAAACAAACACTTTCATCCACATGTTGTCACTATATTTGTATTGAAAAGGAAGAACTGTCCTGCCAAAATTTCACTCTCAAAGCTAACATTGAAAGATAACAGAGATTTGACAAAGAAATATACTTAGTCTGGGATTCAGATAACAAATACACGAATACTTTGGGAAATAAGACAAGGGAAAGTAAAAACATAGGGAAGCCGGCTTTACAATTGCCAGCTAAATGTGGTAACAGGACTCCTGACATTTTGAACTACATTTGACCATGCGATCAATCTGTAACTAGGAGGCAGTGCCAAACTTGCTGTCATGAATGTTACTGTGTAGGTCTGAGTTAATGCCGGTTACCTAATTGCCAAAAAAATTGCCTGAAACTTCCCAGAAATCAGCCCACTTGCAAGTTCACATGATTACATTGCAGTTTTTGGTGATTAATCTACATAAATGCAGGAAAAAAAGAGGGCGTGCAATTTAATGAAAAAAATGCCAAAAATTGTTTAAAAAATCAGGAAACTCGATGCGCACTGTGTAAGTGTGAGTACTCCAAGTTGGACTTTTGCCCCCTACACTTTAATGAGGCCCCTACCCTACCCACTGTCTTATTTATATGTCGTTTGCTCATAGCCCTGTCATGATTACATAGAGAATAGTTCCACTTAATTCAGTAGTTGAAATGTGACCTCGAAAAATGTGTCGGACCGCTGTACGGTGTGGTTTTCTTTTCCAAAGAGGTTGGCAAAAGGTTGCCCCCACCTATGCCTAGCTGGTGAAAGGAGTCCCCCTCCCCCTAACCTTTGACTATATGGTACGGGAATTATAGGAAGGCGCCCACCCTTCTTTTAGATTTAGATCAACCCCCCTATCCATATAACTGGGTCTGAAATGCACTTTAAGCAATTTTTTGCAGATTAATGCTACTATATACACTATCCTCTTCATTAAGTCTTTAATTTTTTTATTTTTTTTTTAAAACTTTAACTTAGTATTAGTTGATTTATGTTTGATTTTTTTTAACCTGGAATTTTAACTAGATATAAGAAGCAGTCACTTCAAATTGGCTTTTTCTGATCTATTCCATTATCTCTTATCAAAGACTGGCTACATCTTCTTAGTATCTTTTATCAAAGACTTAGCTGTTTCTTTTTAAGAAAAGGATAAGACACAAATTAACCAATTTGTTTAAAGACTGTCTATACATATAGGCCTTTACTAAAGGAGCTCAAATAACTGAACAGTCGAAGGTGTAGATTCGTTCTGAGAGCTTGGAGTGCATATACACTGTTCCGTACAAGAGTTATTCAAGCCACTTTAGGCAATTCGATACATATATGTGTTTTTACTGGGTGTGGAAAGCTCCACCCCAATCACATTAAAGAACGGTCTTTGTTCTGCTATCTGCCCTATTAACCTGGGTGTTTATGATGCTACTCTCGTCTTACTGTTACTGGTGATTCTGATCTCTTATGTAATACTCTGTCAGCTTTGTTATATATATATAATTGTTTAATTATTTGCCCAAGGTAAATCTCACCCTCACACACACACACATATAATGGCGAATCAATTCCCAGCATCTTCAACGGTACATTCCTCCATCCAGATTTCAAGCTAAGTATCACACTATATTGCGTAACTTCAATTCTGCACTTATTGTTCTAGTCCCAAATAAAAAATCCTAGAATTTTATTATTGTTTAATTATTTGCCCAAGGTAAATTACACACATAGGTATCTACATACATATATATACATATGCAAATATGTAATATCCCAAATGGGGATATTTTTGCCTATTTTGGATTACCGGGCTTTCCCAACTTCTAAACTTTGGAATTCCTGATTTGTCTTGGAATTCTGCCCTAGTTTCTGCACTTTAGATTTCTGCCCAAAACCCTAATTTCTGATTTGGTTTTCTGCTCATAAACATGTATTCATAATACACAAATATGCATCCAAACATAGCACATGATGATGGCAAATGATACTATGCATTAAGATTCACATCTCCCATGAATTACACCAAGAAATACACATTTTAGGGCATCCAAAACAATCAAACAAATCTGATTTTCTGAGTTAGAGTCTGCTGCTACAAAACAGAAATTCTAGGGCTTGAACATGCCCAATACAAAGTTGGATTGTTGCCACTACAATCCCAACCAAAAAACAATGTTTACATACTCAATCAATGGCAAAGATGCCTCCAAAGTCTTCAAAGGATTAGCACCAGGTCTGCTGATCTATTTAGGGTTTAGAAACCCTAAACCATGTGCCAAACAACCTTAACCAAGCAAATTCACCCTTCACAAGGTGGTGCGGGTTGAAACCCTAATACAATGTAATCACAAGCACCAAGTACTCCACAATGGCGAGTTGGACCTGCTGCTGCTGCTCCAAAATCAGAATATTCTTTAAACCCTAACAGCCAACAACTCCACTAATCACCTCCCAAAGACTACACCAATGGTCCTCCAAAGTGGCGCTCAAATCTAGGTTGGAAACTCTAGTCATGTAGCATCAAAACTTGCGCTATTTGTGTTGATATTGCACTAGGGTTTCACTCTATATTGGAGCGCCACCATTGGAGGAGAGCGATTTTGCTTGTGGGAGGCAATTTTCATCATTGGAGGGTTTTCCAAACCCTAACCTAGCAGCTGCTATCATTCCTTGCAAGTGCTGCCATTGGAGGGTTTGATTAAGCATCATTCATCATCATTTGGTATGTACAAACCTAGGGATTAGGTCTGATTTGGACAGCAGCATTCTGGGCCATGTTTGATCATGTTTAGCCCATGCTTTTAATTTAATTTTCAGTCTACATATTCAGATTTGTAACAGCAGAATTATATTCAGAAAATCAGACTTATATGTTGCATTTGGATGGCGAGATCTTGTGTATTTCATGGTGGATTTCATGTTTGATATGATTAGCAATTAGTAGTATCATTTGGCATGATTATTTGGTATATGTTGGCACTTGTATGTTCGCTGTTATATTTTGTTTGAAATCAGAAAATAAAAATTAGAATTCTGAGTTTAGGGTTTGAACAGAAATAAAAATCAGAATTTTAGGGCCGATCCAGTTAGGGATATTACAATATGCAAATACATACATATGTATGTATGTATGTATGTAGATACCTATGTGTGTGTATATGCAAATACATATATGCATATGTATATGTATGTATGTATTTGCATATGTATATATATCTATGTAGATACCTGTGTGTGTAATTTACCTTGGGCAAATAATTAAAGTTTAAACAATAATAGAATTCTAGGATTTTTTATTTGGGACTAGAACAAGTGCAGAATTGAAGTTCCACAATTTAGTGTGATACTTAGCTTGAAATCTGGATGGAGGAATGTAATGTTGAATGTGCTAGGAATGAATATATATATATACACATATGTGTGTTTGTCTATTTACACATATAAGAAGCAAAAGCAGAAGAAGAAGAAGAAGAAAAGTGGAAGAACTGTCCAGGAGGAGGACGACCTGGATAAGATTCTAGCTGAGCTAGGTCAAGGTCCAGAACTGTCCAAGACTGTGGCAGATGAAGCACCTAAATCAGAGACCATTGAATCTGAACCTGCAAAAGCAGAAATATTGCCAGATGAAGTTGGTGCTGAACCTGAAGGGCCTGGGGAATCCGCAGCAGCAAAAAAAAAAAAAGAAAGAAAGAAGAAAAGAAAAAGAAGGAAAAAGAGAGAGAAGAAGGCAGCAGTTGCAGCTGCTGAAGAGAAGGGAGAGGCAGATACCAAAGAGGAAAAACCCAAGGAGGTTAAAGGAAAGGTTCCAGACAAAAAGGTCCCAAAACACGTGAGAGAAATGCAGGAAAGGTTGGCAAGATTGAAAGAAGAGGAGAAAAGGAAGCGCGAGGAAGAAGAGAAGCGAAGAAAAGAAGAGGAAGAGCAGCGTAGATTAGAAGAATTGGAAAGGCAGAAAGAAGAGGCTAAGCGCAGGAAGAAAGAACGAGAAAAGGAAAAGCTTCAGAGGAAGAAGGCAGAGGGCAAATTACTAACTGGCAAGCAGAAGGAAGAAGCTCGCAGGTTGGCTTTAATGAGAGAGCAGTTCCTTGCCCAAAGTGGGGGTTTATCTGATGTTTCAAAGGAGGAACAAATTGCTTCAGCACCCAAGAAACCAAAGTACGAGACAAAGAAGAAAAAGTGTGGCCCTACTACTACTGATTCTGCAGCTTCTCAGCAGGCTATGCTAACAGAAGACCATGACATCCAAGATGAATATATATATATAGACACACACAGGTATCTACATACATATATGTATGGATGTACTTGCATATGTATGTAGATACCTATTGTGTGTAATTTACCTTGGGCAAATAATTAAGCAATAATAGAATTCTAGGATTTGTTATTTGGGACTAGAAAAACAAGTGCAGAATTGAAGTCACGCAATTCAGTGTGATACTTAGCTTGAAATCTGGATGGAGGAATGTCCCGTTGAAGGTGCTAGGAATTGATTCACCATTTGCAGAAAGATAGGGCTTTATGAGGCGAATCCCTCAGAACCTATAAACTGATTGTACTTGGCTCTGGTTCAGATCTATGCCTGTAGAAGTAAACCTGTTGCATGGAAATGAACTTGACCCGTGGAAGTGAATTGGCAGAAAATTGATGACTGCTGTAAATGTGCCTTGGCTTATTGTACCTGTGTCTGAAGTAGAGTGATGTTGAGAGAAACCATTTGGGAACTTACTAGGTAAGGATTTGTTCTCCTCTGGTCAAGCCCCTAGGTAGACTGATTTAATGGTGATGAACAAATATTGAAGACAGCAGGCATGCATGTAGTATGTTTAGGATGATTATGCAAGCTGACAGTGTAATTAAGATGCTCTATGATGGTGTATTGATGTAAATGTTCATTTCTTTTCCTCTGATCTCTTTCATAATTTCAAATGAATAAGGAATTTACTAAACTTACAACAACATAGGACACAAATTCACACAAACACACGCAAGGGTCAGCTTGCAATGGCTAGTAAATTGGTAAGAAAAGGGTGGCAAGGTTTAATTTGAACTTTGAGTTTTAAAAGTTCAAGGTTCAAATCTGTGCATGCAGAAGTAACCACGGTCAATTCTGCACCCATGAATCTGAACCAAGGTGGCAAATGGGAGATCTAGGGATTGAACAGGTTTGTTGGGGTGAGTGATAAGGGGACATGCTAGGATAAGGGCTTGAGGCAAATTCAACGCACACAAATATGGTGCTTGTAGACTACTTGTTGCATAAAGGACAACCAAGTTGAGAGTGCCAAAACATAGGGGAAAAGGGTATGGGTATGCAATTTTCACTGTCATATACATACATACATGTACATACCTTTAGACATGTATGTGTGTACATACCTTTTTACATGTACATACATACATATCTATATATACATTCATGTCTTTGTGTATTTTTGTATATGTGTGTGTAGACAAACGTATCTCTATATATACACACATACATGTGCATGGGAGTTGTTATTGGAGTGGAGCATGAGGGACATGGGGCTATCAGTGGATTATGTTGGAAAAAGAGGACAACTCAAATGCAGGACATTGTCGGTGAAATTTTTGTCTCCTACATACCAATGCTGAATGGTGATATGTTTGTTTCTTTATTTGGAGCAAATGCAAAATATTCCGTTGTGCTTTTATTACTGATATGGTCTGTTGTCTTTCACAACATAGATGCCTCGCGATTGCTCCTAGACAACTATATATCTTAACAACATTACCATTAACATTGAATGTGATGTATTAGCAAAATGAAAACTAACACAAGTGCAGTCATGTTCTGGCTTTCCAATGAAATGGATAACTTCAGTTGCTTCACTCTGTTTGGACATCAGCTATGTTGTTTATCACAGTAATTATTAATATAATATAATGTACTTTAGCTTGCCTGGCGTACATTAATATAATTTAGTTTACCCTCAACTTTGATGGAGGGCATACTTTCTTCATTATGGCATGTCTTGCTTGTTATTTGTGCTATTACTTGTGTTCCCAAGCAGTAAAAATGTGAGTCTATTATTTTGAAGTGTGTTCCGAGCTTCATACGGATTAATTGAAAATGGTGCTATGTGTATATGTGTATATTGTACGCATTCCTTTGCCTACAGATTTATTTTTTCATATATATTGTTCCTAGTAGTATGCTTTTGTTTGGACACTTTAAGGTGGAGCCTGACAACTTCGCCATACTTTTTCAGGTACCTTTGCCTTACCAAGGAAGGTACATTTGCCTTACGAAGAAAGTTGATCCTGCTGTTACATTGAATTGCTAACATCTTGGTTTATTATTGAAGATTTAATTGCTGTGGCATAGAAAAATGGACGGCTGCTTGCCAATCGTAACAATTTGTGTTTGTGTCCATATTTTATATATCTAAGGACGGGTGGTAGCTAAAGATGTGTTCTGGTATTGGAGTAGTAAAAGTAAGCCATTCAGTGTATAACCTTTGTAGATGGCACATGGCATGAGCTTACAAAGGGGTGCAAAATTCTATATGCGTCAATTTCCTTGTTAAGGGTAACTTACTAGATGGGCGTCAGAATTATTGATAAATGTTGTCTGGGCCCATGCTTCGTTTGAAATCCCTAGTGGCTAGCACCAGGACAAGGAGTAAAGACTGAGATTTGGAAGTATATAATTTAGCAGATATCGAAGGCCACTGCAATCAAGAATGATCTTGTATGACCTAAATGTCTTTTAAGTCTGATCATTTGTATGTAGTAAGCATACCGATTAATACGATGCTATGTTACTAGAAACGAGAAACAGAAACAGCAACGGCAAAGTGACGAGAAACGGGATATTTAGAGGTTGCGTAAAAGAAACAGATTTTAGATATATATATTTTTTCAAAATTTTAGATTTATATAAAGTAAAACATTGAGAATAAAACTAGGAAAAAACAAAAACTCCATCTTTATAAATATATATATTTTTATGAAATTTACTTTATAAAAAACACTCCACACATTTATCTTTTTAAAAAACATAAAACTACATCTAAAAAAACCATGCATTTATGTTTTTTTAATGAAACTAAATCTTATGAAATTTGGTTAAGAAAAAAAACTTAGTTTCAAACCACACTTTATTTTTAGGTAATCAAACATTATTAAAACCATGCATTTATTTTTTAAATAAAATTTGTTTTGAAAAAGCACGACTACTTTCCCTAATAAATAAATAATATCATAATAAAATCAATATTATAAAATCACTTCTATTCCAGCTTTTAATAAAAATCACTTTCCTTAACAAAGTTTGATTGGAAATTTTTTTTTAAAAATCTTCACTCAAAATCCAGAGAGGCGGCAACGTGGAAATGGCTGTTTCTTACCGTAACGCTGTTTCTCCGGTCAGAAACAGAAATGCAGGAAGGCCGTCGCGTTTTTGGTAACGTAGATATGATGTACATGATGATTCCATAGTTCATGTAAGTGTTGGAAATGCTTTCCGTAATAACTCTAGGTATTTTTTACATCAATATTTCGGATCACACTCCTTGATACCATTAAAATTAAATATCAAGATTAACTTTATTTATGACAAGTAGGGTACCTTGCTTTTACGCAAGAGACCAATCAGAGTTTAAGTTTCTAGGTTGTTTGTTCTCTTCACCAGCTACACGCACGATATAATCTATGTGGACACCTTGAACGAAAGGTGGGGAGCATGCAAAAAAGTGATAAACAGATGAAGGAGTAGAGGAAAAAAAATACATTTTGATTTTGTCATATGGAGAGATCTCTACCCGAAGTGAGGATTATGCAACACATATTATGCATTCTTAGAAAGTGTTTGTAGATGATATACTCGAGCATTTAAAAGTTTCAAAACATTGCCTTTTTTCTTTTTATGCCACGATGTATGTACTATAGAGTTATTTGCCCTTTCAAATTAAGGTTTATTGCCTGGTTCAACTTTTGGGATTTTTGTTGTCTACATAGCCCCACACACTAGAATTTTTGAAAAACCCAAATTGATCGGTTAGAGAAGGGACTGTAAAGGAAGTATGGATGCAAAAAAACCAGCTTTGTGGCAGGCGAGAATATTTCTATTCTCGCTTAGGCCATTAACCTTTCTAGCATGCAGTCAAATTCATCCCACTTGGTCCATCATCATTGCTATGACCATCACAATTATTATCATAAAGAAAAGTGTGAATGATCCCATAAAACTTTCAAATTTGATATTTATGATAAGAATTACTTTGTAAATAGTATATATGCATTTGAATTGAGATGTTCTGAAAAGAATCCTATTTTGAAATGGGAATATATAAATGTAGGGCCCAAATGTGTGAAACGTAATGTCCGTATCTGCACAAAAGGTAAACAATTGTGTCAAGTTGCTTTATGTTGGGAAGTTATTCAATTAAGCATGCACACGAGCATCTTGCAACTTATTATCTTGCTTTAGGGGAAAAGAGATGCATATAAGAGCAAATACAAAACACCCAAGTCCATATTCAAGAAAGTTGTAGACAACGACCATCTTTAATCTTTTTTTCATTTGTTAGTATGTTAAAACTAGAAGTGTCACCTCGTATGCTTCAAATGTCATCTGAAAACTTTTAGTACATCTTAAAATATTTATAAGAAAGCAATCAATCAATGACCACCCTTCATCTTTAATTTTGCACATTGATTTGTTGGTATATTAAAACTAACACATAACCTAGTCTGCTTCAAATGCTAGCTGAAAACTCTTAGTGCGTCTTAAAATATTTCCAAGAAAGCAATCAATCATAAATTAGTTTTTACCGTCCATTTCAACTAGTACTTAATACTTTTTTGGTTGTGCACTTGATTGACTTTTTCTGTTTTCATGCTAACAAATTGAATGCTAGAATATGGCGCACAATTCGGTAAATGTGTAGGTTACCATGCTCTTCACAATGATTAATTCATTTCTATGTGTTCGTGTGTTCGAATGCAAATGAAAAAGTCATTCGAATCTATGCAGAAAATTATAGTCATCAATTGTTAGTTATATGTTTATTAACAAAAATCAATTTATAATTTTCTGTAAATAGAGAGGAATTTTTGATCGTTCACTATTAGGCACAAGGCGGCATATTTTTGTAGTATATACTTTTTATATGGACTCCGATGGGACTAATTTTCTAATTCAATGGATCAACTTTTATAGATCAAAAATTTTGGTGTAAAAACCAAGTGATATATTTCTATACCTTTTGTAGACAAATTAGTATTAAAGGGCTTTATCTTTTTTTCATCTCATCATTCATGTGATTGTGTGGTGTTGAGTAGACCATTAGTTTATTTGAAGTTTTTTTTCTGATTACTTAATAAAAAATTAAATATAACGACATAGTACAAAATTCTGATGCATAGAATTATGCTGATGCTTCGTGCTAGTGGCAATATTGTGACTGGAATTTGCTTTACAACAAATGCGTCTAATTGCCCAGACGACTTTGTTTAATAAATTTTCATTGATATGCTTTGAAATGATACAATTGATTAAATGATGCATTTTAAAAGTTAAGATGATTAGTCTCTGCGTGCAGAGAACAAGAGAATAATTTTTCAAAATTAATAATGTTGTTAAGAGTTAATATTGACGGTCATTGTATGGCTACTGAAAACAAAAGAATAACTATTCAAAATTAGCTGTGAACTATTGGAAGAGTAATGTAGAATCTTGAATTTGCTCCTCTTTGTTAAATTGGCTGTAATAATTCTTCCCTTTGTTAATGACGGATGTCCTTTTTTTATAAGTGACATTTAATGTAGTTATAGAAGGGTGTTTGAGAATCGCAGGGTATATTTCCTTAGATGCATTGATGTGCATTAATGACAATTTAGAGATAATAACGAGTGGTAGTTATTAGGAGCCATAATTTTTTTGTTTTTGGGTTCCAATTCTAATATTCATTTATGATTATGATAATGAGAGGTTATGAATCTTGTTTTATCTCAATTGTAATTTGTCTTTCTATTTCTTAATGCTTATCAAAATTTTGGGAGCTTGGTGGGACTATTAATTGTAGCAATGTATTGTAAAAATCCCACTTTAGGCGGTTAGTTTTTGTACACGAGCTTTGCCATATGCCAATGTCTTTGTAGAATAATATATCTACCATAGAATTCTTTCAAACAATTTATGGAGTTGATACACAATATTCAGATTAAGTTTGCCAGTTGTAAGAATGTGAAATATACATGACTGGATGTTTATGATGATATGGATATTACATTGATATCTTTGGGATGACGAATGCTATTCTATTGGCACTCCATCACATTTGCACAAAATATGTTAGAATATTCTATAGATTGAATTTTGGGTCTTGATATTATTATTACAACTTGCGGGCTGTTGTCCAAGCTTATTAGTATGCCATGGATGAACAAGTGGTTACATATTGTTGTGCAAATTTATTATAATGCAATGGATGAGCAAGTTATTACATATTGTATTTATTTATTTTCTTACAATTGTATTGAACATTGAGTATGTGTGATTTAGTATTGAATTATATAAATGCGTATATGAATTCAATATTCAAGTTATATGATTTAATAGTCAGAACTTATGAATGCACATATAAATTAGAGCATATTTTTGGGTTTTAATTGTATGGTTAATGGCAATGTAGAGGGGCTGTTACAATTTAGGTGCTTGATTTTTTTGGCAACATGCTTTGTTTGTCTTGTACAATTATAATTGCTATGGGTTAACTTGATGTGTTGTTTCAATTAGGCATTAGTATTGATTCATTATAAATTTAATTAATTGATTTAAAAATTGTTAATTCATTTGGAGGTGTTGTGTATGTCATAAGTGAAAGTTCAAACTAATTATGTCTAGTAACTACAACACATGATGTGTAGAAGGTGACATACATTGATATAGTCTTAAGTTTAAATCGTACAAATTAGTATTGATTAGACTACATTGTTGTAGTCATAATTGTGCTAAGTAGGGGTGCTTTACTACATCACTACATTAGGGTGCATCATTACAAATGACAAGGTAGCTAGCATGTTTTTAATTAGCCTCTCATTTGCTTTTGAACCACATAGGTGAATTTTCTTTTGTATTGAGATATTGCCATCATACTTGTGAGACTCGCTTTTCATCTAAAGGTTGTTGATAGCTAACACTTAATTCATTGGGAAGTCAATTCAAGAAGTAGGAGATTTATATTAAACTCTAGATTAATTAATTTGCACATTGATATACATTAACTATTACAATAAATTTTGTAAAAATTAAACTAAATATTTTTATTTTAAAATTGGGAACTAAAAACTTTATTTTAGAGCAAGATTGTATGATCCTAGCCACAAGATCCATTAGAAAAATATGAAAGAAGATATGTACACTGAATTGTGAAGTGCACATGCACCTAAATGTTATTGATAATTATTTCAACTTTTAGTTAGGTGACATATAATATGGTCAACCTCAACTAAGGTGTTATTTTTATGGTTGTTACTAAATACATTTTGGTCATTGATTAATAACATATAGAAGTAAAATCATTACCATTGATTGAAATGATCAAAATATAAATACAAAACTTATAATGCCTATGAGTGTTATTTGACAAGCTATATATTGTTTATCAACACAAGCCACAAGTCATTCTTAAGACTCAACAACTTCTGAGGTGTCATTAATCTAACATGCTACTTTGATGAGGACATCACATATTGTGATCATGTCTCAAAGATTAACAAATGGATCCTCCACCAAAGGTTTGGTAACAATATTTGCTAATTGCTTTGTAATCATAATGTATTGGACATCAATCTCTCCATAATGCACTTGCTCACGAATCTAATGCATGTCTCTTTCAATATGTTTTTTATTGAAGGGGTAAAAATAGGTTTTGATAGGGTTGTGGAAACCCAATACAATAGGCGAAACATTGGCAAGAGCATACTGGACCCACAACAAAATCACATATAGGTTTTGGAAGGAATTGAAAACCTTTTACACCATTGCAGCCAAGTTGCCAACACAAAGAAGGTTTTAAAGGGACCAAGAGGTTGCAACTAAGCTTCCAAACAAAACAAACCTAGGTTAGCCTCCTATACAACCCCAGGCTTCGTTCTATCATTTTGAGCACCCTTGACCCAAGTGTGGGTAACACAAGCATGTTTAGGAAGACCTCTTTTCTTTTATTAAACAATCTTCCATGAGATTGTTATAACACATTGATATACTAAGAGGGAGGTGAATCAGTATATACCACTTTTTAAAACAATTCTACTACAATAACTAGATCTCTACTGCATCAACCCGATTATGTAAGATCTATGCAAACATAAACACATATACACATCCACACAAAAGACCATAACACCAAATTTAACGTAGAAACCCAAGAAGGGAAAAACCACGGTGAGCAAGCTACTTGGACTTACTGTTCAAATCCAATCTCACAAAATAGAATTAGATTTACAATAAATTTTATGGGCTCCAACCCAAAGGAAGCTACAACTCTCGAATGCAAAAATTTATAGGTTCCAACCCAAAGGAAGCTACAATTCCCTAAAACAAAGGTTTATGGGCTCCAACCCAAAGGAAGTTACAACTCCCTAAAACAAAGGTTTATGGGCTCCAACCCAAAGGAAGCTACAACTCCTTAGAACAAAGATTTATGGGCACCAACCCAACGGAAGCTACAACTTCTTGATACTCAGTTTTATGGGCTCCAACTCAAAGGAAGCTACAACTCCCTAAAGTGCTACAACACTCACAAAAGGAGGCTCCTAACTCTGCTCAGCAATCTTGACTGATGACTCAAATACCTCTACAAACTATGTCTGCAAACACTATGATATCATTCACATGCTTTGATGACTTAGACACCTCCACACTATCTTCTATGATATCTTCTTGATCATTTGACTGAACGATGTAGCTCAACAATCTCTACAACACTGACTCTGCTATAGATTATGCATTATCTCTTACACAACTACTCTTTCTTCAGATCATTCACTTGACATCATCCTCACAAATTCTCACTCACACACAAATCACGCCCCTCATACAAATCACACATCTCATATTTTGGATCATTTATTCTACATCTTTCATACACCCTCACACTTTCTCACGCCCACATGCACACTTGCATTTTTGCTCTTCAATTCCACACACTAAACCAAGTTTTTGTCCTCATAATACCCTTCACAAGTCTTCTAAACATCATCTTTGTCGGCCTTCATGTAATGTGTATCTTGAAACGTGTAACGACCTTGCTTGTTGACTCCCAAATCAACTGTGGTAATGTAGGAATGAAATCCCATAATGTGGTTCATATCACGAGATCTATTGGACCCATTTTACCTTCTCCTAATCTTTCTTGTTGGCGCATGCTTCCACACACGGCGCAATCACTCACCGTGTCGACTCCGCAAACACTTATCCTTTCATGCCTTAGCTTTAGACCCTATGCGGTACCGAAGAAACAAAATAACATGTGGATCAAACCACAAACATTATATGACTTACAAAACCTTATCATGCATTCCTTTCTCTATTTCATGCTTCTGTTTTCTGGCACAAGTGATCAGACATTGAAACCTGTTATTTATGCACTTGCATGTCTCACAGTCTTACCTTGGAACAATGGTAAACATACTTGCGGTGCTTTTTACATTCTGAAACTTGGATATATTATGAAAGACACCATTATTCATATCTGGTTCAAACCGCCATGCTATATCTTCAATTGCAGAGAAATCTGGAGCTTTCTCTATTCCTTTAATATTGCACAAACATTGTAACACCATTGTCTTCACTCAATCACATCTAGAAACATCTGCGGTGATCCACAACACTTGAAACCTGAACTGAGCATACATACTGACCATCTGAACTTATCTTTCACACAACAAAGCTAAATATCAAAGTGTGGTGGAATGCGGTGGCTTTCTGTTCTACCTCTAATAACCTTTCAAAAGAACATGACTTGTTCTCAATCTGCACTCTGGAAGACTCTACGATAACTCTTATGCTCTATATCTTGGATCATGCATGCTTCATGGTCATCTCTAGCTAACTTCCAAGTCACAAGGCCATATCTTTATCTGCAAAGGAATGCAGTACATTTTCCTAAACCTGTGACACCATTCACAGTTGGAAACTTAAACAATTTTCTTCAAACTTTATGCTCCATATCATCAAAAGACAACATATGCAACCAACATTGTTCCATGACATTTGTTCTCCAATGCATCATACCAAACACATCAAACACTTCAAGCACTTTGACAGCAAACACAGCTTAAGCATCAATGTATGACATTAATCAAACCACTTTGATAGCCTTCACCTATACATGAACTTCAGAAGATGTGGTACAACTGTGTATAGATGATGATGATCCAACTGCATGCTCATATCTTTCATCACAACTCTTCTCATCTCCATTCCTTGACTTCACATCACAACACTTCTGATCACTACTCCTTTGACATCCATCTTTCATCATCACAACTCTTCTAATCTTCATAACTTTGACATCAAAGACAACACTCCTTTGTCATCACTGACAACATGTGCTTCTGATCATTACTCCTTTGGCATTCTCATTTGACATCAACATCATCAATGCCTTTGACATCAATGACAACACATGCAACAATCTCCCCCTTTGTCATTGATGGCAACACTAACCTGATATTCAACTTTTCTCCCCTTTTAACATCAAGGGAAAAGGGTCACCTGCAAAACATACAAGCTCCCCCTGCCTGTACAATTCTTGTGATCCTCTATAGTTTCTTATGTCTGCCTACTCTCCCTGAGATGTATCCTCTTTATTTTATATACTAAGTGCATACAAACCCGGTATAGTGGCATGTTCTTTCCAAAAGATACTTCTTACACAAGTCCTATCTTCTGCAAATCTTCTTGTTGTAACAAACTAGTATTTAGCTATTGCTCTACTTCAAAATTTGAAATAGTAGGCTCACAATCTATTTTGTCCTTGAACAAACTATCATACTTCTTCTGAGAATGCACAAACACTAAAATTTTACCCTTTTCATACCATTCACCAAGGAGCTCCAAAAGCTGCAAAAACCTCAATCTTGACTAGCTTATTCAATACTTTCTAGACAAGAAACTCTCCCAAACTAGGAAATGTGGCAAAGGAAAGCAGAGTTTGTCTATCTGGTTCTAGTAATCTCCACTTGTGAAAAGAATATCAATCATTCTACCAAGTGTGCAAACAACAATTTCAGTTTCTCGCTTTGAATCGTTGATTTGTTGCATCCAGAACCTCCATAGACAGGTTCACAACTTAAATCAAGAACCTTGGAAAACTTCCCGATATCAGCATGCATCTGGTTTTGCTATACCAATACAATCTCTTTTGCTCATGATAATTGGCAAACTTTGGGCTTGAATAGACGTAGGCTTCTCATATCCTAGTTACATGTCTTCACAGGCTTCGGCACATCTTTACCATGAATCTTCAACTCTAGCTTCTTTCTATATGCTACAAATTCCTCTGTTGTCATAAGAGAAATCTCTCTCACTGAAAAGGTGGATACTAAATCTTGAAATGGTTTGTAGCAGATAACTTCTCAACTTTAGTTTTATTCACTCTTCTCTTCAATTCATCATCATCATCTTCACCTTCATCACATCAGAATCATCGCCAGACATAATCCTTCCAAGATTGCCTTTGTTTGATTTCTTTTTGTTTGTCCCATAATTTTAATTCTTCACTTCCTTTCCAATGCTTACAAAAATATCAGTTTTGTTGCTTAAGTTCTCAGCATCAAGTACAATCAATGTGTTCATAAATGCATCTAGAGGATCAACATCCATGGCTTCTCCATTCTGCAGATTTTTATTTCTAGCCTCATCCTCTACAACATCATCATTTATTTATTCTCCCAACATCTTCATCATCCCTATACCTTGAGTCCTTATTTTTCTCTAAAATTCTCTAACTCTGTTTCTATCAAATTTTTGCCTTTTCCTTTTCCTTCACCATCTTCGTCCTTATTCCTTGTACATGTTTTTGTCTTTATTCCTTTCCCTTTCTCTATCAACATCCTTATCCTTATTTCTTTCCTTTCCTCTTAAAGAATCATCTCATTTTCTTTAATCCAGATTCCATTCATCATCGGACTTTGAAACCTTAACCCTTTCATAATCTAGCCGTTTGCGATCTCTATCTCTGATCCTTTCCTTGAGTTTCTCCCTTTCATGTCTTCATTCTAGAGAAATGGGTTATCCTTATTTTAATTTCTTATCAAATCATCTGTGTGCCTTGCTTTCACTTCAATTCACCTTACAGAGTTGGCAACTCATTTTTGCAGGGAGCTGAAAGATTATGCTATGGTTAGCTCTCCCTGAACCCATGCTTTTTCTTAATTCAATATGAAATCCTTTGCATAAGGCACATGCAAAGGTTCTTCCATCTTTTCATTGTCTTTCTCTGGTCTCTTTCTCCATATATTTATCATTACCTTCTTTTGCTTGATCATGTTTTCTCCATCTTCTTGTGCTGAATAGGTGGTTCCACAAAACCACTTCTACAAAAACTAGGTATATGCCCAAAGTTATTGCACTTATAGCATATGACATTATACAATGGAGACAAGAAAGAGTTGTTGCTCATACATCCATTTCTCCTTGTTTTGGTTCTACAATCAAGAGCCTTATGACCAAACTGTTGATATACGTTGGACAACTGAGAGGGGGGGATGAATCAGTTGTCACAAAAACTTAAACACTTTCTGCAATTAAGCATTCATCACTTACCCACAATTATTATGATTTAATAATGAGTGCATGAAATCATAAACTTAACCACATATACAACATTAAACACAAGAGACACCAGATTTATGTGGAAAACCCCAAGGTGGGAAAAAACCACAGAGAGGATTAACTATCAATATATATTGCAATCTTGAAATAGTGATGTTCAGGCTTGGTCACTCCATGGGCCTAAACATACTGGCTTACTGCCATGAAAAACAACTAGGTCTAGCAGGCTCACTACCTCAAGCCTAAACCTAGCAAGATTACAATAAGGGTTGTTAAACCCTATTCACTGCCATGATCAACACCTTTCTCTATTTGTGACTGAAGTATAATAATTTCCCTGCTCTGCCTTTCCTCTACTCTGCTCTTCCTCTATTCTCCTCTTCGTCTTCTTTCCTCTGCCCCTTCTTTACTCTGCCTTTGGACCTTTTTTAATACCTTTCTATTTCTACTCAAGGACACCTTTTCCATGACTCAACTACAAGTTTTTATACACTATATCAACCTTGGAATGATCATCAAGGTCGGCATTACAATCATCAACCATTGGAATAATCTCCAAGGTCAATATTACAAACAATTACAAAATAGGTCATGGCCTATTGCAATATCATGCAAAGGGAATGAAATGTGGATCACGCCATGCCTTAGCTGGGACTCAAACACGATCTTCCATGCCACAACATGCTTCAACAATCTTCCAGAGATCACTGCAATCACTGGGATCAACCAGGTCGGCCAAGACTGGTTACACGCTACATTATATGGGAACAATCTTCACACACCATCTCAATTTCTTAATGCGGACCAAAGTCCAGATAAGAACATGATTAGGAGACATCCACAAGCACGTTATAATCATCAGGAGCAACCGCATGAACCTTAACCACTTTATCCATAGGAATCTTCTCACCGGAACACATGAACTGCACTGTCTTCAACTGTCATAAAAGAAAGATAGCTTGTGGACCACCAAACCACGAACCATTTCAACTGTAGGCACTTATCATCAGCCCAGACTTCCCTCTTGAACCACAGAGCAAAATACTTTATTGTGGAGGAATGCAGAGCCAAATACTATCTTCCTGTCTCAACTGAACTTATAGAAAAAGCAAGTTTCACTCTGGTGAACACAAGTCACTCAAATCTTCATGCAGATGGCTCAAACCCAGAATGTAGCATCCTCAGACATACTTCTAACTTACTTCCAATCCACATACCACAATCTTCAAGCAGGAATAAATATGGAGTAGTTTACCGGACTGTTCTTCAGCATACAACTCACTGTCTGTACTGCACTTCTCTGTAACTCACTTGTTTCTTCCAGAGAGGCTAATTTTCTCAATATCCTCAACATACAAGTCTTATAAAAAAGTAATAGAATAAGATACAGTTGACACCAATGACATCAAAAATATGTTGACATCAATGACAACACCAATTAGGCACATACTATTGCAAGTGATCTTATATGTTGTCTTTTCATTGATGACAAAAGGGTTGGTGGTTTCATGATTAGATCTTTTCAGTGATTGTTCTTGAACAAAGGATGCAAATTCTTAGCAAGGTTGTCTTCAGTGTTCTTCATATTCAGATCTTTAAGAATTTCTCCTAGGTTGGTGTTCTTGCTTCTATCTTCATCATGGTTTCAGAGGTGTTATAACTTCATGTTGCAGAGGTTGAATTTATATGTTATTATAGAAGAAATGCTATGTTGGGAGAAATCTAAGGTTTTAATATTTTTGTCTTATGAGATACTAAGTTTTAAACTCCAAGACTAAGTCCATTTTCATATGTTTAAACCCACATGCCTGTATTCTTGCATTTAACCAATGACATTAGTCATCATTTGAGAGCCTATTATTATGTCCTTGGTTTTGAATAATTATATTCTATGAGCATGTTTTTATAAAAATATTAAAAAGGCCTATATTATGAGCATGTTTTATAAAAATATTAAAAAGGCCTTTATACTATGAACATGTTTTATAGAAATATTAAAAAAAACCGTTTGAAAAAATGCTAAAAAATCATATTCCTTATATATCCCAACCCCTCCTCATATGCATCATGCTTTTCTTACTTATTAAGACTTAGTCTTAATATTAGGATCTTTATTGTTTTAATCTCCCACTTTTTTGGTTGCTTTTTAAAGCAAGTTTTTTTTATAAAGTTTTTTTTGTCTTTTTTAAAAAATCTGAAATCAGATTTTTTCTCCATGGCAACGAAGACCAAGAGATGGAAGATAGAAAGTTTTTTTGAAGATAGAAAGCCTTTTGAAGGTAGAAAGGAAGTGGAAGATAGAAAGTTTTTTTATTGGTGCATGAAGTATTTTTTTAAAAAGATGGAAATATTTTTTTGATGTGGGAGATATAAATAATGGTTTTTGGAAATGAAATTTCTTCTACTTGTAGTGTGTGTTTGAGATGAACTAATGAAGTGTGTAGTGTTTTTATGAAGAGAAAAATATCAGTTTGCAGAGAAGATTTATAAGCAGTGAGATGAAGAGTTCAAAAATTTAATCAAATGATCAAATGTTTGCAGAGATGATAAAAATGTTTGCAAAGGTGATAAGAAGTTTTGCAGAGGTGATAGGAAGCTTTGTAAATATGATAAAAAGTTTTGGAGAGGTGATTACAAAGATGGTGCAGAATTGAAGTAAAAATTTGCAGAGATATGGTTGATGACAGAGATTGAAAAGATATAATTTTTGCAATGAAAATTTGTTTTTCACATAATTTTGTTGATCAAAATATGAATCTGATGTGAAGCTTCAATATCTTTCAGGAGTATTTCACAAATTTTTACAGAGGTGATTTGGTTCAAAGGTGATTATTTTGCAAGTTGAAATTTGACATTACAGGATTTAATCATTATTTTTGCATAGAAAGATATATTTGTTGAAAATTTTGAATAGGAGAAATAAGGTGTTGAGTTTGATTGAAACAGGGAAACCCCTGATTTATTTTGTTCATTGTTCTTCTGGGGTTGAAAGTTAGTGAGACTTGTGATGAAAAACAATATGCCAGTGAGGCAAAATTATATATGTCAGTGAGACATTTGTAAACTTGAAGGTTTTACATTTAAGCCAGTGAGGCAGTTTGAGTGGTTTTTCTACCCCTGGAGGGTTTTTCACTCGGTAATATTTTTGTGTCAAAACTTCTTGTGTTGATGTTCTGCATATTTTCATTAATCATATGTGTGTTGAAAATTTGGTGATTGTGAAATCAATAATCAATTCAGTTTTGATAAAGTTCATTGATAATTTTTGAAAGGTGATAAAAATTGGTTTTTTGTATCAACACTGATTCACCCCCCTCTCAGTGTTGATTGTACTCCTACAATTGGTATCAGAGCTTGGTTCCCTGTAAAGGCTTAATCAGCTTTGGTAGATTATATATTTGGAATACTTGTCATGGCAAGTCAAGAAGGTTATTTAAACTACAAAGCACCTATGTTTGATGGGTCTAACTATGCATTTTGGAAGTTCAGGATGGAGTCATACTTGTCATCTTTGGGGTATGATGTGTATGCTACCATTGAAACTGAATATACTGCTACAAATCCTCCTTCAACAGATGATGATGAAAATAATGCTAAGGCCAAAAATGTAATAAGTTGTGGCCTAACCAATGATATACTTGTCAAAATCATGGAGTGTAAGACAGCTAAGGCAATATGGGACAAGTTGTCCAATATTTATCAAGGAGATGATAAAATCAAAGAAGCAAAATTACAATCCTATAGGGCCAAATTTGAAAGTCTCAAGATGAGTGATGATGAGAAAGTGGCAGAATATCTTCTAAGAGTTCAAGATATTGTAAATGCCATAAGAGGATTGGGTGATACTTTGGAAGAAAAGACAGTTGTTAGAAAAGTCTTAAGGACTTTAACTTCAAAATATGAGTCCAAAGTGTCCTTTGATGAACTTCATGGCACATTCACAGCCTATGAAATGAGAATCAGTAATGATACACCTTCAAGCAAAGAAGGTGCATTTAAATTAGTCAAAAAGGAGAAAGAGGTAAAATCTGAATCAGAGGAGTTGGATGATGATCAAGAAATATCCCTTGCAAGCAAATTAAAAAAGGGGTCAGTTGGCAAGTACAAAGGTAAGCTTCCATTCAAATGTTTTGAATGTGGAAAGATTGGACACTATGCGGCTAAGTGTCCTTACAAGGATTTAGACAGTGATGAAGATGAAAGCAAGAAGCAATTCAAAAAGAAACAGTTTGTTCCTAGAAGGAAAAACAATTTCAGAAAGAAAAGAAGTTTGTTTACTCAGAATGCTGATGTGATTGAAAGTGATTCAGATGATTCTCTTGAGGAAGATGCAGAGACTTTGTTTATGGCTATCCTAAATGAAGTGCAAAGTGAAAATTGTGAAGAACAATCAAATAATTATGAAGCTGTTATTGATCTTGAAGGAGAATTGAAGTGTGCTTTAAGTCAAGTCAAGAAGATTAAAAAGGAGACCATTGCACAAAGAAGTCAGTTTCAAAAATAAAATGAAATCATGAATAATAAACTAACTGGTTATGAGAAGTAGATTTCTGATCTAAAACTAACTCTTGAAGAAAGTAAGAGAATTATTGATGTTAAGAGTAAAGAGTTGAATGACAAGGACAAGAAGTGTCATACACTTGAAGCTGAAATTGTGGATCTGAGAAGAAGACTTGATATGTGCAGAAGTAGTGACAAACTTGATGACCTCCTTGACAAACAAAAGGGATTCAAAGATAAATCAGGTCTTGGATTTGAAGAGGGACAAAGTTCTCAAACAAATGTTGCTCAAAAGGTTGATGCAAATGATAAATCAATCATAAGGACAACAAACTACAAAAGGAATGAAACCTTTAGGTATAATGCTCATTTTATTAGATATTGTTTTTGTTGCAACAAGTTTGGACATAAAGCCAGTGAATGCATATTTGGAGTTAGAAGAATGCATTTATTCTCAATAAATCCATTCATGTTTTTAAGAAGCTTGAAGTGTCACAATTGTAAAAATTTTGGGCATATTGCAAAATTTTGTAGACATTCTTTGCAAATGCAGCAAACTACAAGGAATACTGCTCCAAGATTGTCTTCTTTAAGTCCTGATAAGAAGTTGCTTGTTTGGAAACCCAAGGTGATCAATAAGAGCTTTAATGTCATGATTGCACACGCTGCTTTTCATGCCAAAAAGAAGGAGCAGTGGGTCATTGATAGTGGTTGTTCTAATCACATGATAGGAGACAAAGATAAGTTTGTTAAATTTGAAGACATTGATGAAGGGTCAGTTATGTTTGGAAATAATGATTGCATCATGATCAAAGGCAAAGGTACAATTCTTCTTGATGATGAAACACCACTACATGATGTATATTTTGTTGAGGGTCTGAAGCATAACTTGTTAAGTGTTGGTCAAATATGTGATAATGGCTTTAATGTTGTTTTTGATGCACATGGATGTGAGATCAAAAAGAATTTAGATAAAGTTGTTGCAGCAAGTCTAAAAACTAGTGGTAACATCTACAATCTTCATGAATCTGAAACTAAAAGTGTTGATAGTCATATTCGTTTCATGGGTCAAATTGAAGAAAGTTGGTTGTGGCATAGGAGACTTGGTCATGTGAATTTTGACAATCTTGTGAGAATCAGCAAGAATCACAATGTAAGAAACATGCCTCATATTTCAAAACCAAGCAATACTACATGCAAAGAGTGTCAGTTGGGTAAGCAAACCAAGGTTAGTTTCAAACCTAAGGAGTATTTCACTTCAAAACCTCTACAGTTTGTGCATTTAGATTTGTGTGTTCCTACAAGGACTAAAGCATTAGGAGGTGAAAAATATTTTATGCTTTTCATTGATGATTTTTCAAGAATGACATGGGTAACATTCTTAAGGCATAAATCAGAGGCTTTTGATAGATTCAAAATCTTCAAAAAGATGGTTGAAAAAGAATCTGATTTCAAGCTAAAATGTTTAAGGTCAGACAATGGAGGAGAATATACTTCAAAGGAATTTGAGGAGTATTGTGAAAAACATGGGATAAGAAGGCAATTTTTAACTCCTAGAACTCCACAACAAAATGTAGTGGCTGAAAGAAAGAATAGGGCTATAAAAGAAATGGCAAGAACCTTACTACATGATGCAAATCTTCCCAACATTTATTGGAGGGAAGTTGTTCATACAGTTGTGTATACTTTAAATAGAGTTCAATTAAGGGTAAAGTCAAATTACACTCCTTATGAACTTTGGTATGGTAAGTCAGCTAATGTTGGCTATTTTAAAATTTTTGGAAGTAAGTGTTACATCAAGAAAGATAATGATACTTTGAGTAGTTTTGAGTCTAGATGTGATGAAGGTATATTTTTGGGTTATTCTACACATAGCAAAGTATATAAATGCTTTAAAAAAAACTCAAAAGAATTATTGAAAGTACTAATGTTAAGGTGGATGAGAATTTGCAGCCTTGTATGCAGCTAATTCATGACAAGGAAGATGATCATCATTCACAAAAGGAAGAAGAAATTCAAGCAGAGGAAGAAGTTTCTGAAAAATCAGTTGAAATTAAGACAAAGACTCCTTCAAAGGCATATCAAAGAGATCATCCTCATGAGTTGATTATTGGAGACAAGGATAGTGGTGTGTTAACAAGAAGAAAGCTTGTTGTTGCAGATAATCAAGCACATATGTGTTTGATTTCAGAAATGGAACCAAAAATTTATGTTGAGGCCAGCAAAGATGAAGCCTAGATTAAGGCCATGGAAGAGGAGCTAAGTCAAATAGAAAAGAACAAAACATGGGAACTTGTGCCAAGACCAGAAGGTAAGAATGTGATTGGATCAAAATGGGTATTTAGAAATAAGCTTGATGACAAAGGTAAAGTTGTTAGAAACAAAGCTAGATTGGTTTGCAAAGGGTATTCACAAATTGAAGGAATTGACTTTGATGAGACTTTTGCACCTGTTGCTAGATTAGAAGCTATAAGGATGTTTTTAGCTTTTTCAGTTTATAAAAATTTCAAGGTATACCAAATGGATGTCAAATCAGCCTTTCTAAATGGTGATCTTGAAGAAGAGGTTTACATGGAGCAACCAGAAGGCTTTGTGAATAAAGACAAATCAGATCATGTATATAGGTTGAAAAAGGCCTTATATGGGTTCAAGCAAGCTCCAAGGGCTTGGTATTATAGACTGGGTAAGTTTTTGCAAGAATAGGGATTCACAAAAGGAGGTGTGGACAATAATTTGTACTACTTAATCAAAGGTGAGGATATTCTGGTTGTTGAAATTTATGTTGATGATATCATTTTTGGTAGTAACAATGATGACATGAGTCATTCATTTCCTAACATCATGAAATCAGAATTTGAAATGTCTATGTTGGGAGAGTTGTCTTTCTTTCTTGGTCTTCAAGTATCTCATCTTGAAAAGGGAATATTTATCTCACAAAATAAGTATGCCAAAGAGATGTTGAAGAGATTTCAAATGGATGATTGTAAACCTTTGGGTACTCCTATGGAAACAGGGCATAAGCTAAGTAAAAATGATGAATCACCTGAAGTAGAACAATCTTTGTATAGATCTATGATTGGCAACCTTTTATATTTCACTGCTTCTAGGCCTGATATTATGTAGGCTGTTTGTTTGGTTGCAAGATTCCAAGCTTGTCCTAAACAATCACATTTGAATGATGTTAAGAGAATCTTTAGATATGTTAAGGGTACACTTTATTTTGGTCTATGGTATCCTAGACACGATGATTTTACACTTCTTGCCTATACAAATGCAGATTGGGCTGGTTGTCCTGATGATAGAAAAAGTACAAGTGGGGCAGCTTTCTTTCTTGGTGGTAGATTGGTTGCATGGCATAGTAAGAAACAAGATTGTGTTTCTCTATCTACAGCTGAAGCCGAATATATTGTTGCTTCTTCATGTTGTACTCAGGTACTTTGGATGGTACAATCTCTTCATGATATCAAGGTTGAGGTAACAAAGCCTGTATCTATTCTTTGTGATAACACTAGTTCTATCAATATGTCAAAGAATCCTATAATGCATTCTAGAACTAAGCACATTGCTATTAGATATCATTTTCTAAGGGAGAAGGTGATTGAAAATGAAGTTGCTTTGGAATATGTGCACACAAATGATCAACTTGCTGATATATTCACAAAACCATTACCTAAGGAGGTGTTTAAATCCCTGAGACAGAGATTAGGGGTTCTATCTTTTGCTTCTCTTTAATGATTTTTAAAAATGTTGGATTCAGGGGGAGTTGTTGATATATTTTTAAATCCTGAAATCCATTTGATAAATGATAAGATGCAGGTTAGTTGAAGAAAATAATTGCTTCTATTGTGGTGCAGACAATGCAATGATCAGATTTTCTGGTTGATCAGTATTTGCTTGTTCATGTTTGCCTTTGACACTTAATGTCAAAAAGGGGGAGAAGATTATGATTAATTGGTTGTCTTGCATAGTTGTTTTGCCATCAATGTCAAAGACAAAGGGGGAGTTTTGTTGCAAGTGATCTTATATGTTGTCTTTTCATTGATGACAAAAGGGTTGTTGGTGGTTTCATGATCAAATCTTTTCAGTGATTGTTCTTGAACAAAGGATGCAAATTCTTAGCAAAGTTGTCTTCAGTGTTCTTCATATTCAGATCTTTAAGAATTTCTCCTAGGTTGGTGTTCTTGCTTCTATCTTCATGATGGTTTCAGAGGTGTTATAACTTCATGTTGCAGAGGTTGAATTTATATGTTATTGCAGAAGAAATGCTATGTTGGGAGAAATCTAAGGTTTTAATATTTTTGTCTTATGAGATACTAAGTTTTAAACTCCAAGACTAAGTCCATTTTCATATGTTTACACCCACGTGCCTTTATTCTTGCATTTAACCAATGACATTAGTCATCATTTGAGAGCCTATTATTATGTCCTTGGTTTTGAATAATTATATTCTATGAGCATGTTTTTATAAAAATATTAAAAAGGCCTATACTATGAGCATGTTTTATAAAAATATTAAAAAGGCCTTTATACTATGAACATGTTTTATAGAAATATTAAAAAAAAAACCATTTGAAAAAATGCTAAAAAATCATATTCCTTATATATCCCAACCCCTCCTCATATGCATCGTGCTTTTCTTAGTTATTACGACTTAGTCTTAATATTAGGATCTTTATTGTTTTAATCTCCCACTTTCTTAGTTGCTTTTTAAAGCAAGTTTTTTTTGTCTTTTTTAAAAAATCTGAAATCAAATTTTTTCTCCATGGCAACGAAGACCAAGAGATGGAAGATAGAAAGTTTTTTTTGAAGATAGAAAGCCTTTTGAAGGTAGAAAGGAAGTGGAAGATAGAAAGTTTTTTATTGATGCATGAAGTATTTTTTTAAAAAGATGGAAATATTTTTGTGATGTGGGAGATATAAATAATGGTTTTTGGAAATGAAATTTCTTCTAATTGTAGTGTGTGTTTGAGATGAACTAATGAAGTGTGTAGTGTTTTTATGAAGAGAAAATATCATTTTGCAGAGAAGATTTATAAGCAGTGAGATGAAGAGTTCAAAAATTTAATCAAATGATCAAATGTTTGTAGAGATGATAAAAAGGTTTGCAAAGGTGATAAGAAGTTTTGCAGAGGTGATAAGAAGCTTTGTAAATATGATAAAAAGTTTTGGAGAGGTGATTACAAAGATGGTGCAGAATTGAAGTAAAAATTTGCAGAGATATGGTTGATGATAGAGATTGAAAAGATATAATTTTTGCAATGAAAATATGTTTTTCACAGAATTTTGTTAATCAAAATATGAATCTGATGTGAAGCTTCAATATCTTTCAGGAGTATTTAACAATTTTTTACAGAGGTGATTTGGTTCAAAGGTGATTATTTTGCAGGTTGAAATTTGACATTGCAGGATTTAATCATTATTTTTGCATAGAAAGATATATTTGTTAAAAATTTTGAATAGGAGAAATAAGGTGTTGAGTTTGATTGAAATAGGGAAACCCCCTGATTTATTTTGTTCATTGTTCTTCTAGTGTTGAAAGTCAGTGAGACTTGTGATGAAAAACAATATGCCAGTGAGGCAAAATTGTATATGTCAATGAGATGTTTGTAAACTTGAAGGTTTTACATTTAAGCCAGTGAGGCAGTTTGAGTGGTTTTTCTACCCTTGGAGAGTTTTCCACTCGGTAATATTTTTGTGTCAAAACTTCTTGTGTTGATGTTCTGCATATTTTCATTAATCATATGTGTGTTGAAAATTTGGTGATTGTGAAATCAATAATCAATTCAGTTTTGATAAAGTTTATTGATAATTTTTGAAAGGTGATAAAAATTGGTTTTTTGTATCAACACTGATTCATCCCCCCTCTCAGTGTTGATTGTACTCCTACACATACTTGCAACAATCTCCCCCTTTGTCATTGATGGCAACATATGATGTGAAAAACTGTAACAGCCATCAAGACAAGATTCTTCCCCTTTCTCTTTACACACCTGCACTCTTTCTCTTACACATCTGCACTCTAAGTTTTTCACACTCTTCCTCTCACGAAAAACTGCAACAACCATCAAGACAAGATTCTCCCCCTTTCTCTTTACACACTTGCACTCTTTATTTTTTAGATGATTTCTCTCCCCCTTTGACATCAATGGCAAAGGGCACATACTTGTATTCATCTTCTCTGATCTAATCTCTCTTCTAAACTCTCTGACTACCCCCCTGAGAAGTAGCCCTAAAAAGGCATCAATCCAGACCTCTAAACACCTCCAGACTGATGTACTGTTGTGCATCTTAGTTTAGAGCAGGAGGGGTGATGACCCCTAACTTTTCTCTAAGATACTCAAAAGTATCCTTGGGCAAAGGCTTGGTAAAGATGTCTGCAATCTGATCCTTGGTAGAGACATACTCCAACTTGACTTCATTATCTATCACTTTTTCTCTCAGGAAATGATACCTAATGGATATGTGCTTGGTCCTTGAATGCATCACTAGGTTCTTTGATATGTTTATGGCACTTCTATTGTCACAAAATATTGCAACAGGTTCTTCATACACAACTTTGATGTCCTTCAAAGTCTAATTCATCCATAACACTTGAGTGCAACTGTATGCTGCTGCAATGTATTTTGCTTCTACAGTAGACAAACATATTGAATCATATTTCTTGCTCAACCAAGATACTAATCTTTTTCCCAAGAAGAATGCACCTCCACTTATACTTTTTCTGTCATCCACATCTCCGGCCCAATTTGCATTAGTATATGCACTGAGAACAAAGTCATTGTCCCTGGGGTACCACAAACCATAATCTATTGTGCCTTTTAAATATCTCAGAATTCTCTTGACTACCATCACATGTGATTCCTTGGGGTCTACCTGAAATCTTCCCACAAGACACACTACATGCATTATGTCAGGTCTGGTTTGAGTCAGATAAAGTAATCCTCCAATCATAGATCTATACTTTTTCTGGTCTTCCATGGGTGAGTTATCATCTTTGCTCAACTTACAACCAATTATTATAGGTGTGCATACTGGTTTAGAGTCTTCCATCTCAAATTTCTTTAACAACTCTTTCACATACTTAGACTAAGAAATGAAGATACCCTTATCTGATTGACTTATTTGCAGACCTAAAAAGAAGTTCATCTCTCCAAACATAGTCATTTCAAATTTAATTTGCATTTCTCCAGCAAAAACTAAGCACATACCTTCATTGCCTCCAAAAATAATATCATCAACAAAAACTACAACAATCAGGGTTGGTTCATCATTGATCTTGAAGTAGAGTACTATCTGTAGTACCTTTACTGAACCCTAACTGTATCAGGTACTTGTCCAACCATGCATACCATGCCCTGGGAGCTTGTTTTAATCCATGCAATGCTTTCTTCAATCTGCATACCATGTCCCCTTGTTCTGATGACTGAAATCCTTCCAGTTATTCAATATAGACTTCCTCTTCCAATTCTCCATTTAAGAAGACAGACTTCACATCCATTTGATAAACCTTGAAATCTTTGTATGCTACAAAAGCCAGAAACATCCTTATTGCTTCAATCCTTGCTACTAGAGCAAAAGTTTATTCAAAGTCTATTCCTTCAACCTCAGCGTACCCTTTGCATACCAACCTTGCTTTGTTTCTTACCACTTCACCATTCTCATTCATTTTATTTCTGAAGCCCCACTTTGTACCAATTACATTCTTGTCTGCTAGTCTAGGAACAAGATCCCAAGTATGATTCTTCTCTATCTGCATCAATTCTTCTTCCATAGCCTTTATCCAATTCTCATCTTTGCAAGCCTCATCCACAATTTTAGGTTCAATCTTAGAGATCAAACAGAAATTTACTTGTTCTTATGCATCTTTTCTTCTGGTTAAGATCCCTTTTCTCTTATCTCCTATGATTTGATTTTTAGAATGACTAATTCTTACATATCTTGGGGTTTTGGTAGCAGTTACCGGAGCTTGTTCTTCTTCATCTGTGTTGTCTTCATGCTGCACCACCTCTGAAACATCTAGATCATCTGACTCATATCCACTTGATTCTGAAGACCTTTCCTTACATTCATCAACTTTAACATTTACACTTTCAATGATCTTATTCAATCTCTTATTAGAGCACCAGTAGACCTTATCTTGGTGGAGTAACCAAGGAAGATTCCTTCATCACATCTAGCATCAAACTTGCCTAAATCTTCTTCTCTTTTGATATAACATCTGCTACTAAAAACTTTGAAACATTTCACAGTAGGAACTCTACCATGCCACAATTCATAGGGAGTTTTTGAACTGTTACCTTTTACTTGAACTCTGTTTATGATATATACTGCGGTATGAATTGCCTCTCTCTAGTATGCTTCCGAAAGATGAGCTTCCTTCATCATGGTTCTAGCAACTTCTTGAACTGTTCTATTTTTCATTTCAACAACTCCATTTTGTTGTGGAGTTCTGGGTGCAGATAGATGTCTCTTTATTCCATGTTCTTCACAAAAGAAATTGAATTCATTTGATGTGAACTCTCCTCCTCTATCAGACCTCAAACATTTGATTTTCAAATCCATCTCATTTTCAACCATTACCTTAAATGCCTTGAGTTTATCTAGAGCTTCAGCTTTCTCTTTCAAAAAGGTGACCCAAGTCATTCTAGAATAATCATCAATGAACAACAAGAAATACCTGTCTCCTTGCAAACTTCTTACTCTGGTAGGTCCACACAAATCTGTATGCACTAGCTCAAGTAGTCCTCCAACTAATTGGTCCTTACTTTTGAAATTTGTTCTTGTTTGTTTTCCAAATTGACACTCCTTGCAAATCAGATTAGCAGGCTTCACAAGCTTAGGCAAATCTCTAACAATCTGTGTAGTATTTATTTTCATAATATTATTAAAATTTATGTGACACAACCTTCTATGCCATAACCAACTCTCATCAATCTGAGTCAACAAACAATAGTTCTCTGTTCCTTTCAAGTGATAGATATTACCTCTGGTCTTCTTACCAGTTGCAATGACTGTTTCAGAGATTTCCCTAATCTTGCATCCATTGTCCTTAAAGCTTAATTCATAGCCCTTGTCACACATCTGACCCATACTCAAAAGATTGTGCTTTAATCCTTTCACATACAAGACATCTTCAGTATTATGCTTGCCATCAAAAGAAATAGATCATTTTCCACAAATCCTACTAGTTGTATCATCTCCAAACCTAACCAGTCCACCATCATATCTTTCCAAACTTACAAACTTACTTTTGTCACCAGTCATGTGGTGAGAGAAACCACTATCAATAACCCATTCATCCTTGTCCTTAATGACCTGAGCAGCCAAAGCACTTTCCACTGGTTTTTCTTCCTTCATACAACTAGTAGAATTAGTAGGCACAA
This sequence comes from Cunninghamia lanceolata, assembly GCA_027924645.1. Lineage (NCBI taxonomy): Eukaryota > Viridiplantae > Streptophyta > Pinopsida > Cupressales > Cupressaceae > Cunninghamia > Cunninghamia lanceolata. Next base: position 3,899,080 of record BSBN01000923.1, read on the forward strand.
GATCTTCCTTAATAGCAATGAACAAGCATTCATTTACAGAGGGATTAGCATTATCTGGTTCACCATTATCTGATACTCCTTCATCATCATCAAAATCTTCGACATAATAACACTTCTTTTGGGTCCTAAGCATGTTCTCATATCTTCTTCTATTTCTTTTAATTCTTTCAGGACATCTAGAAGCAAAATGACCTACTTTACCACACGAAAAACATTTGAAAGGTAATTTTCCTTTATACTTACCGGATCCTCTTTGCAGTTTGTCAACAAAGTTGGCTTCAACTTCATCTAACTCATCATCGGATCCTACCTTATACTTTTCTAATCTTGAAGTACTTCCAAGAGTACTGGCTTTGAAAGTCATCTCAACTTTTGACAGAGCATCATCTAATTCCCTCATTTCAAAAGCAATAAGCTTACCAAGGAACTGATCCATGTTAACTATTTTTACTTGCATGAATTCTTCAATCGCAGCCACCTTGTGACAGTAGGACTTGGGCAGAGATCTAAGTATTTTCATAACAATTTCCTTTTCTTCAAGAGTTCCACCTATGGCTTTTATCCCTGTAACAAATTCATCAACTCTTTGCATAAAAGCTGATATGTTTTCATCATTATTCATCTTCAAGTTTTCATAGTTCACTTTCAAATTTTGTAACTTGGCTTCCTTCATAGAACCATCTCCTTCATACAGATTTTTCAACTTTTCCCATACCTTATTTGCAGTTTCAAGATCCACCACTTTCGTCAATATTGAGTCGGTTAATGAACTTAGCAGAGCATCCTTTGCCTTGATATCTATCTCATATTCTTTGATTTCATCTTTAATCGTCGGACCATTTTGAGGTATGGTGTATTCTGTTTCTGCAGCTTTTCAAACTTTGTAACCAAGAGAAAGAAGATGGCTTTTCATCCGAGCCTTCTAGAGAACATAATTCGTTCCATCAAAATACAACACTTCCTTCTTGTAAGACATTTTGGATCTTCCTCAAGCTGTTAAACTTTCTTCAGAGGAACTTGGCTCTGATACCAATTGTTGATATGCGCCGGACAACTGAGAGGGGGGGTGAATCAGTTGTCACAAAAACTTAAACACTTTCTGCAATTAAGCATTCATCACTTATCCACAATTATTATGATTTAACAATGAGTGCATGAAATCAGAAACTTAACCATAGACACAACATTAAACACAAGAGAGACCAGATTTACGTGGAAAACCCCAAGGTAGGGAAAAACCACGGAGAGGATTAACTCTCAATATATATTGCAATCTTGAAATAGTGAGGTTCAAGTTTGGTCACTCCACGGACCTAAACATACTGGCTTACTGCCATGAAGAACAACTAGGTCTAGAAGGCTCACTGCCTCAACCTTAAACCTAGCAAGATTACAATAAGGGCTATTAAACCCTATTCACTACCACGATCAACACCTTTCTCTATTTGTGACTTAAGTATAATAATTTCCCTGCTCTGTCTTTCCTCTGCTCTGATCTTCCTCTGTTCTCCTCTTCCTCTTCTTTCCTCTGACCCTTCTCTACCTTGCCTTTGGACCTTTCTTAATATCTTTCCATTTCCGCTCAAGGACACCTTTTCCATGACTCAACTACAAGTATTTATACACTACATCAACCTTGGAATGATCATCAAGGTCGGCATTACAATTATCAACCATTGGAACAATCTCTAAGGTCAGTATTACAAACAATTATAAAATAGGTCCTGACCTATTGCAATATCATGCAAAGGGAATGAAATGCAGATAACACCATGCCTTAGCTGGGACTCAAACATGATCTTCCACGCCACAACATGCTTCAAAAATCTTCCAGAGATCACCACATCACTGGGATCAACCAAGTCGGCCAAAACTGGTTACACGCTATATTATTTGGGAACAATCTTCACACACCATCTCAATTTCTTAATGCGGACCAAAGTTCAGATAGGAACATGATTAGGAGACATCCACAAGCATGCTATAAACATCAGGAGCAACCGCACAAACCTTAACCACTTTATCCATAGGAATCTTCTCACCGGAACACATGAACTTCACTGTCTTCAACTATCATAAAAGAAAGATAGCTTGCGGACCACCAAACCATGAACTATTGCAACTGTAGGCACTTATCATTAGCCTAGACTTCCCTCTTGAACCGTAGAGCAAAATTCTTTATTGCGAAGGAATGTGGAGCCAAATACTATCTTCCTATCTCAACTGAACTTACAGAAAAAATAGGTTTCACTCTAGTGAACACAACTCACTCAGATCTTCATGCAAATGGCTCAAACCTAGAATGTAGCATCCTCAGGCATACTTCTAACTTACTTCCAATCCGCAAACCATGATCTTCAAGCAGGAATAAATGCGAAGCAGTTTACCAGACTGTTCTTCAGCATACAACTCACTGTTTGTACTACACTTCTCTGTAACTCACTTGTTTCTTCCGGAGAGGCTAATTTTCTCAATATCCTCAACATACAAGTCTTCTAAACAAGTAATAGAATAAGATACAGTTGACACCAATGACAACAAAAATATGTTGACATCAATGACAACACCGATTAGGCACATACTTGCAACACAAACTTATTACATGAATAACAATAGCCATAAAAAGATGAAGAGTACATTATTGTAGTGGCTTGTCTTGTAGGAGGAGGGCCCCAGAATCTCTTCTTCAGATTTCTAACCTTTATGAAGCCATCATCCAACTTCTCATCTTCGGTCTTCTTAGAGACTTCAGTGTAGGGTTCTTCCCTTTTCATCTCATACATACCTTTAGGTATATCTATTTTTGAATTATGAACTTTCTTAAATTGAAGACCGCCCTTATTCTTAAGAGGTCTTTGATTGTTGATTATCTCATCAAGGATGTTTGTACTTTTCTTAAGTTTTAGACTCGTGTCTATCTGATCCTTTGCTTTCTCTAGTTCCTTCCTTAGGGAGACATTTTCTTCTTCAAGTCTAGAGCATTCATCTGATTTGGCATTGAGCTTAGAATTTAGGCAATCCGCAACTATTTCACCTTGTTCAATTTGAGTTTCCATGTTGTCAACTGCTTCTTCTGATTCTTTAAGCTTAGCCTTGTATTCTCTATTCTTCTTCCTTGCTACTCTCAGTTCATCTAGAGAATAAATGAGTTCTTCAAAATCAACTTCACATTCTTTTTTATTAATGGTTGTCATGTATTCACAGTCATTAGTAGCACTGCCTGAGTTGTTCAAGATACCCACCATGAATATGGTTTCTTCTCTTTCATCTTTTGATGTGTTGTTGTCTACTTCTTCTTCTAAACTACAATCATACAAGCTTTTCTTGTTCATGTTGAAGTTAGATCTTTTGAAACCTTTTTTACTATCTTCATTTTTTCTTTGAGGACATTTAGATGCATAATGCCCAATTTCACCATAATTGAAACATTTGAAAGGTAACTTACCTCTATACTTGCATGAACCCTTCTTTAGCTTTCTCACAAAGTTTGCTTCTTCTTCCTCGGACTCACTGTGTGGACCAGATGTTTCTTCTTTCTTTACAGCTTTGAAAGCAACTTCCCTCTTGGATGTGTCTTTGACTTCATTCATCATCTCATAGGTAGAGAGGGACCCAAACAGTTCATCCATTGTGAATTTATTTAAATCCTTTGCTTCTTCAATGGTAAAAACTTTTGAATCATACCTTTGAGGGAGTGATCTCAGAACCTTCATAACAATTATTAAGTCCTTTTCTTCGCCTTGCCCTCTGATTCCACTGACAACTTCATCCACTCAGAACAAATAGTTAGCAATACTTTCCTTTTCTTTCATTTTAGATTCTCAAACATTCCTCTATAAGTTTTTAGTTTGTCATTTCCTTTATAGAGATTTTTGAGTTTATCTCATATTTCCTTGGCTATCTTGAAATAGATTACATTGACAAACTCTAAGTTGGTTAGATCACTTAAGATGGCATTCTTGGCTTTAACATTGTTTTCATAGGCCTTCTTCTCAATTGGATCTGTAAGAGGTTGTGTAGGAGCAGTATAAGCATCAACTGCAGATCTCCAAACATCATACCCTAGAGAGGTAAGATAGGCTTCCATCCTTACACTCTAGAAGGTGTAGTTAGTTCCATCAAATTGAGGTACTCTATTAGAGGCGAATCCTTCTTGAGCCATGTGTTCTAATCAAAGATCTACCTTCAGCTGTTAGGCTGCACTAAAGAACCTAAGTCTGATACTAATTATTAGAACACACTAATATACTGAGAGGGGGGTGAATCAGTATATGTCATTTTGTTAAACAATTTTACTTCAATAATCAGATCTCTATTGCATCAACTAGATTATGTAAGATATATGCAAACATAAACATATACACACATCCACACAAAAGGCCATAACACCAAATTTAACGTGGAAACCCAAGAAGGGAAAAACCACGGTGAGCAAGCTACTTGGATCTACTGTTCAAATCCAGTATCACAAAATAGAATCAGATTTATAATGCATTTTATGGGATCCAACCCAAAGAAAGCTGCAACTCCTGAATACAAATATTTATGGGCTCCAATCCAAAGGAAGCTACAACTCCCTAAAACAAATGTTTATAGGATCCAACCCAAAGGAAGCTACAACTCCCTGAAACAAAGATTTATGGGCACCAACCCAAAGGAAGCTACAACTTCTTGATACATAGTTTTATGGGCTCCAACCCAAGGAAGCTACAACTCCCTAGTGCTACAACACTTACAAAAGTAGGCTCCTAGCTTTGATCAGAAATCTTGACTGATCACTCACATACCTCTGCACACTATTTCTACGAACAGTCTAATATCATTCACATACTTTGGTGACTTAGACACCTCTACACTATCTTCATTGATATCTTCTTGATCATTTAACTGAACAATGTAGCTCAACAATCTCTGCAACAATGACTGCTATAGATTATGCATTATCTCTTACACAACTACTTCTCTTTCTTTGGATCATTCACTTGACATCATCCTTGCTCACACATTCTCACACTCGCATCACTCACACACAAATCACACCCCTCATACAAATCACACACCTCATATTTTGAATCATATACTTGACATCTTTCATACACCCTTGCACTTTCTCACATCCACATGCACACTTCCATTTTTTCTCTCCAATTCCACACACTCAACCAATTTTTTGTCCTTCATAAATACCCTCCGCAAATATTCTAAACATCATCTTTGTCAGCCTTCATGTAATGTGTATCCTGAAACGTGTAACGGCCTTGCTTGTCGACTCCCAAATCAACTGCGGTAATGTAGGAATGAAATCCCATAATGCGGTTCATATCACGAGGTCTACTAGACCTATTTTACTTTCTCTCAATCTTTCTTTCTAGTGCAAACTTCCACACACATGGCACAATCACTCAAACACACCATGTCATCTTCGCAAACACTTATCCTTTCATGCCTTAGCTCCAGACCCTATGCGGTATCAGAGAAACAAAATAACAAGCAAATCAAGCCATGAACATTATATGACTTACAAAACCTTCTCATGCATTCCTTTCTCTATTTCATGCTTCTATTTTCTAGCGCAAGTGATTAGACATTGAAACCTGTTATTCCTGCACTTGTCTGTCTCATAGTCTTACCTTGGAACAATGGTAAAAATACTTACAGTGCTTTTTACATTCTGAAACTTGGATATGTTATGAAAGACACCATTATTCACATCTAGTTCAAACCGCCATGCTATATCTTCAATTGCAGAGAAATGTAGATTATTTATCTATTCCTTTGATATTGTACAAACACTGTAACACCACTATCTTCACTCAGTCACATCCAGAAACATCTGCAATGATCCACAACACTTGAAACCTGAATTGAGCATACATACTAACTATCTAAACTTATCTTTCACACAGCAAATCCAAATATCAAAGTCTGGTAGATAACAAGGTAATTATCTACCAAAAAGGGTCCATGTTATGCAAATCTAAGCTCTTCAGATAGTTGACAACCATTGCACTTGTCCCACCATGTATGCTAAAATTTGGTGCTTTGTGTCTATAAAAGACTTGGAAACAACATTATACTTCTTCTTAACCATGTAGTTGGACCACAACCATAGGTGGAAATATAGATAGAAGTAGATCTCTAGATATCATCACCACCATAATCATAATTTAAATAATCAATAAATTTGAGTAAGAAATATTTCCCATAGAACATGACTATGTGTAAAGTACCCTTTACATACCTACACTTTGTTGAAATCCAATGGTTTTCCCATGGATATGTCATATTTCTAGCCACAACAAAAATGAAAGCAATTTTTTTCTAATTCGAGTTAGTACCAAAAACTATGGGTCACAAAAAAGGAAACATCCTTATTATGATCTTTAGGAGAGTCCTACATTATATGAGTTGTCCCTAATGCCATATGAATCATAGTTGTATAACAATCTTCCAACTTGAATTTCTTCAAGAGGCTCGAACTTGCAAACTCAAAAGGATGTGTAAACGATCCGACTATATCATCTCAAAGGTATCTTCAACCTAGTCTCCGTGTCTTCAATTTTCTCAACGGAATTTCATTCAAAAATCAAGTCATCCACATACAATACAATAATGATTATTTCATCACCTCTCCTTTGAACATATACGTCATTGAAAATGCATTTGCTTTATCTAGATTTCTTCAACTTCAATACAAGAGGAGTGGATTTAAAGTTAAGTGTTTTGTCCATGTAAATTTCCATTTTCAAGTACCCGATGAGAAATACACTTTTCACATCTATTCAATGCATTTCTCACCTAGTGCAAAAAAAATAGCTAGAACATGTTTAATAGCATCTATCAAGACCATTATAACAAATTTCTCAATGTACTCAATGCCTTCCTCTTGATAATAACCTTTGACTACAAATCAAACCATTTACATTCCATGAAATTAAACTTGGTCTTATAGAACCATTTACATTCCACAATATTCTTACCCTTGGGCCTTGAAACCAACTCCCAAGGGTTGTTCCTCATCAAATCCTCCTATTCATCTCTCATTTTTCTTCATGTTTGGATTTTCCATGCACCTACTTGAACATGAGTGCACATTTGATCTTTTTATTTTTTTCTTGAGTCTTACCTTGCACATCTTCCAAATGTTTCTTAGCTCACTCAGGAAGCAGTCTCATGGCATCTGCTTTTGAAACTATTTTTATGGAGTAGGGGGTCCCATGAGAAAACACAAATTTTTCTATAGGACAAATTAGAATCTTGTCTAGGAAAATTGGAGCCCCTACTTTTTAGATTTTAGATTTTAGATTTTCAAGGGATGCCTTTGGGTCAGTGCTAAAAATTTATCCCACTAGTCTAGGAGATTTTGTTGTTATGTGTCATTCATTTATAATTATTAAATTCTTTTTGTAGACACCTAAATTCATCCTAGTACAACCTTATTCTAAATTAACTAAATGACCAAACTAGTTAATTTATCCTTATCTAATGTATCCCACTTACTAATTAAATAATAAACTTAATTAATTAGCCATTTCCCTCTCATACATAATTAAATAATTTATGAAATTATCCACCTTTTCCACCTCACATAACACAAGACTATTTTCCTTCCAACATGTTTCCACCTTTTTTAAATCAAGACACATGGCTTTTTTCTCTCCAACATGTTTCCACATTTTTCTAAATAAAAAAGACACATGTTACATAGTCCTAACACATGGTTATTTTCTCTTCACTTCATCTCCACCTTTTCTTAAATCAAAGGGATTCATGTTGCATGACTACAACAAACTCTCCTTAATCCTAGGAAAATCCTCTCATGCATCCTCCACCATTGATTTTATTCCCTAAAAATCTATAAATAGGAGCTTCATGCTCTCACTTCATCATCCACTTTTATGATATCCATATGCTATCGTTTTATCATTCATATTTGTGTTAATTATAAGCTGTCAAAATAGTGATAATTCATGCAAAGAGCATCCACATTTCTCAAGCATATTGGAGCAAATTCACTTGCAATGGAGATTACTAGTAAAATTGCATTTACTTATTTTGTTTAATTTCCATTTTGCACACTCTATCTTGAAGTTTTCATACAAATTTTTAGAATTAATATATGGTTTTGTTGAATATTCATGTTGTTAATGATTTTCTGAGTTTTCATGTAAACATTGTGGCAATCACGATGGCACACTTCTCTCTCTAACCTTGTTAATTTGCAGTGTTTTCTATTTTGGTTTTGTGGTGATTTTACAGGTATTTTAAGAAAAATCTAGAGGTAAGATTTCACAGGAAGCTTGAAAGGCAAAAATCGAGGTCACAGTTAGCTTAGAGCAGCTGAGAGATGAAAAATATAACACTTATTAATTTTGGTTAAACAAAATTGATTTTTCTATGCCCCTCACTACTCATCGTACAGATTCTATACGGGTCATACATCTATGCACTAAGTTTTGATTCTTCATGGTTTGGTAAATTTCATTCAATTTAATAGTAAAGGCTTAAATTTGTTTAAAGGCTTCTAAAAAATTTCAATTGTGGCATATTTGTTTATCCAATATTTATGGTGTGACAAAATTTGGTCGCTTAACCTTTATATCTATGGTTTTAGTTCTAACCTCGTTGTTAAATCTATGGTTTTAGTCACTGACCTCGTGGTTAAATATGTTGTTTTAATATTTGACCTCGTGGTTTTAGAGAAAACCATCCACATTTTAATTCATGGTTTCATTTGAATGTGTGTTTTTTATGGATTTTTTAGGTGTTTCTAAAGTTTTAAAAGTCTTTAAAATGTTTGCATTTGAATGCCACAAATTTAAGGTTTTAATGTTATTTTTTTTAAATCCTTCCAAAAGTTTATCCATGTGAAAATTGGAGTTTTAAAGCGCTTTAAAATTGCCCCTTAAAACCATTTCAAATCGGCCAAAACCACTGTGCATACCTCGAAACCGCCTTAGTTCATTAAAAAATTGCTCTAAATCTTCAAAACCACCTTCATCCCACCCAAACCATGGGTTTTTCTCACGAAACTACCTTTACAATCCCAAAACCGCTTCAGATTGCCAAAAACCACTATAAAATAGTTGAAACCATTGTAAAATTTGTCAAAACCACTTGAAATTTTGTTAAAACCATTATTTTCATGTCGACGGTTTTTATTTAGGGTATTTGCCTTTAGCACATAGCCCCGAGTCATATGAGAGACTAGGGGCGACCGCCCTACATCTAGCTCCCAGCACCCAACCCAAGGTCACGTTGGTGACCAAGGAGCCAACTCCCAGGGGGCTAAGCCTTGACCCCTGTCCATTGAGTGTTTTGGTCAAATAGACAGTTTTCAAAATTTATTTTCTTGGCCATATAATGTCAATTTGAGTGATTTTTTTTAAAATAGGCTGAAATTTTATTCTCTACATCATGGTGACATTGATTTTTTCTCAAGATTCTTTGTTTTTCCAAAAAAAAATATTTTCTCAGTGTTGTCTCTATCTTGTTGCAGTTTTTAGACCTTCCAGGCTTCATAACTTTCACAAACAGATTTTGATTCAGGTGATCTCTTTTTTAAATTTGATATTTTTCTATCTATAGGTAAGGGTATTATCAATTTATAAATTGAGTTTCTTTTTTTAGTGCAATAATTGGCCCATCATCAATCTTTCATTTGAACATATGCTAACATCTTGTTTTGAAAATTATCTTTACCTATTGTTCGCTATGTTTTGACTTGTTCTTTTGCAAACTTGCTTGTCCAAGGAGAAAATTTATCAAACTACTAGCTTGGCAGTTTTACAAGATGTTTTAAAGAAGACATTGATTATAGACATTTTCTATTTTTGCATTCTTTGTCTTCTTTTTCTTGTTTGCTCACATTAAAAATCAAAATTAAAATTATCCCTTACATTTCAATTTGGATTAATCAATTTATGCGTCTTTTAATCCTGAAGTGATATTTTGTGTATGCTCTCCTCTTGTGCCCCTAAGAAAACTTGAGGATTAGAAACAAATATCATCTTCCAAATTTGTTTTAGGGGGCCTACCTTGGATTTCATCAGCAAAGGGACGACCTCAACTCTAGCATTTCAAAAGAGTATAAAAAGTGGTGGGTAAATCAAAAGGCACCCCTCTTAGGAAAGAACATTTGTCATTCCTTTGGCTAAGCACCCGCAAACTTTATACCTTGGGATCGTGAAGGTGGAGAGTGGGTTACCCTCTTGTGCCAAGCCTTAGACATATCATTTCCCATTACACAAACTCAAGCCTTACGTACCTTTAGGTATTTTGAGGATATACCCTAGAAGCCTGTTAATCCTAGATAGGAACCTTTCGGTGGTTCTTTTATGTGGTGCATCAGATATCGGTTAGGCTTGAGAAGATACTTAGGCGCATGCTTCCGAGTTGTTGAGATAGAGCTCACTGTGGGTAAATCTTTGGCCTCCATGGTAAGGGGTGCATAGGTGGTACATGACCTTGCATTACCTAGATGTCCTTCGCTTGGTAGATAGCATTATTGGTAGGCCCACAAAAATTGGCATTCCTTTCTTGATTAATTCTAGGCTTGTTGTTGTGTCTTTTGATTAGGTGTTGTGAATACCAAGTGCTTGTTTGTAAACATTTCATACCTAGTCAAGTTTTTGAAAGCCTTTATTGCTTGTTTGAAAATACTGTCCAATTGGTATCCTTGGAACAAAATTGAAGCCAAGGTTAGAACAATCATAACCCATAGTCCAACCTTCATCCAAAAATCATTTGCCTTAGTCCAAATCATAAATCCACTTGTCCATCATCAAAACAAGTCCATCCCCTTTTCAATCCATACTCTATAACCTTTCCCATATTAGTCCCCATCCAATATCCTTATATTAATCTAAACTGCACTTCTATTCCAATCACTCCATTTGTTTTACACCTTAGTCCATCCCTTGTACCATTCAAACCAAGCCCTCATCTACACACCTTATCCATAACAACTATTGTCATCCAAATCCATTACCTATCCTAGCAATCCTTGGGTAATTTAAATCTCACTTTTGGATCCTTCTTTTAGTCAAAATCATCCCATCCATCATTTAGGACCTTTAATCATCCTAGGGCCTAAAATCTAATCCTTGGGACCCTTAACTGTCCTAGGGCCCATAATTCATCCTTTGGAACTCTACAACTATATGTGGATTCCAACCATCTTAATCAATATCTACACATCGTTAGGATTCAAAACAAGTGTGATATACACTTAATCCAAGTTAAGCAAGCTAGTCCATCCAAGTCATCTATTCCTAATCATCATATCCATCAAAATTATCCATTCAAGTGATCTACTTAAACCATCCCAAAATCATTCATAACCTTATCTAAGGTCATCACCCATTTAGAAATTGCTATCCCTCTCTTACCATAATCATCCAAATCCAACCATAAACCTTGGGGTCCAAAGTGGTCTCTTCTTTGCCACTCATTTGATTCAAATCCAATCCCATCAATTTATTTCAAGACCAATGACCCATGTCACTAGGTAAACTGGTAAAATGGGAATGTCTAAGGAAAAATCCTTTCATAACCAATCCCTCATAGAATAATTCCCCTTCTTAGGAGGTCCATCCCAGCCCCACTTGATGGTATTGAAACTAATGAGGACCCTCCTGATCAACCCGAGTACCTTGTGATCCCTATAATTAATGTCGAGAGGCATTCAACAATGGCAGCACGGGGTGGAGTGTAATGGCATGAGTTTATTAAAAAAAACACTTACCTTATACTTTAAAATTAACGGTCATTTACATGTCAAATTATTAATATTTAATAATAACTATTAAAAGTGTAGTGTGTAAAAATAAAGATATGGACAACTTTGGTAATCATCATTCTTCTCATTTTCAAAAGTGTAAAAAAAGGTTTATGGGTTAAGAAAGAAAATATTTTGATTTCTTAATTTGAGATTTTTTTTAATTTGTTAATTATTGTTGAGAAATTGATGGAAATAGGGTTGAGTGAAGAAAAAATGTGCAGAGATATCAATTTGAAGTAAAATGAAGTAAAATAAAATAATTAAAAGTAAATAAAATAACTTCAAATTAATATCTCTTTAACATTAATATTTAATAATAAAATAAAATATTAATATTTAATAATAAACATGATATTTCCAAAATAAGGAGGTAAAACAAAGATATGCCATCATCAACACAGTTCACTTCTCCATCATATTTGGATATATCTTTTTTCTACAATTTTGTAAAGCCCTTCTACAAAGCCTATGGCCTCTAGCATGAAACAAAATAAAACTCAAAAAATAGAAAATGAAGGGCTGTAATTTTCTCAAAAAATGTTAGAACATGGAACATTATTTTGTATATATTAAATTGAGAAAAAGGCTGTAATTTTTTTGTAATGTTAGAAATAATTTCAACCAAAATTTTATACATGTTTTAGGTTTGAATCTTAATTAATTTATATAAAAAATGTAATAGTGTAATAATAAATAAAAAGTTTAAATTTGATTTGTTAATTCGAGATATTTTTTATTTGTTAATTTAGTTGAAAATTTGATGGGCAAGATATAAACCTTAAATAATTAAATAATTAACGAAAATCATGTATATACTAAATAAAATAGTTGTAATGTGTGTTGAAGCAATCAACCACCAGGATCAAATCTGCAAAACCATATAACCTTCCACACAAGAGAGACAAGCAAAAAGAATGCTATATTGCCATGATACAACAATACTTGATTACATAATGTACAATGAGGCCTTAGTTTTAAAGACCAAGGTGAGATACAAGATGATGTAGTCATGTGACAAGTGTCTTAATCCTATGACATATGACAACTATAGGATAATATGACAACTATCAACAACAACTAGACAAACTAGAAACATCTAGAAGACAACTAGAATGCTTCCTAAGTCAACTTAACATGTGAACATGTGTGTGAGTATTATTTAACTAATAAATAGTTAAATAATATGAATTATCCACACAACAAAGGTCAAACCAGATAGGTAATAACCATGTTCACACCAACACCCCCCCTTAAGTGCAACTTAGGGAGGAACAAACAAATACAAAGATGGGTCCTGACCATGTTAGGTACCCATGTACAAACAATCTCTCACAAGTGGAGAAAAGGAGAAAACCTCATGGGAAAAAACTCCTCTCCAAAAGAGAGAAAAACATGCAAAGAAAAAGCATGAAAAAGTGAAGGAAGGAGAACTCAAGAAGACCCCCAAGGACAACTTCCTTCACCCCAAGCATCGATCGCAACTGAAGATAATGAGGCGATATCAAAGGTTTAGTGAAGATGTCTGCAACCTGCTCCTCAGTAGGCAAGTACTCCAAGCTGAGAACACCATCCTGGATGAGCTGCCTGATGAAGTGCATGTGGATCTCGATGTGCTTAGTACGTTGATGCTCCACGAGGTTGCGAGAAATGTGAATGGCACTCTGATTATCACACCAAAGAGTAGTAGGATGATCTGGAGGAAATCCAAACTCAATCATCAATTGTCGAAGCCAAAGAACCTTCTGGCTAGCCGAAACTGCACCTCAATACTCAGCCTCTGTCGATGATAATGCAATAGTTGTCTGCTTCTTGCAAGACCATGCAATCGGGCCAAAACCAAGGCAGAAAACAAAGCCAGAAGTGGACTTCTGATCATTAACATCACCAGCCCAATCTAAGTCAGTGAAGCCCATAATCGAAGAAGCTCCTGATGTGTAATGAATGCCAAAATGTAATGTGCCCTGAATATACGTCAAGATACGTTTGGCTGCATTCCAATGACTCTCATGTGGCTCCTGAGAGAAACGGGAGACAAGTCCAACCGCAAAGGAAATATCACAACGACTGTGTGTCAAGTACAAAAGACTGCCAAGCAACTGTTGATACAATGTAGCATCAACTGTGGGAGTAGTGCAACTGGTAGACAGTACAACACCTGACTAAAATGGTGTAGGGGCAGGCTTACAATCAGCCATGCCAAATCTCTGAAGCAAATCAAGAGCATACTTCTGCTGAAAAATGAAGATCCCCTCGGTAGTCTGGCGAACCTGAAGACCAAGGAAGTAGTGCAAAAGACCAAGATCTGTCATATCAAAGCGCTCCATCAATGCTTGTTGAATACTCTGGATGATGGAGGTAGAACTGCCTATGAGAATCAAATCATTCACATAAAGCACAAGGATCAAAAGATCATCTCCATGTCTCTAAGTGTAAACTGTAGGGTCAAAATGGCATCATGTGAAACCAGAGGAAAGCAGGAAACTATCCATCTTCTCATACCAAGCCCTAGGGGCTTGTTTGAGACCATATAATTAACGGCGAAGCCTGTAAACAAGTGAAGAGTCCTACATAAAACCTGGAGGTTGCTCCATGTAGATCTCCTCATGAAGATCACCATGCAAGAAGGCACTCTTCACATCCATCTGATACACTGACCATCCTTGAGATGCAGCAAGAGAAAGTACAAGACGAATGGAATCTATCTTGGCGACAGGAGCAAAGGTCTCAGAGTAGTCAATACCCTCAACCTGATAAAACCCCTTAGCAACAAGACGAGCCTTGTACTTGTCTATAGAACCATCAGCTGCATATTTGGTGCGGTACACCCACTTGCACCGAACCAATTTTTTTTCCCTTAGGAAGAGGAACAAGATCCCAAGTATGATTCTTCATTAAAGAAGAATACTCCTCAATCATGGCACTGTCCCACTCTGGAATACCTACGACATCTAAAAACTTCTGAGGATCTGTGGAAATGGCATGACTCAAAAGACTGACACCTTCTATTTGTGAACGAGTGCGGCGAGTATCTGTGGGATCACCAACAATAGAACCAGCCTCCTCAAGAGTAGTGTGGGCCCATCGGGGCAAAATTGGTGCTTGAGGAGGTGGTGCAGCAGGACCTTCATCTGTATCATCCTAAAGAAGCACAATATCCTCAAGTGACGATGCAGTAGGCGAAGTATGTAGTGAGGAAGAAGAAGTGGAGGAGGAATCCACTTGTGTGAAGGACTCATCAAAATGGACATCTCTATGAAAGTAGACATCCTGAGTGATAGGATCAAACAACCTGTAAGCCTTCACATCCTCACAATAGCCAACAAAAATCAAAGGTTGACTCTTCTTCTCCATAGCCTTACGCTGACCATTTAGAATTAATGCACAAGCCTCACTACCGAATACTTTGAAGAAGGATACATTAGGCTTGACATGGGACCAAGCCTCTTCGGGAGTCATATGTTGCACTGCCTTGTGAGGCATACGATTCTGAATATAATTGGCACAATTGACTGCTTCAGCCCAAAAAGTGGGATCCATAGACCTAGACTGTAGCATGCAATTTAACATTTCCCTTAAAGTCATGTTCTTTCTTTCGGCCACACCATTCTGCTAAGGAGTGTAAGGAACTGAAAACTAATGCTGAATTCCATGCTTACTACAGAAATCCTAAAAAGCTTGGTTCACATATTCCCCCCCATTATTTGTGCGTATCCATCAAAGAGAAAGACCTGATTGCTTCTCCACAAATGCCTTATATTTCCTGAATGTGTCAAAAACATCACTTTTGTACTTAAGAAAGTACACCCATGTGCGTCATGAGAAATCGTCAATGAAAGTGAGCACATACTTGGCCCCTGAAAATGAAGGAGTTGGAAAAGACATGAGATCACTATGAACCAACTCCAAGGGTGTCGAAGCTCAAGTAGCCTGACCCTTAGGAAAGGGATCCTGATGATGTTTGCCAAGTACACATCCTAGACAAACTCCCTCTCTACAAGAAATCTTAGGTAGACCAACAACCAACTTCTTTATGCTCATCTACTGAAGATAATTGTAATTCAGATGTCCAAACCTCTCATGCCAAAGATTGCTCAAGGCATCAACATGTGGTATAAGAGATGATCCTGATGAAGACTCAAATCCATCAAATCTGTATAGTCGAGATGCATGATCCACTCTCCCTATAGCAATAACTGTCTCAAGATCCTGTAGTTGTCTAATAACCACATTGTGAGGTGTAAACTCAACTTTCTTCCCATCCCCAGAATGACAAATCTAATATATGGATAGAAGATTTGTAGAAATATTAGGAACAAAAAGAACATCCTCAATGCAACCATCTTACAACTGAACGGTGTCTGTCCCCATGACTGAAATCTGTGAAGAGTTCCCCACTACAATCTGAGAAGTGCTAGTATTAGAAAGAGTCTCAAGTAGATCAAGTGAATTGGTCATATGATGTGAAGCACCTGAATCAAGTATCTAGCTATCTGAAGATGCAAGCAAGCCATGTGTCGATAGAGCATGTCCTTTGCCTATAGAGGAGGGCTTGGGGAGAGAAATCTTGTGCTTCTTCATAGCTTCCTCCAAAGCCTCTAACTTCTTAAAACAATGAGACTCATCATGACCTGTTATGCCACAAAAAGAACAAGTGCCACCTTTCTTCTTCTTTGTCTTGGAGGAAGACTCACCAGATTTGGAAGGATTGGGTGGAGGAGTGGGCTTCTGATCATTCTTTGGCTTTGGTTTGAAGGGAGACTCACTACCAGAAGGAGATTATGTCTTGGGCTTCTTCTTATTCTTACCTTTACCCTTGTAGGATGAGGCCATCAAGGCTTGACTCTTAGAACTAGGAAGTGCATCCATTTGAAGTAACTTGGTTTTCTCCCTAGTAAGACACTCACAAAACAACTCAAAGCTAGGCATCTTAAAGTCTTTCCCAAAGGCATTTATAGTAGAATAGAAGGTAGATGAAAACACCTGAAATGGGCCCTTCAACTTCGACAAAATCAAGAAGATACATTCCTTTTCAGTTTTATCATGCCCACATCCTTTCAATTATGACAAGATCATCTTGAATTTCTCTAGAAAATCTTGGATAGTAGGAAAACTATCTGGAGAGAGTGATGTCAATTCTGCCTCTAGTTGCAAGATTCAGAACTCATTGATGGTACCATACAATTCTTCAAGTTTATCCCAAATTTGCTTACGTGTTTTACACTCCGCAATATGAAACAACAAATTGTCTGATACATGCAATCCTATGATTCCCATAGCTTCATCTAATTTGTTCTTATAAGCAAATCTTTCAAACTCTTTAGTGAACCCAGGTGGATTATCCTCTAGCATTTGCCAAAGTCCTTTGGATTGCAGCAGTTGTTTCATTTTTAACTTTCATGTGTGATAATTATGTGGAGTGAGTGGTTTTATAGACACACTTTCCGCCATGTGTAGAAGAAAAAACATCAAGAACCAAAGACACAAGGGCACCTAAATCATTCCTTTCACCCCCCCCCAAAAAAAAAATGTATTAACAATGTGATTGTAACCCCCCAGCAAAGTACAATGAAAGAATTTGTACAATCGACAAGCTTAAATCAACTGTTTATAACACACGGTGATTTTTACAATTTTGGAGCAAAAAAAACTTGTCAAGGGAAAAAACAAAAGTTACAATCAGATTCCTTGGGATTTTCTAAGAAATTTCAAAAAAAAATTCACCAGATTTTGACGTCGTATGCAAAAGTTATGTCAATTGCAAGAAAAACATGAACTATACCTTCAAGCTGAAAAAACTGGCAACAAATGACAAAATTTGAAAAAATCACTTAGTCCACAGCAAAGTTCACTGAACCACCTTTTTGATGACTATAAGAACATGAAAATACGCCTCTTGGTTTGCAAGATATGGCAAAAAGAAAAAAACCTCCCTCTTTGTCGAAATTTGCAAAAAATGGTTAACGATGTCAACTCAAATGCGACACGATCAAAAAACCATTATGCTACCAGTCAACGGAATCAAAAAGCAAGGTGGAGAGAGATTAGTTTTCTTGTGAGGGGGTATTGGCCTCCTGCCAAACCGGGCCTCAATCACCCTTCTTCGACAAACGAATAAAGCAAACAAACAAAGAATAGTTCTACTTTAAAACTGCCTTGAAGATTAAAATTGACCTCACCCAATATGCTTATAAAGCACTCAGAATATTGTATGGCCTGTAAAGCATGGCTTTAACCTAATGAGATGGAGCTGCAGTGTTCAAACCAAGTCAAAAATAACCAGATATCAAAGGATGCCAACGTCTTGAACCATATGACAGACCGATGCAAAGATCGATACAGATTTGGAGATCTTTCTCTATCTTGACAACAGGATTTGCCTTGTCAATGGCAGCCCGATCTGAACGCCGAAACCTTTGTTGATTCAAAAAGAAGCCAATCTCTAAAAAAAGTCAGATTGTGGCAAAAAAAGAGGTCGATTTGATGAATGAGTCCAAATCTCACAATATGGATCGATCACTGTCGGCCCAAAAGAAACAATGGCGATCACTTGAAAAAGAAGATCTGATTCAAGATCAAACAAATCTAATCTCTAAGTTGATCAAAAACATCACCAATCTAATATGAGTGATAACTTTGAAGAGCTGAAGAAAACTTTGTTTTAGCAATACCAATTATAATGGGCAATTAAAGAGGCAACAACCTGATTAATGAGTCTGGATCAACCGAATTCTATTTGCAGAGAATGAAAGACGACTCAAATAGGTCATAATTGCCTGGAACAGTGTGTGAAACATGGACTTGTGACTCGAAAAAGGACAGGTGATTTCCGTACACCTGTAGATGCTGAACTATAGCAGGCAGACCCAATCAATGAGGTGGCCAAGTCGTCGAGACCTTCAGAGGGGTTGAACAATGAAGAGGCAGGAAGAGGGTTGGATGGCGGTTTGTGACAAACACATTTGACCTCAAGCCACCATGAAAGGGTAAACCACGACCACAAGAAGACTGGTCTCAAACTACTAATTGACCTGTATCAAGCAATCACTTGAATCTATGCAGGGACGTAAATAGAGAGCATGCAAAGATGTTGATGTGACCTGATTGTTGATCCAGAAATGCATCTCAAAGACTAGATCAGAGTTGAATCGAGCAAGAAAAATAGAGATCCAAAAAATGACCTGCACACCAAATATATCGACCCACAATGACAAAAAAATGGTCTGTAAAGGCCAAATTTGGGTCCAAATCACCTCAAAATAGGCAACAACTATTGAATCTGATTTGTTTCACAGCAAATGATGCAGAAATTGCAGGGGGCAAAATAGCCCTTTGCTAAAAAAAAATTGCCTTTTCAACAAAAAAAAACTACAAAAATGCATATATAGCCCAAAAAAGTCAAAAAATTACCTATGTCCAAAATCAAGTTTTGGATAGTTGATCCTTACTGATTTGGGCGATCTGAACTCAACGGTGAACTCCATTTTGAGCTAGGATGCACTAGCAAAAAGTTGATAGTAAATTCTCTCAAAAAAAATGAGAAGGGGCTTGCAAGATCAAAGCTCGATACCATGTTGGAGCAATCAACCACCAGGATCAAATCTACAAAACCAAATAACCTTCCACACAAGAGAGACAAGCAAAAAGAATGCTATATTGCCATGATACAACAAAACTGGATTACATAATGTACAATGAGGCCTTGGTTATAAAGACCAAGGTGAGATACAAGATGATGTAGTCATGTGACAAGTGTCTTAATCCTATGACATATGACAACTATAGGATAAGATGACAACTATCAACAACTAGACAAACTAGAAACATCTAAAAGACAACTAGAATGCTTCCTAAGTCAACTTAACATGTGAACATGTGTGAGTATTATTTAACTAATAAATTGTTAAATAATATAAATTATCCACACAACAAAGGTTAACCCAGATAGGTAATAACCCTGTTCACACCAACAATGTGAAGTAAATAAAATAGCTTCAAATTGATATCTCTCAACATTTTTTTAGATAGATGTATTTAAGATATCTATACTAGTATCTTTCATTCTAAACAAGGGTGTGACTTAATGGAGAGGGTCATTGACATAAACAAATAGGCCATCCTTAAACAAGTCATTGAATTAGGAACTAAACTACCTCCCAATTATGACCTCTTTTGTCTTGATCACATAGTGTTACCTGACCCTATAGATCATGGTTGCACCCATGAGTAAAATCCCATCACTTCTCATGACCATACTAACCTCCATATAGAATAAATTACAGTTAGTCCAAATATCACAAAAGTCCATTCGACTCAATCACATAACCATCAAATCGATGATCTAAGGGGTCTGTTTCTAAAGCTTGCTTTACTCTATCATAATGTTCATCCCCTTGCAGATTCTGAATTACTTTAAGTCTTAAATTGGATCTTGTGGTAACCATAGAATCCAGATGTCTTCTCCTGCTAAGAGCATCTACTACTCTATTCTCCTTTCCTTTTATTTACTCAATCCCAAAGTCGTACTCACTAAGGAATTCTAACCATCTTCTCTAACATGCATTAATATTAGGTTGTGTAAAAATGTACTTGATCCCTAAATGATTTGTCGTTAACTCAAAGGGATTTCCTTGAAGATAATGCCTCCACATCTGAATTGCATGAACTATGGTGACTAACTCAAGGTCATGCGGCGCATAGTTTAACTCATATTGTTTTAACTTCCTTGACTCATATGCAACTACTTGCTCGCTCTACATCAACACTCCTACTCCTTCTCTTGAAGCATCGATTGTAACTATGAAATGACCATTAGGATCTGGTATGGTCAAGATAGGAGCAGTTGTGAGCTTTTCCTTTAACACCTGGAAAGCTTGCTCACACCTTTCTATCCATTCAAACTTGTACCTTTCTTCTGTAGTGAGGTAATCGGTGCTACTATTGTTGAGAATCCTTCCACAAACTTCCTATAATATCCTACATGTCCCATAAAAATTCTGACTTCTGTCACATTCTAAGGTGTAGGCCATTCCATTATCACCTTAATCTTCTCAAGGTCTACTGCAATCCCTTCAGTTGAGATCACATGACCAAGATAGTGCACCTTGTCTTGATAGAATGTACACTTAGATAGCTTACCATAAAGTTTTCAGCCTCTTAGGTGCTGCAAGACTATCCTCAAGTGCTTCTCATGTTCTTCCACTGATTTAGAGTATATCAATATATCATCAAGAAAGATCAACACAAAATCATCTAAGAAATCACTGAATATGCTATTCATCAAATTCATGAAGGTTGTTGGAGGGTAAATGCACAAAGATGAGTCCACTTAAGGTGGAAGTTTCAGACTTAGAAAAAAACCCAAAATCGGGTAAACCAAAACGAGATACCGCTTTTTATGAAACGAGATCCCGAGCCAAAAGCGGGATCTCGTTTTCTAGAAATGGGATCCCGTTTCATAAAAGGTTAATATTCACGTTTCAAAACAGGATCCCATTTCATAAAAGGTTAAAATATTAACCTGATCCTGTTTCATAAAATTTGAATTTCCGACGCAATTTTTTCTATCAGCTTTGGGTCGTAAAAAAGGCTTGGGAACCCCACCCTTGGCTTTGGACCTGGTTTGACCTGCAAGTTGAAGGTCCTTTCAATGTCACAACAAAAATAGTGA
Organism: Cunninghamia lanceolata; assembly: GCA_027924645.1. Classification (NCBI taxonomy): domain Eukaryota; kingdom Viridiplantae; phylum Streptophyta; class Pinopsida; order Cupressales; family Cupressaceae; genus Cunninghamia; species Cunninghamia lanceolata. The sequence continues at coordinate 3,920,529 of BSBN01000923.1, forward strand.
CTTTGGGCATATGTTTGAAGGCCTTTTTTGCAGAATTTTTTGACGAAATTAAAACCCATTATAGATGAGACAGTGTAGATTCCAAATATATAATTTTTTTAGAATTCAATTATTTTTTCTATTTTTCAATTAATTTCTAATGACACAGGTCCATAAACTTGAATTATCAAGGTTTTTTAGTATTTTAATAACTTTTTATCAAAATATTTTTTTGTAAAACAAATCGTACGAAAACGTACTTTAGACAATTATTTTCAATTTGAAAAAAAAATTTTTAAAATGATAAGTTTAGGTCATCTTATGCGTGACGTACACGATTTTTTTTAAAAACACCAAAAATGGCCAATAAAAAATTAACAAAAAAAATATTCAATAAAAAATTACAAAAAAATATGGAAAATGTGCTTCAGTGAGTTACAAATCATTTCCCAAAAGGATTTAGAAAAATATGATTATTTAGGTCAAAATATGGATGACGTACACGTGCATGGTATAGTAAAAAAAAGTGACTTTTAAACAATGGTTTTTAGAAACGCATATTAAAAATCAATTTGTATCATCTGGGTATTAAAAAAATTACATATTTGGAAACTAGACTCTGAATATTACATTTCATATTTACTGACTTTTTTCAAGATTCCACCTTTAAGTGCTTCAAATTTTTAGGTCAAATGTGACAAATTCTGAAAATCAGGGAAAACACTACCACTTTTTGGCCAAAAAGTGGACTCAACTAATTGCACACACCCTGGAACATTAGTCAACCCGAATGGTACCACTGTAAACTCATAGTGACCATAAAGAGTTCTAAATGCTATCTTTGAGATGTCCTCATCCTTAATCCGCAACTGGTGGTAGACCAATCTCACTGTAGCTCCCTTCATCTGATCGAAGAGCTCATCTATTCTTGGGAGTGGCTACTTATTCTTTATAGTAGCTTTGTTAAGCATCCTATAATCAATGCATAAACACAAAATCCCATCCTTCTTCTTTACAAAGATGATCGATGCGCCCCATGGCGACACACTAGGTCTTATGAAACCTTGGTTCAACAACTCCTACAATTGTGCCTTAAGCTTATACAATTTTGTAGTAGTCATCCTATAGGGTGCCTTAGATTGAGGGTCAATCCCTAGTAGCAAATCAATTGAGAAGTCAAATTCTCTCTTTGGTGGTAACTCTGTTAGCTCCACAGGAAATACATCTTGGAATTCCCTTAGGATAGGGTGTTATTAAATGTTGTTTCTTCATTATCAAGGTCCTTTACTTGGACAACATAAATGGAACACCCTTTCCTCTTGGTTTTCTTTAACTGCATAGTCGAGATTTGTCTAAGTTCCAGAGGTCTCTTAGAACCATTAACCTCTACTTGATTCCCTAGGTCATCCAAACATCTAACAACCTTGTCTTCACAGTTTACTATTGACTTATGTTCAGCTAACCAATTGGTTCCCAGTATCACATCATAAGACCCTAAAGGTGCTACATAAATATTAACTTGCATTTGAAAACTTGAAAGCTCTAATTCACTACATGCAAGACATGAGTCTACTCTCTTTTCTCCTCTATTTCCATACTGTACCATCCATGAGTTTGTCATATGTCTAGGTCTAATAGATAACATTGATACTACTCTAGGATCTACAAAATATTATGTGGCACCAATATCAATCAAAATAGAAACAGGTAGTTCATAGAGCTTACCTTGAAACTAAATAGGTGTTGCCTGGAAGTTAGCTTGTCAATTGCCCATCGTAACATGAATTTGGTGTTGGAGTGCTCCCTGTTGATTCATGTTTCCTCTTCATGTTGTCCTCTGAGGACAAGAGTTAGCATAATGCTCCCCTCCGCAAACATAACATCCACCACGAGGTGCCCTGGGTCCCTCTGACCTATCCCTCTGATTATTGTTGTGATTCTTGTTGTTTCCACCCCTTTTGTTTCCTCCATATTGGTTCCCACCATTTCGATCCTGAGAGTTGTTACCACTCTTCAAGTTTCTAATATGCTGATTGTTATTGCCTTGATTGCTATTATTCTGGTTATTGTTTTGATTGTTGTTCCGGAATCTCTTGTTTGCAAACTTCACATCTCGGGACTTATGATAATTGGCTGCCTATTGTAGCTTCTACTCCTGTTTAATAGCTTTCTCAAAAACTGCATCCATAGTCAATGGATTGTGAATGTCTACATTTGCTCCAATCTGGGGTCTTAAACCAATGATAAACTTTCTAATTCCAAATCTCTCATCCATCTGGTATTGTAGAACATACTTAAGTGAGAGAATCTTTCCCAATACTAGGTTATTAACATTCCTCCTTGTGTCAAATTTTAAAATTTCATCTTCTTATCAAAGAAGAGTTGTGGTTGTTGGGATAAGGTGCCATTAACCTTGTAAATCCCATTATTGTATTATTCCATTTATTATTTTGTAATTACCCATAAGGGATGTACTAGTTTCACCAGCAGTGGTAAAAATTATTTACTATCCATAGTAATTACGGAGTTACTATACCGGTAAGTTCTGGAGTTACCAGCGGTAGTTACAGGATGCCATTTACTATGGTAAAAGGTAATTGGTCAAGGTGGGGCACCCATGTGGAGAATCTACTATTTTTAGCTTGTATGACGCATGTCATAATGTTTGGTGGGTGCATGCAAATAATCTATGATAGATGTAAGTTGTCATAAGATTCTATGACACTATGATGCATATGACGGCTATTAATGTGTTGTAAGTTACCATGTTTAGCCCCAGGCACCTATCTTGGGAAGATTCTTTTTTAGTGGTATCTATGATGGTTATGATACATCATAAGATGTTGTATGTGGCTATTTTTTCCCCTAGGCGCCCAGGTTTGCATGGGCATCTTTTGCCAAGTGTAGGATGCATGTATGACAGCATTTAATGCTTGCATGTGGGGGAATCTTGGAGAGAGAAAGTGGACGCCTATCTTGAGGAATGCAAATTCTATATAAACCATGGCATAGTAGATGAGTTGCATAACGGTTTACAAGTACCCAGATTATGTCGGAGTGAAGGTTGAAGGACAGAGGAAGTGAATGTATTTGTAACCTCCTTTTGTGAAGATAATACAACTTGGCCTCTTTTCTTGGTGGAGTTTTTTACCCGGAAGGGTTTTCTCCATGTTAAACATTGTGTTGTGTGCTTCATTCTATTTTTGGTATATCTCTGTGTTGTGGGTTTGTTTTCTATGTTACAATCTCCATCTTTAATACTTTGTTAAAGATCATTAAATATTCATTTGAATCAGATTTCCGTTGAGTAGTTGTGCTTTCATTTCTAACATTTGGTATCAGAGCCTAGCCAACTTTGACTCTTGGGTGGTAGTGTGGAAGTTGTAGCTGTAGTAGGAGATTTGGTTGTGTTTGTTTTGCAAATCTTGAGTTGTTATTATGGCTGCATCCACTGTTGCATCAACCTCTCGTTTGGACATTAAGAAGTTCAATGGAACGGGGTATGAGTTGTGGAAGCTAAAAATGGAGGATTTGTTGGAAGAAAGAAACCAATGGTTGGCTATCCAAAAAGAGAAGAAATCTGATGATGTCTCTCTGGATGAGTGGGATAGACTAGATAAAAAGGCACGGGGAACCATCTGGTTGTGTCTTTCAGACTCTGTCTTGTTGAATGTTGCAAAGGAAGAGACTGCACATAAATTGTGGAATCGGTTGGGTGAGATCTATCAAGCCAAGAGTATGGTAAATAAACTCTATTTAAAAAGAAAAATATTTTCCATTAAAATGAGAGAGGGTGATTCAGTTGCAGAGCATTTAAATTCTTTTAATTTGTTGTTGAGTCAGCTTGCTTTAGTAGAAGTTGATGTTAGTGAGGAAGATAAATGTATCTTACTTCTTTGTTCTTTACCTGAGTCTTGGTAGAATGTTATCCTGGCTATCACTACTAACCTCACAGATACCAAGTTGGATGCCCTCATTTCAGTTCTTCTATCACATGAATTAAGGAAGAAGGGTTCAGATAGTTTAAGGGATAATCTCAGTGTTAGGAGAAGGTCTAGGGAAAGAGGACTGAAAGGAGATCAGAAAGGGGCTAAAGACAAGTCCAAGGGCTAATCTAAGACTCCTAGGAAGAAGAACAGAGTTAAGTGTTGGAACTGCACTAAAAGGGGGCATGTGCAGAATGAGTGCACGAACCCAAAGAAATAGTGAGAGAGTGCTTCAGATAAGTCCTCAAATGCAGGTGAAGATGTTTTACTTTCTGCATGTAATGTTGTCTGTAATGATCACTGATTGGTTGACTCAGGATGCTCATTTGATATGACCCCCCATAAGGAATGGTTCTCCACATATGAATAGTATGATGGAGGTAATGTGTACCTTGGGGACAACTCTGCATATCCGATAGTTGGGAAAGGCAAGGTACTGTTGTGTTTTAGTGATGGGAGAATTAAAACCCTCCCTGATGTTTATCATGTTCCTAGATTAGCTAGAAATTTGATTTATGTTTTAAATCTGAATGATTTAGGAATGCATGTGACTTTTGACAAGCATGGTTGTAGATTGGTGAGAATGAACTTGGTGGTAACGAAGGGGAAGAGATTGGGAAACTTATTCAAGCTTGAAGCCACTATAGTTTGTACTAAAAATACATATATGGTGTGACATCATATATTGGGTCGCACAAGTAATAATGTTTTGAAAACTATTAAAAATAAAGATTTGTTGGATAGTTTCTCTTATTCTGAAGAGTATTTTGATTTCTGTGAGCATTGTGTGTTTGGTAAACAAAACAGAAAATCATTTCCTTTAGGAAGCAATAGAGCAAAAGAGAAGTTATAAATTATTCATGCGGATGTGTTTGGACTTGTGGATAATGATTCTATCAAAAAATCTCATTATTTTGTTACCTTCATTGATGATGTATCCAGATTTACTTGGATTTATTTTATGAAACACAAATCTGAAGTTTTCACTAAGTTTAAGGAATTGAAAGTCTTAATAGAGAACCAATCAGGATTTAAGATAAAAATATTAAGATCTGACAATGAAGGAGAATATTTCTCTAAGGAATTTAATGAGTTTTGCAAGCATGCAGGTATTATCAAATAAAAGACAACTCCGTATACACCACAATAGAATGGTGTTGCAAAAAGGATACTGAACAATCATGGAAAGGGCCAGAAGTATGTTGAGTGATGCATAGTTGGATAAATGCTTTTGGCCAGAGGTTGTGTGTACTGCATGCTACTTGATTAACAAATCTCCTTGTAAGGCTCTTGATTTGACACCTTATGAAGTGTGGACAGGTAAGAAACCTTTTGTTTCACATTTAAGGGTTTTTTGTTGTGAGGATTTTGTTCATGTGCCTAAGGAAAAGCGATCTAAGTTGGATCCAAAAGCTGAAAAGTGTACATTCATTGGATATGGTGATAATGTCAAAGGTTATAAGCTTTGGAATCCACTAACCCATAAGATTATCTATTCTAGAGATGTAATTTTCAGGGAACTTAGAGCTATTTCTAAACTTGAGAAGCCAAGAGAAAAAGATGAAAAGGTAAAGAGAGTGCACTTTGATTTAGAGCAGCAAGATGCATCTTAGGAAGAACAGAATGATGGATTGGGGGTGAAGAAGAAAAAGATTCAAGTAGTTCTGATGAAGATGAATCTGTTGTTATAGAAGAATTTGATACAGATGATCATGCAGAAGAATAAGTTGAGACTCTTACTCCACCCTTGAGGAGATCCACAAGACAACGAAATCCAGTTGATAGGTATAGCCCACCAGATTTCCATTGTGTATTTGTTTTATTGAGTACTAATGATGAGCCTAGATCCTATAGGGAATCTATTCTTTCAGATGATAGTGAGTCTTGGCAGTTAGCCATGTAGGAGGACATGATGGCTTTAGACTCTTGTAACACCTGGGATCTTGTTCGTTTGCCCAAAGGAAGAAAGGCCATAGGTTGTAAGTGGGTCTTCAAGAGGTTTGGAGCAGACAGTTCATTGGAGAAGTACAAGGATAGACTAATATCCAAGGGCTACTCCCAAAGAGAGGGAGTTGATTTTGGTGAGATTTTCTCTCCTGTTGCTAAATTGACTTCTATTATATTTCTTTTATCCATTGTTGTAGCTTATGATTGGGAGATTGAGCAAATGGATGTTAAGACTATGTTCTTGCATGGAAATCCTGAAGAAGAAATTTATATGCAACAACCTACAGGTTTTGAGGTAAAAGGAAAAGAATATTGGGTTTGTAGGTTAAAGAGGTCTCTTTATGGTTTGAAATAGTTCCCTAAAATGTGGTATCAAAAGTTTGATTCATTTGTGTTGAAATTGGGTTTTGTTAGAAGTGAGGAGAATCATTGTGTTTACATTCATTGTATTGATGATTCTATACTGGTTATTGCATTGTATGTTGATGACATGTTATTTTTCAGCAATACTAAGGGTATGATCAGTGAGCTTAAAGCCCAACTTTTAGGTGCATTTGAGATGAAGGATCTTGGTGTTGCTAGATATATTTTGGGAATGGAGATCAGGAGGGACAGAGGTAATAGAAAGCTTTGGTTGTCACAAAGTAAGTATGTGAATGCCATTTTGTAGAGGTTTGGTATGTAGGACTATAACCCAGTTAGAGTTCCTTTACCCATTGGTACTAAGCTTTCATTAGATATGTGTCCAAAGACTGATGGTGATCTTGAGGATATGTCTAATGTGCTATATGCTAGTGTTGTAGGGAGTTTGATGTATGCAATGGTTTGCACTAAGCCAGATATTGCCCAAGCAATGGGAGTTTTGAGTAGATTTATGTCTAACTCTGCTAGACAGCATTGGAATTATGCGAAGAGGGTACTTAAATATCTTGTAGGTACTCCTGATTATTGTTTGGTTTCCTTTGGTACTGATAGTGTTGATAAATCTTTGGACATAAAGGGTTTTATTGATACAGATTGGGCAGGTGAGTTAGATAGTCAAAGGTCCACTAGTGGCTATGTGTTTACTCTATTTGGAGGAGCAGTGAATTGGATGAATAAGAGGTAGCCCACAGTTGCTTTGTCCACCATAGAAGCAGAGTATATGGCTGCTACCCATGTCTCTAAGGAGCTAGTTTGGTTGAGGAGACTGTGTACAGATATTGGATTTGATTGCAAGATCATTCAAATTGGTTGTGATAGCTAGAGTGCTATCTGTTTGGCCAAGAATCCTACGTATCATGCTCAGACTAAGGATGTTGATGTTCAGTATTACTTTGTTCGAGAGTTGGTTGCTAATGGACAGATTGAGCTGAAGAAGATAAACACTCTGGAGAATGTTGCAGATTCATTGACCAAGCCTATGAGCACAGAGAAGTTCGTGTGGTGCAGAGAGGTCATGGGCCTTATTTTTAGTGCTTGATTATTTTTTATGCTGATTTCCTATGGGTTGATTTACAATGTATAATGTCAAGTGGGAGAATGTTGGGATAAGGTGCCATTAACCTTGTAAATCCCATTATTGTATTATTCCATTTATTATTTTGTAATTTCCCATAAGGGATGTACTAGTTTCACTGACAGTGGTAAAAATTATTTACTGTCCACGGTAATTATAGAGTTACTGTACCCGTAAGTTTCGGAGTTACCGACAGTAGTTACGAAATGTCATTTACTATGGTAAAAGATAATTGGTCAAGGTGGGGCACCCATGTGGAGAATCTACTATTTTTAGCTTATATGACGCATGTCATAATGTTTGGTGGGTGCATGCAAAGAATCTATGACAATTGCAAGTTGTCATAAGATTCTATAATACTATGACTCATATGATGGTTATTAATGTGTTGTAAGTTGCTATGTTTAGCCCCAGGCACCTATCTTGGGAAGATTCTTTTTTAGTGGTGTCTATGACGGTTATGATGCATCATATGATGTTGTAAGTGGCTATTTTTTCCCCTAGGCACCCAAGTTTGCATGGGCATCTTTTTCCAAGTGTAGGATGCATGTATGACAACATTTAATGCTTGCATGTGGGGGAATCTTGGAGAGACAAAGTGGACGCCTATCTTGAGGAATAAAAATTCTATATAAACCATGGCATAGTAGATGAGTTGCATAATGGTTTACAAGTATCTAGGTTCTGTTGGAGTGAAGGTTGAAGGACAGAGGAAGTGAATGTATTTGTAATCTCCTTTTGTGAAGATAATACAACTTGGCCTCTTTTCTTGGTGGAATTTTTTACCTGAAAGGGTTTTCTCCACATTAAATATTGTGTTGTGTGCTTCATTTTGCTTCTAGTATATTTCTGTGTTGTGGGTTTATTTTTTGTGTTGCAATCTCCATCTTTAATACTCTTTTAAAGATCGTTAAATATTCATTTGAATCAAATTTCCATTGAGTAGTTGTGCTTTCATTTTTAACAGTGGTAACCATCTTTTCTTGATGAGTTGCTGGAAAAGTTCCCAAGTGATTTTTCCAGGCAACAATCTTTTATCTATCTTCTCATTATCCCACCATGTTGCCACTTCTTCAGTAAGCTAATATGATCCCCACATTGCCTTTGTGTACGATCAGAAAGATTTCGAATCTTGAAGTATTTTTTCCATTTCTATTATCCATGCTTCAGCTCCATCGCCGATGGTCCTACCATCAAACTTGGGTGGTGAGACCTTCTTGAGGTCTTTTCCCAATTCCTCTGCAATCCTATATCTATTATTCACATTCACCTCAATCTCTAGAATCTATGCCTCTACCCTCAGGTTCTCATTGCCTTGATTTGGATTTGCACCTCCCTAATTTTAGTTTTTATTTTGATTTGGCTCTCTACAATTCACTCTGATCTCCTACTCAAGATTATCCATTCTCGTACCCTTTTGGGTTAAGAGAGAAAGGATTCCAATCTACCATCTTGTTCATTATTTTCTTCTCCACGATTTCTTCCATTTTGATCACTGCCTGATCCTCCACTACAATCAGTGTTTCTTGTATTCATGATGATTGATCTACATCAAGTCGCATCTTAGCATAATAGTTTGAAAAAGGCCCTAGTGTCAAACCTAGCACTCTGATACCAAATGTATGTTGGCAAGAGACACTATATGGATTCATGGTTGTTGTCATTGATGGCAACAAAGGTCATCCCACATATCCGCAAGTCATGGTGTGTCTCTACCGGAAGTCAGAATAAAGATTGTTGTGGTCCGGTGAACAAGAACAGAGCATGTGGCAAGGTCCGACAGATTGGTCCGGATCTCTCAGAGGAAGTGTCTTGGTGCAGTGCGGATTTGGGGAAGTCAAGAGGACTACCTTGAGTGGTATATTCCAAGGATTTAGCCTCCGGTGATGGACAAGGAAAAAGATATGAATAGTTGAGTACCGGATTCCTGAGAGACAGTGAAAACAGAGGAAGAACTGACTGACAAAGTATCAGACTACTTTCCGGATGTGTTACTGTTGATGACAAAGGTTGTGAAGGCATGAATCATGTTTGGCCGACATGATTAATGATATCTACAAGTATATGCTTGATCCGCATTGCTTGGTGAGCAAGGATTCAGCCGACAGAACAAAGTTTGTAAGAAACTAGACTGTTCCGGATGCCGACTAGAAAGGTGATGAAATTACTTGTGCGGATATATATAGAGGATGGATTTAGTTGTGAAGAGTGATAATGAATCAATATATATGCGAATAAATCTAGAACAGAGCAGAAGTAGCAAGAAAGATCCGGTATGTGAAAGGATAGCAGAATAAAGAACAGAGGAAAGATGAAGTGCAGCAGATCAGTGTACTGAGCCTAACCAGAACTGAACTCCAGCATATGCAGATGCTTCCAATCAGTTCAAGACTGTGATTCTTATCACTTTGTAGACAGTGTGTCTTCTTGTAAGCAGTGGGCTTCTTGTGAGCAGTGTGCTCGGGCAGTGAGCCCTAATTGGCAAGTGCCATTTTGTAATTTCCTATTCTTCTAACAGAGAATAATTTTTGGGTTAATCACCCCGTGGTTTTCTCCCTTAACAGGGTTTCCACGTCAAAAATACTGTGTCATGTGTTTCTTATTTCATGATAATGTTTTTGTGTTTGATTCAATGCTGCATTAATTAATAAGAAAGTTCAAAAAGGGAAATAATTAGGATAACTGATTCACCCCCCCCCTCTCAGTTATCAACAATTGGTATCAGAGCTAAGTTCCTCCTAATAGAGCCTAACAGCTTGAGGAAGATCTGGGAATTCAAATGGATGCATATGGTTTAAGGGAGCAACTCAAGACTGCCCTTGAGGATCTTGAACAGTCAAATTCTGAAGTCAATGAATTAAAAGAAAGACTCAAACAGGCTGATGAATTCATGAGAGAATTAAAAGACAAATTAAGTCTCTCTATGAAAAAGAGAAAGGAGCTGCTCCAACAGTTGGCAAGACAAAGTGAAGAAAGCAATACAAATGAAGAATTGACTGAGCAAACCAAGTTATGTGAAAAGTTATCAAAAGAAGTCATTATGTTAAGACATGAAATGGAATCAGGAACTATAAAGTTTACTCAAGAGATTGAAGAAAAAAGAAAGGTTGAAGACAACCTAAGACAATCTCTTAAAGAAAAATCAGAAGAATGCCACCAGATGGACAGGATTATCAGACATCTTGAATCTGATCTTGAAGATGCCAAAGATAATGAAGAAAAACTTGAGGATCAAATTGCCTCTCTCAAAAGAGACCTTCAAACAGCAAATGAATATAAAGAGAAATTCAAGATAAGTTCTGCTCAACTTGAAGTTCTTCTTGGAAGTCAAAAGAGGACAGATGACAAGTATGGTTTGGGATATGAGAAAGGAGAAAGCTCCGGATCCGGTCAAAAGAATCTTGGATCAGAAAATCCAAGGAGCAGGCCTAGAAGACCTCCGGTAAGACAGCCAAATGCTCAAAGATATCCATCTTTCAATGGATACTGCCACAGCTGCAACCACTTTGGTCACAAAGCTAATCAGTGCAGAAAGAGAATGAATCAGATTAATTCATCCTTCTCTGGACAGTGCTTCAACTACAAAAGGTATGGACACAAATCCCATGAATGCAGAATTATGCAAGTAAACAAATCATTCAAAGGTAGATGCTTTACATGCAATAGAGTAGGTCATATGGCTAATCAATGCAGATCAAGAGGATATCAGTCAAATATGCAAAGAAATGTTATTTGCCAAATCTGCAATAGGTCCGGTCATAATGCTAAAGTCTGCAGAAGCAAGAATCAGGACAAAAGAGGTCCGGTGTATAATCAGAATCAAGACAAGGGTAAACAAAAGATGAATGCGGATGAAGTTAGGAATCAGATGAGCAAGATTTGGGTGAAGAAAAGTTCAGAGAATGTAGAGGTTGGATCCGCACCAGACTCTGGTGCTGATATTTCTTCCGGAAATTAAAAAGTGAGCTCTGGCTCAGGGGGAGACTCAAAGAAAATCCTGTTCCCCCAGCCAATCAAGTGGTGCCGGATGTGGCACAAGATGCAGAGTAAAGGGTTTAAATATATAAGTCTTGAGATGATCCAGATAAGATTTCAGAGGTCCGCATGGAGTTATGAAGAAGCTGTGATCGATCAAGTAAGACCTGTTCCGGGAGATGCTCCGGTATGACAGAGGATTACTAAAAGGTCTGGAGAGATCCGGAAGTGCACTATCTTATTCTGCGGATTGGACAGAGTGTTTGGGATGTTCTTGTTATGTGTCATCTCGATTTATTCATGATTGAAAGATCCGCATGATGTTCATAGATCAGGACTGATCCGGGACACTCCAAGCTATCCGGACAAGGCAAACCGGAATAATATAGGTGAAGCATTTATTGCAAACAGATATTAGGGTTTGCGGAGCAATATAAGGGATTTCTCAAAAGTCATTTGCTCATTCTGCACTCAAGAAGAAGCGAAAAGTGGAGCTCTGCAACAAGATTCATCAAGCACACCTAGGATCTCCTGCCGAAGTCATTGCATAAAGAAATCAATCCAACCACTCCGTGCAAACCGAAGGCGCATAAGGTATTCTCCGTTTTTCATTATCTCACTGCAAATCTTTGAAGAATGGCTACTCCAAATATAGTTAAGATCTCTGATAGACCTCACCCCACATTCAAGAAACATCCTTACAAATCATTGGAGGTAGAACCACTAGGAGCCTTCTCTAGTGTTCCTCATGGTGTATTGCATACGGAAGATATTAGGGTTTACATCCATGCGAATCTTGAAGACTTTGGAGAATCAAAACTGATGGATATCTATCACAAACAATTGATAGATGACTCCTTTGAGATCAAACCTCAGTATAAAGCCATCCGGGACAAACACTTTGCACAGTGCATTCATTTCCCCTGTTTTGAAGAAGATGAATGGGTCCGGTATGTACTAAGTAGAGTGCATGACAACTTCCTATGGTTGAACAAGCCCTTCAAGATCACCAAGGATGCAATTAGGGCTGTAACCGGTCTGCACTCATCCGGTGGATTACCTGTTCTCAAGTCTGTCAAAAATCAGACAGTCAGTGATGCAACCGGATCCAAGTTTGACAAGAGAGCTATGACAGTTGATGACATCACTGAACCGGATGTCAAATTTGTAGCTATGATAATTGGTTACAAAATCTATCACTCCAGTAGGGAAAATTCAGTACCGGGAACTGCAATCTACACAGCTTATCAAATGTTAAAGGAGAATGCAGACTATGACTTGTGTGAGCTTCTTGTGAACCAACTCTTTGAAAATCTGCAGAAGATCAAGAAGGACAAGAAAAACTCCTTCAAGTATGGCAATCTGATCCTTTGTCTATTCTTTTACTACATGAATGAGCTTCCCGGATCCAGTGGATGGATATGGCAGAATGACAGACCGGTTGCCATCCAAATCAGAGACTATTTGCATGGACTTGGGGATGCAAAAGCAAGAAATACAGCTCTATGGGGATACTTCAAGAACTTCCAAAGCATGATGCATGCAAGAGAAAGAATACCCCAATCCCTTGTTGAAAAGTACAAAGACACAGTATGCTTCATGGTAGAAACAGATCAGTGTCTGATGGAGGCAGTGGAGCCAAGGACTGTCTGGATCATGCCCATGGGGTATGAAGTGGATGAACAGATAGTAGAGCTGCATGTTCAACACATGCTAAGCCAGCCCAAAGATCCTAAGGCAGAAAGGTTTGGAACCTTTGAGGAACTGAGTGTAAAGATACATGTAGAACTCAGGGAACCGGAGATAAAGAGGAAGGTAAGAAAAGAAGTTGAGCATATTGCTCAAGGCCTAGGCATCTCAAAAGAGGCACTTGATGCCAGCCGGGAAAAGAGGAGGAAGGCTGAGGAAGAAGAGAAAAATAAAGAAAGTGTTCCGGTTGAAACTCCCACCCGGACCAGATCATCAAAAAGATCTGCACCTCCCACAACCAAAAGTTCAAAACCGGAAGTCCAGGCATCCGGTAAAAGATCCAAGACAAAAGCCACAAGGGCTTATGAAAGCCAAAAGGATGAAGAGGAAACAGAGTCAGATGAGGGAGTAAAAGAAATAAAGAAGCAGAAGAAGAAAGGATCCGGTAAACCCTTCACAGGCCAAGACAAGGATGAAATGGCAGAGGTATCTATTGAAAAGCCCACTCTATCTCTGGAGAGTGTAATCAAGTCAGTTACGGTAGATGGAAACCTTCAACCAATGACTGAATTTTATGATGACTACAATGAGGCTGACCAAAAGATTCTGCAGGAAGCCACAGTCAAATATCTGAACATATACAATAAGGCTTTCATTGAGATCATATCTCTTATTCCTAAAAGCCTAGAAAAGGAGTTAGAAATAAGAAAGAATAATGCTCATGCAAAAGATCTTGAGATCCGGGAGCAGATAGCTATTCAGCTATATCCTCAAATTGATCCCAAGACAATGAACATTATCTTCAAAGACTGCAAAGATGAGTTCAGAAGTAAAGCCAGGATGAATCAACTCATGCTTGGTGAGACTGACAAAGTGGCCCAAGAGACAGAAGAGATCCTCCGGAAGGCCTTCAAAAGGTTCAATCTTCCTGTTGTAGAGGACTCAGGTGCAGAAGCAGCTGCGGATTTGGAATCATCTGTTCCGGAAGAAGTGGTTCCTGAACAGACAAACATCTCTCCTCCGGTTTCCCCTACAGTCTCCGGATCCAAAGAAGAAGAGAAATTACAGGAGAAGGAAGCAGGGGTGAAAGATAAAGAGGTTGACAGTTCCAAGACTGCAGAAGAAAAGAAACATCTGTCTCCGGCAAGAGACACTGCACAAACTGTTCAACAATTTTTGAGCAAAGCCACTATAGAAATTGATGAACCGGACCTGCTAAAAGGACCATTAGATTTTGACTCTTTGTCACCGGTGCAAACAATGAAAATAGCCTCATTTGCAAATGAGAAAGTCAAAGAGAAGCTGCTGAAATCTCACATGGAAGACTGTGAGCTTATGGAGGTAGCATCTGGAGTGCTAGAAAAGATCATGCCATCCTTTCAAAAGGATCCCACAGCCTCCTCTTCCGGTAATCTCAAAACCTTAGTCAGCAGTGTTAGTACACATTTTGAATCTCTAGAAAAATCTGCTGAAGAAAAGGTCCGGAAGGAATTTTTGGATAAAAGATTTTCAGAAGTATTAGGATTAATCTCTAAAGATAGGAAGATTGTGAGTATTGGAATAAAGAGCTTAGAGAATGCTCTTAAGGATGGCGGTGACATTTACAAATTTTGTATATCCTGGTCAAAGGCAACAGCAGCAATTGATAAGAAAATAAAAGAGGAACAGGACAAGCTACAAAGCTTATCTCAAAGTTTTGATCCTCTCTCTTCCTCCATAATAAATCAAGAATGTCAGACTATTGCAGTCTTGAATGAAATAAAGAATCTTGAGAAGGAAAGGAAGAATATCACTAACCGGATTGGAGAACTTAGAAGGATTATAATCCCTAAGTTGGAAACTATGCATGAGGCCATCAGTGATGCTCAGACCACCGCCCAAACAAATGATCCGACAGATCTCAAGCGGGTAGAAGCTTTTGCATTTTTGTTGAGTGGTCACATTTCAATTTTGGATAGAATGAAGCAAAGTTGGGCTACAGAAATGATCCAATTGCAGACATCCTTTGCAGACATTCTTCAGTATATGTGAGTATGTAAATATGCAGCTATGTATAGAAAATTTTTGAAAATTTTGGTGTGCGGACCCTACCCTTTGCCATTGATGTCAAAGGGGGAGTGAGGAGCAGTGAAAAATGAGGAATCCAATTAAGGGGGAGTTCTGGAAATTGTATATAAAGACAGAGCATCAGCAAAGGGGGAGCATAGTGTAAACACTTAGTCATTTTTCACTAAGTGTTGCCATCAATGCCAAAGGGGGAGATTGTTGGCAAGAGACACTATATGGATTCATGGTTGTTGTCATTGATGGCAACAAAGGTCATCCCACATATCCGCAAGTCATGGTGTGTCTCTACCGGAAGTCAGAATAAAGATTGTTGTGGTCCGGTGAACAAGAACAGAGCATGTGGCAAGGTCCGACAGATTGGTCCGGATCTCTCAGAGGAAGTGTCTTGGTGTAGTGCGGATTTGGGGAAGTCAAGAGGACTACCTTGAGTGGTATATTCCAAGGATTTAGCCTCCGGTGATGGACAAGGAAAAAGATATGAATAGTTGAGTACTGGATTCCTGAGAGACAGTGAAAACAGAGGAAGAACTGACTGACAAATTATCAGACTACTTTCCGGATGTGTTACTGTTGATGACAAAGGTTGTGAAGGCATGAATCATGTTTGGCCGACATGATTAATGATATCTACAAGTATATGCTTGATCCGCATTGCTTGGTGAGCAAGGATTCAGCCGACAGAACAAAGTTTGTAAGAAACTAGACTGTTCCGGATGCCGACTAGAAAGGTGATGAAATTACTTGTGCGGATATATATAGAGGATGGATTTAGTTGTGAAGAGTGATAATGAATCAATATATATGCGAATAAATCCAGAACAGAGCCGAAGTAGCAAGAAAGATCCGGTATGTGAAAGGATAGCAGAATAAAGAACAGAGGAAAGATGAAGTGCAGCAGATCAGTGTACTGAGCCTAACCGGAACTGAACTCCAGCATATGCAGATGCTTCCAATCAGTTCAAGACTGTGATTCTTATCACTTTGTAGACAGTGTGTCTTCTTGTAGGCAGTGGGCCTCTTGTGAGCAGTGTGCTCGGGCAGTGAGCCCTAATTGGCAAGTGCCATTTTGTAATTTCCTATTCTTCTAACAGAGAATAATTTTTGGATTAATCACCCCGTGGTTTTCTCCCTTAACAGGGTTTCCACGTCAAAAATACTGTGTCATGTGTTTCTTATTTCATGATAATGTTTTTGTATTTGATTCAATGCTGCATTAATTAATAAGAAAGTTCAAAAAGGGAAATAATTAGGATAACTGATTCACCCCCCCCCCTCTCAGTTATCAACAATGTAAAGTATGCATTCCATAACAAAAATTACCGAAGTAAATAATCCACTTAATCACATCAACTCAAGTAAAAAGATAGATCTCATATGCATCATTCAATAAAGTCATTAAATCTTACAAATTCATGTGCCATAACTAGGTGTTAGCATTATAAAAGAATAATCAACATACATCTTAGCCTATCATGCCATAAGTCATCATAAATAATAACAAGGTACAATAATCAAGTACAATACAAGAACGTATAATAAATTAATCAACGTCTCTAGCCGCCACTTCTGCAAGCTAAGAGACGGGAACATGGCTTAGGCACTTTTTCCGCCCAACCATGAAGCAATTACACTTCCCCGGATTCCTTTATAACATGAAGGAAACCTAGCCCTGCATGAAACGTCTAGCAACCTAGAAACAACTAGTAGTAGGGAGCACCTGATGCAACCTTATGTCTAAATGTAGATCTAAATGATGATGTACAAATGTCTCACAATAGGATTGGCAAAGAAATATATAAATAAAGTTTTACTAGACAAACTTTCATTTATTTCAATGAACACATGGCTTGGCCCAAGCACTTAAAATAGTTATATTGAAATCCTAAAAAGAGGAAAAGCCTTCTCTGTTTACCCACATTCGGCATCCTAGCCCAAAAGTAACCCAAACACACACAAAAGATAAACTACTTCCTTTTCAAAGCAAATTGATAACACATACTTTTGCCTAGATACATATACTACTTCTTCCTTTCTTTGGCACATTCAACTGAAATATATTTTCAAACAAATAGTCACAATAATGAGCTTCATTTATTCATTCAAGATACACATGGACACTATAAAACTAGGTATATTCTTTATCCCATATATCATTCATAAATAAGGTTGCAATAGGGATTAACTTTCTATCTGCAAGCAAGTTTTATAATTCCCCTCAATAAGGTTGCAATAGGGATTAAAATGAAATACAATTGGTTAACGTCATTAATTTTGTCATTTACAACTTCATTTACAGCGAAGCATAGGAAGAAAATTTAATTAAATATCCTAAAATCTACAACAAGCATTCATGTTGTCTGCTACAAGAATCACGTTAAATATGTTACATAAACCCAGTCTAGTTTGCTATAGGAACATAAGGATTACTGTGATAGAATAAAATAAGGCTACAATAGGGATTTTAAAGTCATATGCAATAGGAATAAAAATAAAGGGGCAACTACAATAAATAAATATACAGTAGCGACAGTTTGAAATAATCGGTAGCGACAAAATAAAGTAATTGTGACGAGAATTAAATTTGTCGACTAAAGTTTTAAAGATGCCGTTGAAAAATAAGATAGGCTAATCAAGATTACCAAGACCACCAGAATTATTAGGCCAATACATTTAACATGTTGTTGGAAAATAGTTTAGGCTGACATTAGCTCCTGAGGTAAGGAGACCCAAAATAACAGTCAATAGTAAAAATAGATAACTCAATTCATTGGCAATGAGGCTAATACACGTAGGCAGACCAATCTCCACCATAACAGAGGCTGACCAAAGTAGATACTAGCCGACATGAGATTAAGGCCTGGTCAACGCCAAATAGAAAGAAAGGCCAAAACCAATAACAAATGTAGAGATTTCATTGTAGTACGTTGATGGCGTTAATGGAGAGATGGAATGCAAATACTTCAACATTCCATTTGCCTATAGGGGAGATGATGGTGACACTAGAGGACATGTACTGTATCTTACGAATTCAAATGCGAGGATAAACTTTGCATATTGTAAAGCAGTGATCAGTAGAGTACACTCAAGAGAGTCACCTTTATTGTCTTGGTCGTGTTGTCACACCATTGGGACGAGGACATATCATGCTTCAATGGTTGGAGCAGGGCTATGAAGACATACCCTTAGTGTGTTGCATCATGACCACAACCATCGCCTTAGCAATTGCACAAGATGGATGGGGCACACACCTTCATGGGGGCCTCATACATACGATCAGGGCAATGGAGGAATAGAGGAAAGTCTATGCGTGGGGGTGCAATATGCTTGCGCACCTATACCGAGACATAGGGCGGTATATTCATTATGAGGTGCAGAGCTGGTGTGTATATTACAAATATGGATATTCGATCACATTAGGTGCATGTAGCATGTAGGATTTTCCATAGAGCCAACATGGACACATCCATGTGCACATGCATATCCACTCATTAGGTGTTGGAGACATGGTGACTTGTTATATTGGAGAGTGATGTTTGACAGATTGCGATGCAACGATATTTACTAGAGACCATATTGCGGCCAGAGGGCATGGATGGAGCAGCGCAGACAGCTAGTGAGGATGCATCGAGATTGACTATTAGTCGGTCACCTGGATCACATCGTTGTTTGGTTTTACTTTGATAAAGTTGCACGATAGTTCAGATGCAGGAAGGATGTCCCTAGAATGCATCTAAGCTATACACACTCAGTACGTAGCATAGTCAGGCTGAATGACGCCCCACGATGGATGATAGATGAGGTTGTTGAGAGTGATGATGGTGGTGTATCGGATGTAGAGTCAATATCAGATTCAGACAATGTCAGTACTACCCAAGCATATATGACCTGGTGGGAGATAGCATAGCCTACTTTGATCTTCCCTTTCGGGCATCCCATAGGCGATCCATGACCATGGGCGGGTCGTGGGGATGACACAGGAGTAGAGGATAATGTTAGTGATTTCACTGGGTATTACAATCTTGATGATGATGGTGGTGGTGATGAGGAGGAGGAGGAGATCCTAGCACAGTACATCTTTAGAGTGAGACCATAATGAGATCAATAGGAGGTGGACAACGACGAGGAGATCTAGGAGAGGCCTAGGTTGAGAGCTCTATTGGGAATTAAGGTGTCTCAACCTTTACAAGTTCCTAAATACAATATTAGGAACTTGCAAAGGTTGAGACACCTTAATTCCCAACATTCTCCCACTTGTCAAACACCTTACAAGAGCTAATAGAATGATAGGATTAAACTGCTAGGGGTCGAGAGGCCAATAGACTCTGAACACCATCTGAACTTCTCTTCTCCATGCTCTGAACACCATCTGAACTTCTCCATGCTCATAGGTTTTGTCAAGGCATCTGCAAAATTCATCAAAGTGTCAACTTTCTCCAAATTCACCTTCCCATCCTCTACCATGTCACGAACAAAATGGTATTGGACATCAATGTGCTTCGTCCTTGCATGGAAAGTAGGATTATTTGCCAAACATATGGCACTCTGACTGTGAAAACAAATGGTAATATTCCCTACATCAAACCCAACATCAGAACACAATCTCTTAAGCCAAATGGCTTCTTTACAAGCATGAGTTGCTGCCATGTATTCTGCTTCAGTAGTGGACAAAGTGACCATAGGTTCCTACTTACTCATCCAATTAATAGCACGACCAAACATAGTGAACACATAAGCATTGGTGGCTCTCCTACTGTTAATGTCACTTGCCCAATCTGAATCCACAAATCCTTGAATATAAAGTGAACTTCAATCCCTTGTAGGATAGCCATGTATTAGAATTTAATCTTTACTTTGTGAAGATTATTTTATAATTTGTATTTTATTATTTTTGGTGCTTATCCCCACATGTCGGGTAACACCTCTTTTATTCCACCTGCAGGAATAAATCTATTTTTGATAGATTCCTCCTTAAGAGGAAACATGTGGCACACACCTTATGCAAGGTGGCATATTGGAGTTACATATAACTCCATTCTTCACCTCTATTTAATAGGTGTTTTTTCTCTCTTTCATGTACACATCCTCTTCACGGATATCTTCTTCTTCTTCTCATTTCTCTCATTGAGAAGCTTCTACATCTCTGTAATCTTTCTTTTGGCTTCTTGCCACTTGAATATTCACGGGGGTTTTTCTTTGCTTTTCCCCCTTCAAAAACTTGTGTTGGTCTCTGGTGCATCTTACAAATCTGGTAATATCTTTCTTGTGTTGTTTATCTGCTTTGCATGTTTTGGTTAGTACTTTGATCCTGCAATTTTCCTTTCATGGTATCAGAGCTTACTACTAATCATTCTGTGCAAGTTGTTTAAGATCTGTTGTAGGTGATGATATTGGAGACCTGCACACATAGAGATAAGAAGCATTTCAATTCTTTTTCAAAATCAATATAGCTTGTTAAAAATATCCTATTCTTCTTTCTCAATTTTTTTTCAAGTCAGAGGAAAATTCTTTTTTACTTCTGAGTGAAATTTAAAAAAAAAAATCAAGATACTTAGATCTCTGTCAAAGAAAATTTTTTTCCTTCTTCAGTTCCATTTCTATTTTTTTATCAATTTCAAAAAAAATTTGCAAAGCTTCCTTTTTCAAATTAAAAAAATAAATCAAAGTTTTTAAATCTTAAAAAAAAAATTAAGGATTTTTTAATTAAAAAAACCTAAATTATAATAAATTTAATCAAAGCCTTTTAATTTATAAACCCCATTTTTTTAAAAGGTTTTTTAAATCCTAATATACATTAATATATACATTTTTTTGCAAAATTTCTAAAATATTAAAATAAACATTTTTTTAAGGTTTTTTAAAACCTAAAACGAAATTTATTTGTTTTAAAACTTTAAAAACAAAACCCAAATAGTAATAACAATCAAAGATTTAAAAAAAAAACATTTTAGTTTTTTTGGGGGAGTTCGGCTGCCCCGACCCCACAACTATTAGCATTAAAAAAAAAAAAAACATTTCAAGGCTGCCGGGGGAAATAACCCCCGACACCCCTCTGTTTGCACTCTGCTGCCGGCCAACATCGATTCTCCACCCACTCTCAGTCGCCCCGCGATCTGCCCCCTCTATACCACCCTCGCTCGGCCCTCCTCTGTGCACCACCCCTTCTCGGATTGAGAGTCTCTTGCCCCTGTTCTGCCGTCGCACCTTCTATGCCCTCCTCTGAACGGAAGTGCCATTGCCTTGGCAAAGAATCCAGTTTTTCACGCAAGGACCAAGCACATTGCTCTTCAACATCACTTCATTAGAGAGCACATTGAAGACCAACAAATTTCTCTCCTATATTGCAAGGGTGAAGATCAAGTTGTCGACATTCTTACTAAACCCCTTTGTAAAGACAAACATCTTCAACACTCTAAATCTCGTGGTCTATATCCCATTGATGGGGTTCTTGTAAATCTCCCCAAGTAAAGCTTAAGGGGGGGTATGAGAATTTAATCTTTACTTTGTGAAGATTATTTTATAATTTGTATTTTATTATTTTTGGTGCTTATCCCCACATGTCGAGTAACACCTCTTTTATTCCTCCTGCAGGAATAAATCTATTTTTGATAGATTCCTCCTTAAGAGGAAACATGTGGCACACACCTTATGCAAGGTGGCATATTGGAGTTACATATAACTCCATTCTTCACCTCTATTTAAGAGGTGTTTTTCTCTCTTTCATGTACACATCCTCTTCACGGATATCTTCTTCTTCTTCTCATTTCTCTCATTGAGAAGCTTCTACATCTCTGTAATCGTTCTTTTGGCTTCTTGCCACTTGCATATTCACGAGGGTTTTTCTTTGTTTTTCCCCCTTCAAAAACTTGTGTTGGTCTCTGGTGCATCTTACAAATCTGGTAATATCTTTCTTGTGTTGTTTATCTGCTTTGCATGTTTTGGTTAGTACTTTGATCTTGCAATTTTCCTTTCACCATGATAACATAAGGAATACTCAGAAGTACCCCACAAATATCTAAACACTCTCTTCACTGTATCCCAATGTAACCATCCAGGATTAGCCATAAATCGACTAAGGACTCCCACTGCTTGGGTAATGTCTGGTCTTGTACAGACCATAGTATACATCAAACTACCAATTGCACTAGCATAAGGAACTCTTCTCATATCCTCCATCTCTAAAGGAGACTTTGGACAATCTGTAACAGATAACTTTATCCCCACCATAATAGGAATAATCAATGGTCTACAATCTGTCATGCTTAATCTCTCCAACACAGTGTTCACATACTTACTCTGGCCTAACTAAAGTTTTCTATTAGCTTTGTCTCTTCTGATTTCCATTCCCATAATGTACCTGGTTGCCCCTATATTTTTCATCTCAAATTGTGCTGACAATTGAGACTTCAAATCAGAAATCAAACTTTTACCATTCCCAATAAGTAACATATCATTGACATACAATGCAATAATGAGAATGCGATCATTGTCAAACTTGTAATAAACTCAATGATCTAATTTTGATCTCATAATTCCAATACTCAACACAAGGGCATCAAACTTCTGGTATCGCATCCTATGAGACTGTTTCAAACCATACAAAGACTTTTTCAACTTACAAACCAGATTTTCTTTACCTTTCACCATGTAGTGCTCTGGCTATGACATATAGATTTCCTCCTCCAAGTCACCATGAAGGAATGTTGTCTTCACATCCATTTGTTCCACTTCTAGATCATACATTGTTGCAAGAGATAACAAGAACCGAATAGATGCCAGCTTTGCAACGGGAGAGAAAATCTCACCATAGTCAATTCTCTCTACCTGAGAATACACCTTTGCAACTAATCTAGCCTTATATTTCTCAACACTGTCATCTACACCAAATTTCTTTTTGAACACCCATTTGTATTCAACAAGTTGTCATCCTACAGGCAAAGGCACCAAGTCCCAAGTATTATTCTTTTCTAAAGAAGTCATCTCCTCTTCCATGGCCTCCTTCCAGGAACCTGAATCTTCCATACCCATAGCCTCTTTCACAGTTCTAGGATCATCAGTGTTAGAAATCAAAGCAAAAATACAATTGGAATCATGCAATGAATAACCAAACCTATCAGGTTGTTGCCTTATCCACGTGGACCTCCTTAAAGATTGTGGTTGAGGTTCTTCATCTTCTTCTAAACTTTTAAAGCTACTAGAGCTCTCCTCATTATTAGGTCCAATAGATGTTTTTGGTTCAACTTTCTCAGGGGTGGAAGGAAGTTGAACCACATCCTCTTTCTCTTTTTCTTTCTCTAGCTGTAAAACAACAGAAGAAGGATTGATCTCCCTAAAGATCACACTTCTGTTATACAAAACTCTCTCAGCCACTAGATCCCAAAGCTTGTACTCTTTCACACCAATGCCATAACCAATGAAGATACACTTCAGAGTCTTGTTCTCTAATTTAGACCTTTTCTCCTTTGGCACATGTGCATATGCCTCACAACCAAATACTTGAATATGTCTTAATGAAGTCATTTTACCATACCACACCTCTATAGGTGTCTTACCAACAAGTGTTGATGTAGGAGACCTATTAACCAGGTAACAAGCGGTAGAAAGAGATTCGGCCCAGAACTTTTGTTCAAGGAAAGCTCCACTTAGCATACTCCTTGCCCTCTCCATCAAAGTTTTGTTCATCCTCTTTGCAACTCCATTCTGCTGAGGGGTATACGGAGTTGTCTTGTGCCTCTCAATCCCATGTTCTTTACAGAACTAGTCAAAATCTGTTGAACAATACTCACTACCATTATCAGTCCTCAAACACTTAATCTTTCTCTTTTGATTCTCTACAAGAGCTTTGAACTCTTTAAATCTATTAAAGACTTCAGATTTACTTCTAAGGAAATACACCCATGTCCTTCTACTGTAATCATCAATGAATGAAACAAAATAAACATATTTTGAAATCGAAGGAACATTAATTGGACCAAACACATCATAATGAATCAAGTCCAACACCTTAGAAGATTTGTGAGAATTGGAATAAAACTGAACACAGTTTTGTTTACCATAAATGAATATTCACAAAAATCAAACTCAAGATTACAATCATTCATACCTTCAATGAGGTTTTTATTTTTCAAGTTCCTCAAACTTGTCATGCCCACATTTTCCATGTGGTTATGACACAATAACCACATGTCATGTCCACATCTGTCATGTGGTCATGACACAAATTATCAAAAAAAATTCTCACCCGACTCTAAAACCCCCTCATGTGCAACATGTACGCTCGATGACACGCACATAACGTAGTTGTATCCACAACTAATGTTAGGCACATCGCCCAAAGGTGGGGAAGTCAATCACAAACGGGATAATGCAAAACTCCTTTCGCAATCCCTACAAGATGATAGCCACTAAGGGGGTGTGCGTCGCGAAAGAGCGTCGCTATGAGAGGTGGTTTCCACTTCGGAATCCAACCCTAGGGTTTACTAGGTGAGGTGGTACGATTTCGATATGAATCAAAATCTAACCCTAGAAGTAACTACTATCTTAAAACTAACATTAAATTAATTCAACTAACCTGATTTTCAAACATAAAACATTTAAACAAAGATCTAAGGCGGAAAAGTAAACATTCAAATTAAATTAAATAATAGCTATAGCTTTAATATAGAAAAATTCAACAGCATAACGGGACAAAAGTAAATAATCTCCATAGATGTTTTGATAGCATAACGCCATCTCATCAACTACATGGAGGAAGAGGAAATTAAATAAAATATAATTTTCCCTTATAACCCTTATCTAAATATAAAAGAATTAAAATACTTTACATAATATAAATCGAAATTAAATAAAAAACTAATTTAAAGTGCATCAATGTCCAATAATTTACTAATGAATTTGAACATAAAGACTATAGGAATGATTTAATTAAATCTAACATTTAAATCTTTCACTTCAATAAATGGGTTTGGAAGGATAAAATAAATAAGTACTATGCACCAATTAAATTAAGTATATAGTTCTAATTACATTTTCCTCCAAAAAGATCAATTGCCAAAAATTAAATAAATACATTAAAACACATCCACACTAAAGTCCAAAACCCATCCCACACACTAAGTGGGTTTAACAAATTAAACTAGGATTAAAGATTACATTAGCCACTAAACTTCTAGGGCAACACAAAACCCCTAAATATAAGTTTATAAAAGTCTTCCTAAAAGCCTATTTGCTCACATCTTATTTGTTTTCAATTGGCAGGTCTCAAGTTTAAAGGAGGGGAGGCAAATGGGAAAGTACCTTCCCAAGTGGAAGGTATTTTCCCCAATGAAGAAAGTTTAATGTTTTCTAACACATTTAGTTTTTCTAATAGTTTATTTGTTGCGGGTTTAACTTGTTTGATTTTTCTAACCTATTTTATTTTCTAACATTTTTCTCATTTGTTCTTCATTGCATGCACAGGTTTCAATAATCTATTCATATGGTTTACTAACATTGCTATGTTTTCAAAATACTCTTTAATATAAGCAAAAGGGCCAACATGCTTTCTAATTTATTTTTTTTTGTTTTGAGAAAATAGAACACACAGAATTAATTTATGCATATATATATCACAGTAAGGAATTAAACTGTAGTATACCCATTAAATATACTGAGGGTATAAATAATACAGAACTCACAGTGAATATATATATACCCCTAAAACACATAGGGACGAAATGCATATACAGCAAATATCATTAAACATTTTGAGGGCCGAAAGGCCGAACTATGTTTGATTTTTTTTTTAAAACAGGGTCAGAGGTTTAACAATGGGCGTTGCGGATAGGGAATACCCCGTCACGGTCGTTGTTTGAAGAGGGGAGGGGCGGGGCTCTGCCTTAAGCTCTGTGGGAGGGGGGACGAGGTCCCATTCCCCCCCCCCCCCCCCCCCGCTTACCACTATAAAACAAGGCGCAGGCACAGGGCTTTGCCGCCCCTACGACCTGCCAACAATTCCTTGTTTCATTTTGTTTTCTTCTATACAGCGCCGAAACCCTAAGTTTGAATGCCTAGACTTTAATTTGATGCTTCACTTAAAATTTACATAACACTTATTCGATGAAAAACATATATATTTATATTTATATATATAATATATCCCTGGTAAATACAATATGCTCACTGTGTTTTTCTTTCATGACAGAGAATTAAAATAACATAGTGAGTTAAGAAAATTTAAAACAACTCTTATTATTATTATTATTATTATTATATATCATAACAAAACCTAAGAGATAGATAAAAGTAGGTTTTCTAACAATATTGGCATTATATATATTGATAAAAACTACAATAAATCTATTTTCATTTTGCAAACATCAAGAACCATTTAATCTTTTCTATAGTCATTCAAATAAGGACATGTTTTATTCATTTTCTTCACAAGCAAATTTTATACTCTAGAAATGAAGGGTTAGGGAAATGAGAGAGATATTTACTTTTCTTTGACATTAACTTCATTATATCCACAAGATTACATAAATACAACTTAATACCATGTATTTTTATTGAAATAGGAATTACTTTTACAATAAAAATATTTGCAACCAAGGCTTACAAAGAGAGAGAGATTAACTCTCATAACAACAACCAAGCTATTACAAGGCCAAATAGTCCAAGGCAACATGATGCCTTTTTTTTTACAACTCACAAAAGCCATTAAACTCATAGTTTCTTCCAAACTTCACATACCAAAAGCACTCCTCCAAGAGCCACCAAAACTTACAAAAACACAATATAAGTTCTCCAAGCCCATGGAGAGCTCACCTCCCAACCTTAGGCTTGCAAGCAAGCCACCCCCAAGCTAGGAGGTCATCCAAATAACTAGTTTCATGTGCAACACAAGGATCACACACACACAAAACACTCACATAAAGCATAACAACCCCTCCCATGGAAACTCACAAAACAAATCAATTATAACACATGCTAACATTTACATGATTCTCAATTTATTTGCATTTCACAAAATACCATTAGGATCATAAATGCATAAGTTTTCATCAATTCAATTATCACTAAACATTCCAATTGCATCTAATTAAATATAGTATTAACATCATAGAATCAAATGGAATCTAACATGCAAGCTATAACATCAACACATCATAATCCATCTAACTAATCAAAGCATAAGATATAGTAATGAAAGTCTAGATAGCGGGATCATCAGTCCCCAAATGTCCACATGTCCATCATAAAGTACATATGATAAGTATCATAAGAAAAAATAGAAGTTGAGATAAAAGTAGGCCTCACATCCTCCCCCCTTGAGACTAAACTTCCTCCTGGAAGACAACAAAGAGGTGAGGATAGAGTGCCCTCAAACGTGTAGCATCCTCCCAAGTAGCTGAGACCTCATCATAACGGTCCCACTAAACCCTACCTTGGTCTAGCTCTCGACCTTAAAGGCCCA
The DNA here is from genome assembly GCA_027924645.1 of Cunninghamia lanceolata. Lineage (NCBI taxonomy): Eukaryota > Viridiplantae > Streptophyta > Pinopsida > Cupressales > Cupressaceae > Cunninghamia > Cunninghamia lanceolata. Next base: position 3,948,121 of record BSBN01000923.1, read on the forward strand.
GCATCTAACAAACCAAGGTGCGAATGGGCTCCAAAGCTAGCTGCCCGTCTGACTCAACCTGTAGGCATCCCAATCCAAAACATGAGCCACATCAGATACATAACGTCTCAACACAGATATATGAAACACATCGTGGATACATGACATGCTAGGTGGAAAATCAAGAGAATAACCTACAGGTCCCATCTGCTCCAATATCTCAAATGGTCCAACAAATCTAGGTGCAAGCTTTGAGCCCTTTCCATAACGGATTGGACTCTTATGCGGTCGCACTCTCACGATCACCTTATCGCCAACTGAGAAGCTCCGATCCAATCTCTTGGCATCGGCATACATTTTCTAATGATCATGTGCCTCCTGCAATCACTACCTAATCAAAGTGACATGCTACTCCATATCTTATACCAACTCAGGTCCAATAGCAACTCTATCCTCAATGCAGTCCCAACTCAAAGGAGTCCTACAAGGTCTGCCATACAAGGCCTGATAGGGAGGCATACCTAATGAGTTGTGATGCCCATTATTGTAAGCAAACTCAACTAGTTACAGATAGTCCTCCCATCTAGACTGGTGATCCATCACATACATGTGAAGCACATCCTCTAAAACCTGATTCACCCTCTCAGGGTGATATGTTGAACTGAAGTTGAGCTAAGTGCCCAACGCCTGCTGTAATACTCTCCAAAACGCTGATGTAAACAATAAATCTCTATCTGAAATGATGCAACGAGGAACTCCATGAAATCTCACTATATCATTCAAGAAGACCCTGGCCACTGCAGGTGCATTGAACGTCGTGCATACCAGTGAAAAATGTGCTACCTTGGTCAACTTGTCAACTGTCACCATGATGGCGTCATGGTGGCGAGATGACAAAGGTAGACCAACTATGAAGTCCATGGAAATGGTATCCCATTTCCACTTTGGTATCTCATGGGGATAAAGAAGTCTTGCTAGATGTTGATGCTCGGCCTTGACCCTTTGGGACTTAATGCAACAAGCTACAAACTCTGCTATGTCATGTCTCATCCTTGCCCAATGATATAACTTCTTCAAATTGGCATGCATCTTCTTCACCCCAGGATGTGCTGCATAAGGTGCTCTATGAGCCTCTGATAAAACCATTGAATGAAGATCTCCTGCAAGGGGAATATAGATCGAAGTCGATGTCTTAGAAGTCCATCTGCCTCAAGAGAGTATCCTGTAAATGTGCCCTTAAGGGTGTAACATCACTATCCATAATGCTCAAGATTTAACATAAACATGTATCTTAATCAAGCGATTAGTTAACAAGATGATTGCACTAATCAAATTTTAACCAAAAGAAACATAATCTTTTCATCAATTAAGCAATTACATTTCAATAATTAATTATAAATTTTTAGTGAGTAACCATCACTAATCAAGTACAAGATATGCTCAAGACATTATAGTTCAATTAATAAATTACAATAGACCCTCTGGTCATGAATGCAAATATTGTATCTAGAACCAATGACATTTGTCTCCATAAGCCTCGGCTTGTCTCATGCTTGGGAAGGAGAGCATCATCCTGGTGCTTTTCCTCCAACCACGGACCTGCGGTCCCCTGCTCAACTTCCTAACTGAAAGTGGCTCTACCCTTCATGGAAAGGTTAGACATTAGAAACCATTAAGTTAGTCATCTGAGTATCTAGTGTTGTGTCCTTCCTAATGTCTCATGGTCACACACTATAGATCCACTCTAACTTTGTATGACACTACTGGAGACACTAGGCCATCTGGAACACTGTGGACTGACAATGCATGCAGAGACGGATGCATTACTTTGGCCAAAGATTTACATATATACATGTTATACAATGAGCGTCATCGTATGTCCACCACCCTAACTCGACTTATAAGCTATCATGTCCTACAGTAAGTTCTCATCGACCTTGTTCTTTAGGTCTAGTATGAGTGGGATCAATTTGATTCATTGTCCATACTTGGACATTTGACTCCCATCATAGGTTGGTTACGACTAAATAGGTTACTTTCATAACGAGGAACTAGCGACTCCTTGTCACTTTGTTCCACTTTCAATTCATATAAAAAATGGACCATTTTTACCACCTTGGGTCTTCTATGGTTTACAATTTTGATAGAAAATCATCATATATGATGAAGTCAAATTTATGGTACTCAAGGCATACCTTGCCTTAGTAGAATAGACTAGTTTCATTATGATTAATAGCCTTGATATCTTTATGAGATATATGTGATAAACACCAATCCTAATAGTTTACACTTGAGTAAAATAAAGGAATTATAACTCGTAACAATAACTGAAAGGTCTTAATTTACAAACATAGAACAAATCTATATTATTCTTTAAGCACAATCAAGTTGTTACGTGATGAGACCATGATCTTAAATGATCTCACCACCTCCATCATTGAGGGTTAATGAGTACAATCTTGATAGTTTAGATAACCCTTATATAATTCACAGTCGGGTTTCCATGCAAGCCAAACTTGTTAATAGTTTAAGTGTTGCAATCACAATGATGTTTAAGTGCCTTTCTGGCTGTCTCCACAGACGAGTGACTATATGATTCGAATATAGGCTAAAATCATTATTGGAATTATTACCAGTTATTCAATATTTCCATGTCGAAAGCACTTAGGCTCTAACTTCGTCATTAATCAATGTGTGCTTGATATGCTTTGAAATCATGCTCAGCCATAACGGCTTCAAGCACCGGTTATCATATGATGTATAATGCATTAAATCTTGGTCATAAGACCTTGAGCTATGACATAGAAAGGAGTTTAACTTTATACATCTCGACCTTATGGCCTTGAGCTAGTGTCACAATAAAACCATAATACAGTTGTTGCTCGGCTTTTAAGCCTTGAGCTTAGTCACAGGAAAAGATTACAATGTTTCACTACTCAGCCATACGGCCTTGAGCATAGTCTCAGGAAAAGATTACAATGCTTCGGCCTTACAGCCTTGAGCTTAGTCTCAAGAAAGATTACTATGTTGATAGCTCGTCCATAATGGCTTCGAGCCTATTCTCATTACAGAGTTAACATGAAAAGGCTCGGCCTTAAGGCTCTGAACCTTTGAAAAGAAATAATGCTTTGATACAATATGAGCTCAGCCGTATCGTCCTTGAGCCTCGACTATGAAGATAATATCAAAAACCATAGGCACGGCCTCACAAGCCTTGTGCCTCTATATTATCTATGAAACAAGAAACATAATGCCATACTTTCTCTGATAGAAGTTCAACACAGTTATAACTCATGAAACCGAAAGCAATTGGAACAATGTCCACCATTTTACCTGGACAAGGCTTTGGAAGGTGATGCAGTCCCAGACCGAGTATGCTTCAAGCTACTCTGAGCTTCCTATCTCTTAGCATTTTCTAGAAAGACTCCGCCACCCTCATCACCACAAAACACCAATGACAAAAAGTTACTAACTAAAATCCTTCCTTACAAAATGAAAAGAAAACTTGTTATCTGGCCGATTCTAGCATGCCGATTTGAGTGGAAACTACCACCCCACTCGGTTGGTTTCCTCAAAATGTGGGTCGATCAAGGCATCATGCGCCTCAGAAGGATGAGCTCAAATCTCTGCTTCGCTCCTCAAGGCCAACTATTAACAAATTATTACTATTCAATAATATCGAATAATAGGATAAGTAAAATAATTACAACATTATTGAAACCAACCTATAAATGGGTTCCCTCTAAAAGATATACATATTCATCCTTACTTAAGGATAAGGGTTAAATAATACATATTTAATATTAAGGATTATCACTATAAAATTGAAATCACAAAATGATTCACAATAAGATCGTCGATTATTGGGGTCGAGTAATACTCCCCTAAAATTGACTATCATCCTTAATCAAATAACTAGGCAATAATATCCCCAAAAATAAAAGGATAACGAGAGACCTCCTCATTTCTTAACATGATTGTCTCTCGACTAGAGATGATGTTCCAAGAACATCGTCTAGTCGTGATAGCACCAACAATATAACGACTTACAAAGAACATAACTACTAAGAAAGGAGACATGACACATGACAACTTACGAAGGGATTTAGAAGGACATAGAAGCCGATACTTAGATGGCTAATCAACCTTTTGTTTTCTCAACGTCTAACCCTTCCTCCAAGATGATACTCTCCTTCCTTCTTCAAAGGACGTTCATTTTCATGTTCACACTCAGGACCACAAGATCATGATCAGTGCATCATTATCATATCCCATAATATAAATCATTTAATTTACAAAACTAATTAACATTAGTCATTACTTCATAATCAAAAATTAAATCAGATATTTCCACAATATCAAATCAATTAAGTATGACTAATCCTCCTAATTATCATGCCAAGTTAATGATTAAGTCTAATTGTAAGTTGGAGATGTAACATATCTCCGCCCATAAGAATCATCGTCCCCAATGATTATATGTCTTAAAGGTAAACCAACATAATGAGAAAATATTTTCAAGAGCATAATATCAAATGTTTCAGAAAAGATGAGGAAATCTAGCATGGAAGTCATCATAATTTTCCTAGGTGGCATTTTCCTCTGCATATTGGTCCCATTGGACCTTGCACTGGGTTATTTCCTTGTTTCATAAGCTTAGCTTATGCGTTTTGAGCACCTTGATAGGCTCGATCACCACCACTCTTGGGTCCTTCACCTGTAGAATATTCCAATCAAGCATAGGAATTTGATTATCAGTAAAATTAAACTTTTTCAAATATGAAACATGAAACACATTGTGCATCATGGCAAGTTCTGGCGGTAGAGCAATTATGTATGCTACTGGCTTGACTTCTTCTAGAACTTCAAATGGACCCACGTATCTTGTGCCAGTTTGGACATCTTTACAAATTTCATGGAACTTTTATGAGGTTTTCCCCTTAGGAGAACTTTATCTCCCATAGTGAAGTGCCTTTCAATACACTTTGCATCTTCATAACTCTTTAGCCTATCATTGGCTTTCGCTAACCTTCCTTTAATCAGATGGACTTGTTCTTCCATCTCTAATAGTATTTCTGGACCAAGGCTAACCCTATCTTCTACCTTATCCCAACTTATAGGGGTTCAACACTTCCATCCATATAATGCCTCAAATGGTGCCATCTTAATAGCTAAGTGATAAGAGTTATTGTAGGCAAATTCCACTAGAGGAAGATAATCCTCCCACTTGTATTGATGATCCATGTAATACATCCTCAACAAGTCCTCTAACACTTGGTTCACCCTTTCAGTTTGTCCATCCATTTCAGGATGATAAGCAAAGCTTATGTTCAACTGAGTACCAAGTGAAGAGAACAAGGTTTGCCAAAAACCTTGATGTCATTTGTGTATTCCTATCTAAGATAATCTTCTCAGGAATGTCATGCAGTCTAAAAATCTCTTGAACAAATTTTTGAGCAATGATGGGTGCCCCATCCGTCAAGTTTCCAGGTATAAAATGGGCAGCTTTGGTGAGTCTATCCACCACAACCAAGATAGCATTGTGCATGTTCCTTGACATAGGAAGCCCTTGCACAAAGTCCATGCTTATAATTTGCCATTTCCACTCAGGAATTTCATGAGGATATAATAATCCTACTGGGTGTTGGTGTTTCGCTTTCACCCTTTGGCATTCAATACAAGCAGCTACAAAGTTTGCACCATCCCTCTTCATTCCTTTCTAAAAATATAAAGGTTTTACATCAGCGAGTAACTTGGTTACTCCAAGATGCCCAGAATATGGTGCAGAATGAACCTCTTTCCATACCATATTTCTTAACTCTACTGAGTTAGGTACATACATCCTTCCTTTAAACCTTAATAACCCATCTGGTTCAAGGTTGAATCCCTCATATTTCAGATTCTGTGGATTCTCCTCAAGGGCCTGTTTTACCTGCTCGTAAAACTCATCTCCCTTAGATTCTTGTAGCACCTAATTTCTAAAATCAGAATGTATAGAGATCATGGAGGAGATGTGCCTTCTCCTACTTAAAGCATCTGCCACTTGATTTTCTTTTCCTTGAATATATTTAATCTCAAAATCATAATCCGAGATGAATTCTAACCATCTTCTTTGACGAACACTGAGATGGGGTTGAGTGAACAAATTTTTAAGTCCCTGGTGATCCATTTTCAACTCAAAAGGTTTTCCAAGCAGGTAGTGTCTCCACATTTGAAGTGTGTGAATGACTGTTGCCAGTTCTAGATCATGTGGGGCATAATTTTGTTCATAGTTTTTTAGTTTGCATGATTCATACACAATGACCTGTCCATCCTGGACTGGTACACCACCAAGGCCTTCTCCTGAGGCATCTGTAATAACTACGAATTGACCTTCTAGGTCTAGTACTTTCAATATTGGGGCTGAAGTCAATTTTTCCTTTAGTAGGTCAAAGGCCTCCTGGCACTTTTCTGACCATTCAAACTTCTTGCCCTTTCTTTGCAAGGAAGTTATAGGATGTGCAATTTTAGAGAAGTTTTTCACAAACTTCCTATAATAACCAGCAAGGCCCATGAAACTTTAGACCTCATGTACATTTCTTTGTTTTGGCCAATCTGAAATAACCTTAATCTTAGCTGGGTCCACAGCTATCCCCTTAGCTGATATTATATGACCCAAATACTACACTTCTTTCTGAAAGAAAGTACACTTAGAGAGCTTGCCATATAACTTATGCTCTCTTGACCTCTGAAGTATAATTCTCAGATGATGCATATGCTCTTCTTCATTCTTAGAATAGATCAAAATGTCATCAAGAAATACTAAGACAAACTTGTCTAGACAGTCTCTGAACACACTGTTTATTAGATTCATAAACACCACTGGCACATTTGTCAATCCAAATGGTAGGACAGTGAATTCATAATGTCCATATCTAGTTCTAAAGGTTGTCGTATGGATGTCTTCATCCTTAACCTTAATTGGTGATATCCAAATCAAAGATCAATCTTGGAAAATATCGTTCCACCCCTTATCTGATCAAAAGATTATCGATGCGAGGTAAAGGGTATTTATTCTTAATGGTTGCTTTGTTTAACATGTGACAATCTATGCACAACCGCAAAGTACCATCTTTCTTTTTCACAAAAATGATTGGTGCTCCCCATGGTGACACACTAGGTCTAATCAACCCTTTATCTAGCAGCTCTTGCAGTTGAGCCTTTAACTCCATTAGTTCTGTTGTGGTCATTCTATAGGGGGATTTAGAAATAGGTTCTGACCTAGGAATAATATCAATGGTGAAATCAAAGGCTCTTTTAGGGGGTAACCCTGGTAGCTAATCCAGAAATACATCCTCAAAATCCCTGAGGAAAGGATACTTGTCCATATCTAATCTTTCCTGACCTATGGACTCCTTCATTCCAACTTCATTAAGTTTTTGGGATTCATAAAATGTTAAGTCATCTTGGAAGTAAGTTTCCTCTGATTCATTTATTTTGTTCATCTTGAGAGCAAAAAGTTGGCATCCCTTTCTCTGTACCCTTTTCATTTGCAAGGCAGAAATTTGCCTTAGTCTGACTTCTCTATGTTTTGCTTGGAAAAAGACTATTTCCTAAATCATCCAAACATTCTACTATTTTGGCATAACAATCTACTTTGGATCGATGTCTCCATAGCTAATGTATCCCTAGGATAAAACCATATGAGCCAAGTGGGGCTACATAAAGATTTACTTCCGTGGAAAAGCTCAGAAGTTCAACTCGAGCCTCAAACATGCATTGCTCTACCTGAGCCTTGGTATGATTTGCATATTCTACAGACCAAGTGTTTGCCATGGATCTTGCTTTTCTAGGTATTTTATTTACAATTTTGGGAGAAATAAAGCATTTCGTAGCACCTGTATCAATCAAAACTCTAAATAAAATACCTGTTGTCTCTATAGGAGTTATTTGGTACTCAGCTTGCCAGTTGTCCAAGGCCGCATGGATACATTGCTAAAATGTCAATTGCTAAGAGGGTAGAGGGTTTCCTCTTGGTTGTGCTCCCTGTGATTTGTTGGGACACTGATTGTTGTAGTGATCTCCACCACAAGTGTAGAATCCACCAACTGGTCCTCACCTCTCTTGTGGTTTGCCAAAATTGTTTTCATTCTTCCTGGAGTGGTTATTCCCCTTTTTCTCTCCCCTAGACTCAGTTTGTTTATTTTAGGCCCCTTTGTCATTTTTCTCAGTATATTCATGTTTCTTCCCCTTTTTCCTTGAGGATTGAGAAGATTGAGACCAATTATATCTCTTGCGATTTCTTTCTCTATAGGCTGACATAGCCTTCAAGTTCTGTTCTTGTCTGAAGGCCTTCTCGTAGACCTGTTCCATAGTAGTAGGACCGTGAACATTAACCTCACCCCTAATTTGGGTGTTCAACACCATTATAAACTTTCAAACACGGAACTTCTCATCTTGTTGATACTATGGCACATACTTCAATAGTCAGGTAAATTTTTCCCAATATTCATTTACAGTCATATAAGCCTATTTCAGGTTCTGAAAGTCTAGATCATAGAAAAGTTGAGGCAACCATCTTTGCCTAAAAAGATCTACGAACCTTTCCCAAGTAAGGCTTGTAGATCTCAAGCCTAGTTCCATCTTTTTGTTCATCCACCATGTGGATGCTTCACCTGCTAGCTAGAATGCTCACCACACAACTTTGGTAACCTCATTATAATTTTTGATTTCAAAATACTTCTCCATTTCTGTAAGCCATGCCTCCATGGCATCTCTGTTTATGGATCCATCAAATTTAGGTGGCATGACCTTTTTCATGTCATGAGACAATTCCATAGCCATAAGGCTCCTCTTATCCCCTTCCTGTCTAGCCGTGGAGTTATTTTCTCTGTGCTTGCTTTAGGTGGTGTCATTATGGCATTCCTCGCCATCACCCCCATCATAAGCATCTCGCCTGTCTTCTAACTGACCTCCTACTTTATGCTCGAGAGTTTCTACCCTCACCCTTTTTTCTTTCAACAAAGTCAAGATTTGTTCTAATTTAGACTCGGATTTCCCTGAAGGTGCTCCTTCATCTCGACTATCCTCCATTCTGGTTCTAATTCAAACCTTTACCGCAATCTACTTCCTAATGTTTGTAGATTAATCATGGATTAGTTTTTCCATGTTATACAATTCATTCATTTTACAAATCTATTCACATTCATGTAATCTTTAACAAGAAAGGAAAGATTGTCAAAATTTGCCATTGCATTACAGTTTCCATTGGATTACATATAATCCACCAAAATTACAAAATTGTGTTTACACCTTGCTACTGCAAGCCATTTACAATTTGGGATAGCTTCCCATATTCATGGTTTCTTTTCAATGTTAGGAGGTGAGGATACACATTGATATTCCTTCCCATCCTCCTTAAGTACATTACAATCTTTAGGGTTATTTCCCTTAGCTGGTGCTTTAGGTGCAGAGGGTGTTTATGATGCATTAGTAGAGTTAGGGGCAGCCATCCTTTCATCTTTCCTTAACTCCTACTTGATGTGTTTCATGACATCAACAAAAGTTTCCTCATCAAATAACCATGCTCCTACCAGGCAGCCAGTCTGTTCAAGTTTCTTCATCCTTAAGGATCGTGCCTTCAAGATCTTTTGTTGGCATAGGTAATGTCCATGTTACATTACCTTATTTTGAGGTGTGGTTCTAATTTTTACCATTCTGGCATAGAACATTCAATCATTAGCATACTTAATGTTGGATACAAATGATCATCAAGTAGTGAGCTCATTAGGTCCATGTATTGAACCTGGTAGCTCTGATACCATATGTAACATCACTATCCATAGTGCTCAAGATTTAACATAAACATGTATCTTAATCAAATGATTAGTTAACAAGATGATTGAGCTAATCAAATTTTAACCAAAAGAAATGTAATCTTTTCATCAATTAAGCATGTCAATCTAATCTAGATATAACAAAGCTTACATTTCAATAATCAATTACAAATTTTTAGTGAGTAACCATCACTAATCAAGTACAAGATATGCTCAAGACATTATAGTTCAATTAATAAATTACAATAGACCATCTGGTCATAAATGCAAATACTATATCTAGAACCAATGACATCTGTCTCCATAAGCCTTGACTTGTCTCATGCTTGGGAAGGAGAGAATCATCCTAGTGCTTTTCCTCCAACCACGGACCTGTAGTCCCTCGCTCAACTTCCTAACTGAAAGTGGCCCTACTCTTCACGGAAAGGTTAGCATTAGAAAACATTAAGTTAGCCATCTGAGTATCTGGTGTTGTGTCCTTCCTAATGTCTCACAGTCACACACTATAGATCCACTCTACCTTTGTATGACACTACTGGAGACACTAGGCCATCTAGAACACTATGGACCGACAATGCATGCAGAGACAAATGCATTACTTTGGCCAAAGATTTACATACATACACGTTGCAATGAACATCGTCATATGTCCACCACCCTAACTTAACTTATAAGCTATCATGTCCTACAGTAAGTTCTCGTTGACCTTGTTCTTTAGGTCTAGTATGAGTGGGATCAATTTGATTCATTGTCCATACCTGTACCTTCGACTCCCATCATAGGTTGGTTATGACTAAATAGGTTACTTTCGTAACGAGGAACTAGTGACTCCTTGTCACCTTGCAGTTTCACTTTCAATTCATATCAAAAGTCCACCATTTTTACCACCTTGGGTCTTCTATGGTTTATAATTTTGATATCAAATCATCATATAAAATGAAGTTAAATTCATGGTACTCAAGGCATACCTTGCCTTAGTAGAATAGATTGGTTTCATTATGATTAACATGATCTCTTAATATCTTTATGAGCTTTAGTTGATAAACACCAATCCTATTAGTTTATACTTGAGTAAAATAAAGGAATTATAACTCGTAACAATAACTAAAAGGTCTTAATTTAGACACATAGAACAAATCTATATTATTCTTTAAGCACAATCAAGTTGTAATGTGATGAGACCATGATCTTAAATTATCTCACCACCTCCATAGTCAAGGGTTAATGAGTACAATCTTGACAATTTAAATAACCCTTATATAGTTGGGTTTCCATGCAAGCCAAACTTGTTAATAGTTTAAGTGTTGCAATCACAATGATGTTTAAGTGCCTTTTCGGCTGTCTCCACAGTCGAGTGACTGTATGATTCGAATATAGGCTAAAATCATTACTGGAATTATTACCAGTTATTCAATATTTCCATGCTGAGAGCACTTAGGTTCTAACTTTGTTGTCAATCAATGTGTGCTTGATATGCTTTGAAATAATTCTCCGCCATAACGGCTTCGAGTATCGGTTATCATATGATGTATAATGCATTAAAGCTTGGTTGTAAGACCTTGAGCTATGACACAGAAAGGAGTTTAACTTTATACAGTTCGACCTTATGGCCTCGAGCTAGTGTCACAATAAAACCATAATACAGTTGATGCTCAGCTTTTAAGCCTCGAGCTTGGTCACAAGAAAAGATTACAATGTTTTACTGCTCAGCCATACGACCTTGAGCATAGTCTCAGGAAAAGATTACAATGTTTCATTATTCGGCATTACGGCCTTGAGCTTAGTCTCAAGAAAGATTATTGTGTTGATAGCTCATCCATAATGGCTTCGAGCCTATTCTCATTACAGAGTTAACATGAAAAGGCTCGGCCTTAAGGCTCTGAACCTTTGAAAATAAATAATGTTTTGATAAATATGAGCTCGGTCGTATCAACCTTGAGCCTCGACTATAAAGATAATATCAAAAACCATAGGCACGGCCTCACAGGCCTCGTGCCTTTGTATTATCTATGAAACAAGAAACATAATGCCATACTTTCTCTAATAGAAGTTCAACATAGTTATAGCTCATTAAACCGAAAGTAATTGGAACAATGTCAACAATTTTACCTGGACAAGACTTTCGAAGGTGATGCAGTCCCAGACTGAGTCTGCTTCAAGCTTCTCTGAGCTTCCTATCTCTTAGCATTTTCCAGAAAGACTTCGCCACCCTCTTCAACATGAAACACCAATGACTAAAACTTACTAACTAAAATCCTTCCTTATAAAATGAAAATAAAACTTGTTATCTGGTGAATTCTGGCATGCCAATTTGAGTGGAAACTACCACCCCACTCGGTCAGTTTCCTCAAAATGTGGCTCGATCAAGGCATCATGTGCCTGAGAAGGATGAGTTCAAAGCTCTCTTTCGCTCCTCAAGGCTAGCTATTAACAAATTATTACTATTTGATAATATCAAATAATAGGATAAGTAAAATAGCCAATAAGGGCGTGGTTCGGTGGTTAAGTCGTTCAGTTGTAGTGCTGGCTACCAAAGTTCAAACCCCCACTGGGCCAAGGAGCTCGCAGGCTTTATGCCATCGTTGGGCCAACGAGCTTGTGGGTTTTAAGTGTTCTTGCTAGGGGATGAGGTCCCCCGTGTTGTGGCCTCACCGATTCATTGCTCCGGGCAAAAGCATTCGTGTGGAGCAGAAGGGCGTGTCGCACCAGCATTGCCAGTCACGTTAAAAAGTTTACCAAGCGCATTATCTTTAAAAAAATATAGGATAAGTAAAATAATTACAACATTATTGAAATCAACCTATAAAGAGCTTCCCTCTAAAAGATATACATATTCATCCTTACTTAAGGATGAGGGTTAAATAATACATATTTAATATTAAGGATTATCACTATAAAATTGAAATCACAAAATGATTCACAATAAGATCGTCGGTTATCAGGGTCAAGTAAGTCTCTCGACTAGAGATAATGTTCCAAGAACATCATCTAGTCGTCACATCTAGTCATGATAGAACCAACGATATAATGGCTTACAAAGAACATAAATACTAAGAAAGGAGACATGACACATGACAACTTACAAAGGGATTTAGAAGGACATAGAAGTCGATACTCAGATGGCTAATCAACCTTTTGTTTTCTCAATGTGTAACCCTTCCTCCAGGATGATACTCTCCTTCCTTCTTTGAAGGATGTTGATTTTCATGCTCACACTTAGGACCACAAGATCATGATCAATGCATCATTATCATATCCCATAATATAAATCATTTAATTTACAAAACTAATAACATCAGTTATTACTTCATAATAAAAAATTAAATCAAATATTTCCACAATATCAAATTAGTTAACTATGACTAATCCTCCTGATTATCATGCCAAGGTAATGATTAAGTCTAGTTGTAAGTTGGGGATGTAACAAAGGGCCTTCTGTGACTGAATCTCTCGCTGAACCTCAAGGAACCACTCGTCCTCTAGAAGATGCTGCAATATGTGCCCTCTCAAGTCCACACTCAAAGTCAAAGTTAGGATCTCCTGTCACCTCTGACTCAAGGTATTGGCAACCACATTCTCCTTCCCTTTGATGTAATGCACATCAAAGTTGTACTCACATAAGAACTCCATCCAACGTCGTTGGTGGGTGTTTAGATTCAATTGCGTGAAGATGTACTGAAGACTATGATGGTCAAAGTGTAACTCAAAATGGCATCCTAAGAGGAAGTGTCTCCATCTAACAAGAGCATGAACCACTGATGCAAGCTCCAAGTCATGTGTAGAGTAATTCAGCTCATGGGTATTAAGCTTTCTCAACTCATACGCGATCGCTTGACCATCCTGCATAAGGACTACACCTAGTCCCTCTAAAGATGCATTAGTGCATACCATGAAATCTGTTGCTGGATTGGGTACTGCTAGAATAGGAGCACTAGTGAGACACTCCTTGAGGGCCCCAAAGTCCCTCTCGCACTGCTCTGTCCACAAGAAGCTCTTCCCTTTCCGCTGAAGAGAAGTGATAGGAAGAGCTATCCTAAAAAAGCCCTTAACAAATTGGTGATAATAACCTGCTAATCCCATGAAACTCCTAACCTCTGTGACACTGGTAGGTGCTGGCCAATCCTTGATCACTCTAATATTCAATGGATCTACTGAGATACCATCGCCAGATAGAATGTGACCCAAATACTAAACCTCTATATGAAAGAAGGCACACTTCACCAAGTTGTCATAAAGCTGTTGATCTCTCAAACACTATAAAACCTAGCGCAAGTGCTCCTCATGCTCCTCCTCAGTTTGTGAATATATCAATATGTCATCGAGGAATATTATCAGGAACTGATCTAGGTATGTGTGAAACACCCCATTCATGAGACTCATGAAAACTGCAGGGGCGTTCATCAAACCGAAGGGTACCACTATGAACTCATAATGACCATAGCGAGTCTGAAAGGTGGTCTTATGAATATATGCCTCTATAATACATAATTGATGGTAATTAGGCTTCAGGTCTATCTTATAAAACACTCTGGCTCCCTGCATCTGATCAAACAAATCATTGATCCTAGGCAAAGGATAATAGTTCTCCACCATCACCTTATTCAACTGCATGTAATCCATACATAGTTGAAAAGACCCATCCTCCTTCTTCACAAAGATGACCGATGCGCCCCAACATGAGATACTAGGTCAGATGTGCACCTTCACTAGCAACTCCTCTAGCTGAAGTTTGAGCTCTATAAGCTCATGTGTAGTCATCCTATATGGTGCATGAGACACTGGCTCGGCACTTGGTACCAGCTCAATGTGAAAATCTACCTCTCTGCGAGATGGCATCCCTGGAAGCTCGGGTGGAAAAACATCTGCAAACTCTCTAAGTATGAGATGGTCATCAAGAGAAGCCTCAAGCTCATCCTCTGATCTATCACTAACTATGATCGCAAACATCTAACATCCCTTCCGCATACAATGCTTAAGTTGTTTCACGGAAATCATACGTACTGTTGTGGGATTCTGAATGCCCACGATCTCTACTATTGTGCCATGGTTGTTGAGGCAACCTATCACCTTCCGGTGACAATCAAGCTTGGCTCTATGAGCCACAAGCCAATCCATGCCTAACACCACTTCATATGACCGTAAGAGTATGACCCTAAGGTCTACCAATTTAGTGAAGGCTCCAAGTGCTAACTCACAATCCCGAACCACTGAATCTACGACCATCTTGGCCACTGTGGCTAACTCGACCTCCCACCTAATGTCCTAGCTAGAGACCACCGCCTACAACAAAATAGTAATAGGAACATCCCCAATAGTACCTGGTGTTTCGATGATGGAAGACTAAAAGTCAGCCTGGCGATTATCAACCACTACAAATACACGGTGGGATCTACCCACGTCTCCAACTATCTGCTTAGAACCACTAGCACACTGTCCTCCTATTGTAAAACCCTGTGGACACTCTCTAGCCAAGTGTCATGTGCCACCATATACGTAGCAAGGCCTTTTCATATGTATGTGCACTGACTGCTCGTCCTGCTGGACTGCTGAGCTCCATGCTGTCCTGTACTACTCTGTGAACCTCTAAAGGACTGTTGTGACCGTGTGGGTCTTGCAGTTGGTGCCTACTGACGCTGGTCTTTGCGCAGACCCTGCGAGTGCTATCCTCGATTGTTGCCACCCTGCGATCTCTGTTGTGGTCTAGACCTCTGCTGCTGTTGTTGTGGAGGCATAGGAGATAAGGATGCAGATCTAAAATCACCCCTATGAGGTGGAGGGGATCTACAAAAACCCTTGTCCTGATGGAAGCTATGGTCTTGAAACTATGAACGCGACCCCTGGCCCCGCCCATGGATCTCCTCAGTAATAAATGCCTTCTCAGTGACCTCACTCATAGTTTGGGGATCTGCCATGCACACATGTCCTGCTATCCTAGGATTCAAGCCACTGATAAATCTACTAACGAGAATCTTTTCATCCTGAAGGTACTCGGCGTATTGTGACAACTCCACAAATTTTCTCTCGTACTATTCAACTATGGATCCCCGCTGCTGCAAGTCGTGAAACTTGTCGATGCAGCGCTATCTATAGTGCTCTGAAAGATATCGTGCCTTATAGCACTCAAGAAATGTGCTCCAGGAAAAAGTGTCCAAGGAGAGGCGGTGCTTGCGCTCCTCAGTGTGTCACCATGTCACTGCAACGTCACGTAACAAATGGATTGCGACTCGTACCTTTTGTGTTGCTCCCATAAGGACACAATGTAAAGCACCGATCTAAGCTGATGAGCCAAGCCTTAGCCTCATCTCCCTCTATAGTCCCCACAAAAGTTGATAGATTTAGCTGAAGCAAATCCCTAATAGGATCTCCATGGCTGCGATGTCCTCAAACTGGAACCTCTGCCTCATCCCACTGACCATATCCAAAGGGATCATAATGAACTGACTCCACTATGATCTCCTCCTTGCGATCCTCACAATGCAGTGGTGGACTCCTACTGCGCTCCCTATGAGTCGATGCGTGACCCTCAGTTGTAGTCACTGGAATCTCAATATGCGGTCCCTCCATGACTGGTGGTAACCTCGCCAAAACTGCCTACAGTGCCTGAAGTATTCGGGGCCTAATGTCAAGAGGTGCCTCTAGAATTCAGGCCTTGGGTGGTGAAGCATCTCATGGACCGGCTCCTCTAGGCTCACTGGCACGTGAGCATCCTCTCGTAGACCTAGGTGGCATCTTACATGACAAGGTGCCGAAAATTAAAACAAAATTGCAGAAAAAAAAAGTAATGTGCCCTTAATGCCCAATGTTTAAACTTGGGTTCTGATACCAAATGCCATGCCCACATTTGCCAAGTGGTTATGACACGATAACCACGTCATGTCCGCATTTGTCATGTGGTCATGACATGAATTATCAAAAAAAATTCCCACCCGACTCTAAAACCCCCTCACATGCAACATGCGCACTCAGTGACACATGCACATAACGTAGTTGTATCCACAACTAACGTTAGGAACATCACCTAAAGGCAGGGAAGTCAATCACAAATAGGATAATGTGAAACTCCTTTCACAATCCCTACGAGATGATAGCCACTAAGGGGGTACATGTGTCGCGAAAAAGCATCGCTATGAGGGTTGGTTTCCACTTCGGAATCCAACCCTAGGGTTTACTAGGTGAGGTGGTACGATTTCAATATGAATCGAAATCTAACCCTATAAGTAACTACTATCTTAAAACTAACATTAAATTAATTCAACTAACCTGATTTTCAAACTTAAAACATTTAAACAAAGATCTAAGGCGGAAAAGTAAATATTTGAATTAAATTAAATAATAGCCCTATCTTTAATCTAGAAAAAATTGACAACATAATGGGACAAAAGGAAATAATCTCCATAGATTTTTTGATAGCATAATGCCATCTCATCAACTATGGAGGAAGAGGAAATTAAATAAAATATAATTTTCCCTTATAACCCTTATCTAAATATAAAAGAATTAAAATACTTTCCATAATATAAATCGAAATTAAATAAAAAAACTAATTTAAAGTGCATCGATGTCCAATAATTTACTAATGAATTTGAACATAAAGACTATAGGAATGATTTAATTAAATCTAACATTTAAATCTTGCACTTCAATAAACGGGTTTGGAAGGATAAAATAAATAAATACTATGCACCAATTAAATTAAGTATATAGTTCTAATTACATTTTCCTCCAAAAAGATCAATTGTCAAAAATTAAATAAATATATTAAAACACATCCACACTAAAGTCTAAAACTCATCCCACACACTAAGTGGGTTTAACAAATTAAACTAGGATTAAAGATTACATTAGCCACTAAACTTCTAGGGAAACACAAAACTCCTAAATATAAGTTTATAAAAGCCTTCCTAAAAGCCTATTTGCTCACATCTTATTTGTTTTCAATTGGCAGGTCTCAAGTTTAAAGGAGGGGAGGCAAATGGGAAAGTGCATTTCCAAGTGGAAGGCATTTTCCCCAATGAAGGAAGTTTAATGTTTTCTAACACATTTAGTTTTTCTAATAGGTTATTTGTTGCAAGTTTAACTTGTTTGGTTTTTCTAACCTATTTTATTTTCTAACCTTTTTCTCATTTGTTCTTCATTGCATGCACAAGTTTCAATAATCTATTCATATGGTTTATTAACATTGCTATGTTTTCAAAATACTCTTTAATATAAGCAAAAGGGTCAACATGCTCTCTAATTTTTATTTTTGTTTTGAGAAAATAGAACACACAGAATTAATTTATGCACAGAAATATATATATATATATATATATATATATATATATATATATATATATATATATATATATATATATATATACACACACTACTGCCTTTTAATCACATGATAATTATTTAAATTACACAGTAAGGAATTAAACTGCACAATACCCATTAAATATAATGAGGGTATAAATAATACAGAACTCACAGTGAATATATATATATATACACCCCTAAAACACACAAGGACGAAATGCATATACAACACATATCATTAAACGTTTTAAGGGTTGAAAGGTCAAACTATGTTTTTTTGTTTTTGAAAATAGGGTCAGAGGTTTAACAATGGGCGTCGCGGACAGGGAATACCCTGTCGCGACCGTTGTTTGAAGAGGAAGCTCTGTGGGAGGGGGGACAGGGTCCTGTTTCCCCCCAGCTTACCACTATAAAACAAGGCGCAGGTGCAGGGCTTTGTCATCCCTACGACCTACCAACAATTCCTCATTTCATTTTGTTTTCTTCTATATAGCGTCGAAACCCTAAGTTTGAATGCCTAGACTTTAATTCGATGCTTCACTTAAAATTTAAATACACTTATTCGATGAAAAACATATATATATATCCCTTTTAAATACAATATGCTCATTGTGTTTTTCTTTCATGATAGAGAATTAAAATAACACAGTGAGTTAAGAACTTTTAAAACATCAACTTATATTATTATGTATATATATCATAACAACACTTAAGAGAGATAAAAGTGGGTTTTC
Source organism: Cunninghamia lanceolata (assembly GCA_027924645.1). Taxonomy (NCBI): domain Eukaryota; kingdom Viridiplantae; phylum Streptophyta; class Pinopsida; order Cupressales; family Cupressaceae; genus Cunninghamia; species Cunninghamia lanceolata. Next base: position 3,966,947 of record BSBN01000923.1, read on the forward strand.
TAACAATATTGGCATAACATATATATTTGATAAAAACCACAATAAATCTATTTTCATTTTGCAAACACCAAGAACCATTTAATCTTTTCTATAGTCATTCAAATAAGGACATGTTTTATTCATTTTCTTCACAAGCAAATTTTATACTCTAGAAATGAAGGGTTAGGGAAATGAGAGAGAGACTTTTATTTTTCTTTCACATTAACTTCATTATATCCACAAGATCACATAAATACAACTTAATACCATGTATTTTTATTGAAATAAGAATTACTTTTACAATAAAAACATTTGCAACCAAGGCTTACAAAGAGAGAGATTAACTCTCATAACAACAACCAAGCTATTACAAGGCCAAGGCAACATGATGGCTTATTATTTCTTTGCAACTCACAAAAACCATTAAACTCATAGTTTCTTCCAAACTTCACATACCAAAAGCCCTCCTCCAAGAGCCACCAAAACCTACAAAAACACAAGATAAGTTCTCCAAGCCCATGGAGAGCTCACCTCCCAACCTTAGGCTTGCAAGTAAGCCACCCCCAAGCTAGGAGGCCATCCAAATAACCGGTTTCATGCACAACACAAGGATCACACACACACAAAACACTCACATAAAGCATAACAACCCCTCACACAGAAACTCACAAAACAAATCTACTCAACATGGATTTTAGGGGCTGAGAGAGTGGACAACTCTCTACTCAAGGGAAGACCATAACAATACCAACTCAAAATATGCTCAAAACTCAAGGCCGTTTGCCCTTATAAACTTATCATACCCAAAATGTCACAAAGGCACTCTTGCCATAACCATAACTCCAAAACTTCACAATAAGGCCCATGGCCATCAAACACCTCCAAAAGATGAGGGTTATCCCCGAGGAGGTTCACACCTCTCTCACCCATTACAATTTGAGCTCTCTCACATGGAGAACTCACCAAAACAACCCATACAACATAAAAATAAGAAAACTCAAGAACAACTTACATTACACATGCATATATAAAAGCAAAAAACAAAGTAAATGAAGGCTTGAAGCCTTGAGATCTTACCTCTCAAGCTCCAATTGTAAAAAGGGTGATGGTGAAGAGCTCCAAGAGCCTTTTCCAAAGATCCTTCCAAGTATCTCCAAGTCTAGCTCTCCTTCCCAATCAATACTAAAAAAAATACAAAAAGAAAAGAAACCTCCCCCTCCCACAAAGAGAGAGATAAATAGGCTTTTCCAACAAGCCTTGATGAATGAGAAGGTGACACTTGTCACCCTCTCCTTCATCCACACAACCCTCTCACAACCCTATAAGAATGAAGAGGTGACACTTGTCACCTTCCCATTCAAGCAAGCTACACACTCTCCCACAAATTCTCTCACACATGTGTGAGAGCATAAGGAGAGGGGTTCACACAAGGGAGACCCCACAAGAATGAGGAGGTGACACTTGTCACCTTCTTATTCAACTATGCTACACATTCTCCCACATATGCTCTCACACATGTGTGAGAGCATAGGGAAGAGTACTCACACATGAGAAGGCTCTGGAAGCTTCCAAAGCACTCAAGACAAGGGTAACCTTACCCTAGGTGAGTGGGATTAGTTAAGGTGGGATGGTGACTTGCCAACTACCTTGCACATCTCCCAATTTCGTCACTTTACTCAAGGGGCAAGTTAAGGTGACCATACAAGGGTTACACCAAGTGGTAACATGCCAAGAATTAACCATAATTAACACAAGGGGACTCATAAATCCACATTAAAAGGGCTCACAAATATTTAGCACCAAAATTGTGCAAACCAAAACAATACAATATTACAACACTTCAAGGTGATAAATCAAAAAGGTGAACCTTACAAAAATAACATCAATTAAAAGACAACACAAAACATCATTCTCAATCACAAATAACCTTAGTCCTTCTTAGGGAATAGATTTGATTAACATGGATAAAACATAGGATCATTTGTTTAACCTCTGATTTTCCATGGGCCATGGATAATACTTGCACACTTACACAAACACATTAATAGCACATGATAGATATATATAGCTGAAGCAAAATGAATTACATGCACACAAGATCACATAAGCACATATATCCTCAATTATAACACATGCTAACATTTACATGATTCTCAATTTTTTTGCATTTCACAAAATACCATCAAGATAATACATTGCATAAGATTTCATCAATTCAATTATCACTAAACATTCCAATTGCATCTAATTCAATATAGCATTAACATCATAGAATCAAATGGAATCTAACATGTAAGGTATAACATCAACATATCATAATCCATCTCTAATCAAAGCATAAGATATAGTAACGAAAGTCTAGATAACGGGATTAGCAATCCCCAAATGTCCACATGTCCATCATAAAGTCCATATGATAATTATCATAAGCAAAGATAGAAGGTGAGATAAAAGTGGGCTTCACAAAACCCTTTTCACCAATGTGACCAGGCACCAAAGTCTTCTCAGCTAGAAGTTTTATCTTCATAGAATGAGCACCCTTAGGTACCCAGAAAGCATGACCATCAGAAGTAGACGCAACAGTCCTCTTTGCTACTGGTTCCAATGGTGAGGATGAAGACTTTGAAGTTCTCTTCTTTGAAATAGAGGCACTATTGCACTGAACTATGCATGCATCAAGCTGAAACAGAGTGCTAATCCGAACACCCTTAGCTAATACCATAGATCCTCTAGTCATCTTGCATCCTCCATTGAAGAAAACAACCTGCACACCCACATCATTCAACTTACTTACAGAAAGAAGGTTTCGTGCCAAACCAGGGATATGCAAAACACCATTGATCCCCTTCACTCATCCAGCAGGGAATCGAATCAAGACTCTTCCATAGCCAACAATCTTCAGGTGAGAGTTATCACCCAAGTACACCTTCCCACAATCATATTCTTCATACTTTGAAAACCAACCCTGATGAGAGGTCATGTGAAAAGATGCACGAGAGTTAATAAGCCATACATCTTTAGATGCATGTGTTGCCAAGGCAGTGACAAATGCTTCTCCTTCATCCCGAGAAGACTTGTCAAAATCAGAATCATAGTTCTTCTTCTTTTTCTTCTCCTCCTTGCACTCTTTGTAGAAGTGACCAAGTTTGCCGCAGTTCCAACATAGAGCCTTCAACTTTCTAGGAGACTTGGATCTCCCAACGGATTTGGATCTTCATTTTTCTTCTTTCTTCTTATCCTTTTTCTTTCCCTTCTCTTTATATCTACCATGAACCACAAGAGCCTCCTTAGCTGATTTGAAAGACATTCTCTGCATCTCTTTAGACAACAACAAAGAAACCACTTCATCCATCTTGAAGGTGGTAGTGGTTCTCCCAATGGCCATAACAAGGTGATCTCATGAATCTGGTAAGGAACACAGTAATATCATACATCGATCCTCCTCCTCCATCTTCACACCAACAGTGGTCAATTAGGAAACAAGCATATTGAATGTATCTAGGTGATCAGCAATAGATCCTCCATCTTCCATCCTCAGAGAATACAATTTCTTTCGCAGGAATAACTTGTTCACCAAGGGTTTAGCCTGATAAACATCTCCAAGCTTCTTCCAAAGATCCTTTGCAGTCTTCTCTTCATGGATATTCAGGAGAACTAAATCAACCAAACAGAGTCTTATCAAACCCTTAGCTTTTTGATCTTTGAGATCCCAGTCTGCTTTAGATATTGCTGTTGGTTTTGTACTAGATATGGCATCCCATAAGTCCCAATCTACAAGCATATCCTCCATTTTGAGTTACACAACTCAAAATTATTTCCATTAAACTTCACTATCTCAAACCTCCTAGATGTGCTCGCTATCTCTTTCCTACAACAAAGATTTCAAAATCCTCTTCACAAGCTCCCACTCAAATGAAGATCAGCTCAAAAAACCCTCTACCCAACAACTAGAATGATACCAACTGAAAGAAAATCAAGGTATGCGGAGATGCTTCCTACACTGATCTACTGAGGAAACATTTATGCAAATTTTAACTTTTACAGTTACAGGTTATTAGATGCACATTAACAGAAAGGTAATAACAACATCAAATACAAATATAAAACTCACAACACAAGATATACATGGGGAAAACCCTTTCAGGTAAAAACCCCCACACTCCAAAACCTACACAATGTATTATCAAATCAAAAGATGATTACAACACACTTGCAATACAAGTTCTTTTAGGAGTAAACACTGTTGATTCTCATTCGCATCCCGTAACCTTTCACATTCTCTAACCACTTATTTATCAAGCCTCTTTGTCAATTATCCAATATCGGTTTATCCATGTCGACCAATAACAAAATAACTCCCGACGCCTTTATTAAATATAGGGCATTTTTTCTTCGATAGTGTTGCTCATGGTCCATTCCCTACTAGTGTTAGGAGATCAAATCGGTTCGGGCAAGGGGGGACAAGTAGCTCTATGCCCCCAACCACATAGTCAACTTCAAAGTTTGTTGTACTAGCAGCGGTTCAAGATCCTGCTTGGCAGGATGGCGATCCTGGTGAGATGTTATTGTATTGATTATTTATTTATTATGATGTCGTGCATATATATGTATTTTACGAGTCACTGACATGCTTTTTGTATTGCTTTTGATAGTTGGTTCACAGGGATGACACAACTTTGTGAATCATATCATAGCCACCATGGTTCCAACTGATGTAGGAGAGCAGCGAGTGTGGACGGGGTACTCGCCACATCACTTAGTAGGCTGACATGCTGAGATGTTCATGCCTTTTATGAGATACAAAGTGGCTATGGAGGCTACTTTAGATCATGTTATAGAGGAGAGGGATCAGGGGATCCAGAGAGCAAAGCGTGCGGAGGCTAAGCTCTGAGCATAGTGGGATTAGGCGGCGGCACTACCTCCATCTGAGATGGGTCTTGTCGTGACTCAAATCATACATACCGAGTTGGATCGAGCGAGAGATAAGAGGGACAAGGCCCAATCAAAGAGATAGAGCACTATCAGACAGAGACAGAGTACAATCAGAGAGAGACCAGTTCCACCAGTTGTACATGGAGTTGCAGGGTGAGGTGATTGGGTTTAGAGGTGAGCTCAAGGGTCTATAATCGTGAAGTGTCTCTACGAGTCAGTTGCGGTTCATGACCACTCGCGGGAAACCCTTTGTCACACACACACCACCAAGTCCTGAGGGGTCTGGTGACCGAGGTTCAGTTATGTGATATATATATTGTATGTACTATATTACGACATCCCTTTTTGATGTACGAGATAGTCAATTTTGATTTGTATATTCGAACTCTTGTATATGTATATATTACTTTTCTTTGAATGCTATGTTGTTATTGGTGTATCGCATGTGATTTATAATATGCAACAAGTGATAGTTTTTATGATCATGTGAAAAAGTGTATTTAATGCCATTGTGATTTAGTCTAATCAATCTTTGCAAAATGTTTAGTAAATACAATTATTAAACAATTTAGCACATGAGGAAAACAATGTGCTATTTTCAATTAATGCAAATGTGATCTTAATAAAACATGTTTTAACTAGATGCAACAATGATGAATTGAAAAGGATTTTATGTGAAAGGAATTAAGACAAAATATTCTATCTTGTCAAAATTGAAGCTAAACTAACAAATTTTCTTTATGAAGTAACCTCTAACATAGAATCCTAAGCATAGAATTTTCTTAGATGCATAGAATTAATAGGTTCTTTAAGAGGCATACCTTGTTCATCACCTAATTTACATGTTCCCAATCCATAAGCTTCAATAATAACATATGGTCCAAGCCAATTAGGGTTGAGTTTTCCTTTTTCTCCAGGGAGTCCATTCACATTACGTTGATTTTCATATAGTACCAAGTTGCCAACGTCAAAGGAACAATGTATGATGCATTGATTGTATGATCGTTGGATGCTTTTTTGATGTGCCTTAAGGTGTTCGAGAGCGTTGATGCGATGTTCATTGAGCATCTCAAGTTCTTGTAATCTCTTCTCTCATTCCATGTCGTCGTTGAGAATGTCCTTTAGGGAAACTCGCAATGAATGAATTTCAAGCTCTAAAGGCATTATCGCATCAGTGCCATAAACAAGGTTATATGGTGTAGTTCCTGTAGCCATACAAAAAATTGTTGTATAGAACCATAATGCATAGGAGAGTTGAGTGTGCTATTTTTTTATGTCTATTAATGGTTTTCCATAGAATTTTCCCGATAATTTGATTTGAAGATTCTACTTAGCCATTTGATTGAGGATACTATGGCTTAGAGAAGCGATGTTGGATGTGATATTTTTCAAGGAATTTCTCCATGTACTTGTTCTTAAACGGTGTACCATTATCAAAAACCAAGGAGGAAGGTATACCAAATCAAGATATTATGTTATCTTGTATGAAATGATAATTACTTCAGCCATCGTGTATCGTAATGGAACAACTTTGATACACTTTGTAAAATAATTTGTAGCGATGATAATGAAAGTATGTCCTTGAGAGGGGGGTGGAGATATTTTGCCAATCAAATCCAAGCCCCATAAGGAAAATGACCAAGTTGAAATTTGGCCTTGAAGTTCCTGGGCAGGTGCTCAGATTAGATTCTTGTGTTGTTGACATTGCAGGCATTTCTTCACATATGCGAAGGAATCTTGTTCCATGTATTTCAAATAGAACCCCATACGTAGTAGATTTTGTACCAAAAAGTTTCCTCCAAAGTGCCCCCCACAAGCACTAGAGTGAGATTCTTCTAAACTAATCAGGATCTCTCAATTGTTAAGACGTCATAGAAGAACACCAGTATAGCTTCGTGTATATAAAACATTAGATAGGATGATATAACGCGTCGCAATCTTGCGTAGGCAAGCTCGGGAGTTCTTAGATTTTGAATTAGGAATAGTACCATCACACAAATAATGAAATATATGGGAGTACCATTAATCAAAGTTTGTGTTACAACAGAGGACAGTATCCAAAGGTGTGACCTCGTCTGTTACTAGTCATTTGAGATTTGAATGACGAATTTATAATATTCAGGGGAATCGTCATGGGATATAAGAGAAGTTGCACTTGCCATTGCATCCTCATGTTGATTATCTTTTCTCATAATTGTGTCAATCATATAAGAGGAGAATTGTTTTAGTAGGGGTAAGGCAAGATCACGGTATTAAGATAATTTATCTTATTTGGCTTGATATGATCCCATGATTTTTCTTACAATTAATTGTGAGTCACCATAGATGGTGATGTTTTTAATGTTGAGAGCCAAAGCGGCACAAAGTCCTGCAATGAGAGCTTCGTACTCAGCAATGTTGTTTGTACATGAGAAGTTTAGACGGTAAGAAAGAGGAATCGGCTTACCAAAAGGAGGTACTAGTATGATACCAACACCAGAGCCAGTTCTACATCGTGAACCATCGAAATATAAATCCCATTTATCATCTGTAGCTATAGTTAGAATTTGATCGTCAAGGTGCTTAAGCTAAATGGTCAGTTAAGGCTTGTCCTTGTATCACTTTTTGAGAAATAAACTTGAGATCAAATTCTATTAACAACATAACCCACTTAGCGAGGTGACCTGAAAGATCCATTTTAGCAAAGAGATGTTTCAAAGGATCAAATTTTACCATGACATGAACTTTAGCATTTAAGAGATAATGCCTGAGGTTTTGTGTTACAAATACAAGAGCTAAACATTGCTTCTCAATAACAATATATCACACTTCATAATTGAGAAAAGTTAGGCTTATATAGTATACGACAAGTTCTTTGACTTCGTCATCATGTTGTGCTAATAAATTTGCGAGAGCATTAGTAGATGTGGAGGTATAAAGAAGAAAAGGCTTACCTATGGTGGCAGGTTGTAAAATAGGAGGTTTAGCTAAATAGGTTTTTAAGTCTTCAAAAGAATTTTGGCAATCAGAATTCCAATGGAATTTTGATTCTTTCTTCAGTAGTTGAGTGAAAGGATGAGTCCTATTCGCGAGTTGTGAGACAAATCGGTGAATGGTCCATATCTTCCCTTGTAAGCTACAAAGTTGAGATATGTTTTTAGGCAGTGGAATGTTAACTATCAAATCAATTTTCTTTATGTCTACTTTAATGCCATGATGTGAAACTATAAATCCCAACAGTTTACCATTGTCTACGTCAAATATGCACTTTCAGGGATTTAAGCTCATGTTATACTTCTGAATTCACTCAGATTTTATGGAGGATTTTGGCATGATCCTGGTGATGAATAGACTTTGCAAGGATGTTGTCGACATAATCCTCTAAGGTGTAATGCATGTAATCATGAAAGATAAGAGTCATAGCATGTTGGCAAGTTGCTCCAACATTTTTTAATCCAAACAACATGACTACCAAACAAAATGTTCCCCAAGGGGTGATGAAAGTTGTCTTGTACTAATCTTGAGGGTTGATAAAGATTTGATTATAACCCAAAAAACCATCCATGAAGGAATTCATGTCCATCTATTGAATCAACAATCATATCAATATTTGGAAGAGGAAAATCATCTTTCAAAGGAGCAAGAATTAAATCTTGAAAGTCAGTGCACATCTGTATACAGTTATCAGGTTTAGCAACAACCACAATATTCGAGATCCAAGGTGAGTAATCAATAGGCCAGATAAAACCAGCTTGTAAAAGCTTTTCTATCTCAGCTTTGACTAATAATGCAACCTTAGGATTCATTTTACAAATCTTTTGTTTGAATGTATTAGCATCGGGTTATAATACAATATTATGTGTTACAATCATAGGATCAATACCAAGCATATCTGAATAATTCCAAGTAAATAATTCTAAAAACTCATGTAAAAGTTTGGTCATTTCTTCTTTTTCTTCCATACTTAAACAATCACCTATAGGAATAATCTTTTCATGGTTCTCCATAAAGACATCAACAGTCTTTCCATTAAGTAAAGTACCGTGGTCTGGGAGGCTAGGTGATTGTAATGATTTTGTAGACTCTTCATTAGGTTTTAAGGTAGCATTTACCAAACAAGTGGATTTTCCAAAATATGCATCAGAATTTAAACAGTAAGATAATCCACATTTATCATGATAATGGGGAACATTGTCATAAGCTCTTATCAATTCAATTATTGCTTCATCTGTTGAAAAGGTATCTAAAGGGATATTTCCTGGAGGACAATTCATGTCTATCATCTTAGGATATATCAAATTAAGTGTTGATATTGTGTTAACACTGAGATCAGGACATTTGCAGGCTTTGGTGGCTTTGAAAGGATTATATCCAATGTTGTTCGAGTAATTATGTGAAGCAACTTCTATAGGTACTCGAATTCCTTGTTGATTTATACCGCAACCATTGCCTACGTAGTCACAATTTTTATAAAGGATTTGAAATCCTCGACCATAGAGAGAAGCCATTTCCCTAGATGAAGGTGGAGCCTCATAGGTCTTGTAGTCTGTAGTGTAAGTAAGAGTGTTGTCTGTGTTTGTCACTAAAGAAATTTTAGGTTCTTTAGGTATCTTCACAGATTTATTTGATAAATCGATGCAACATTTGATGTTTCAGGATTGGAGTTGTTAAGTTTATATCCTCCCATAGAGTTAGGAGTAAAATCTACTAAACCCTAATTGTCACAAAGCAATGCATTCAATTGTTTAGAATCTTGTACAACATTTTCTGCGGCAAGAGGAGTTGATGAATCACCTTTTAAGTTGTTTAAAATTTTAAGATTAATAACTTGCTTTTGCATTTCAATTCATAAACAACTATTTGGTTCATGATCTGCTTCAATGGTGTGAAGTTTATTTGCATAAATAAACTTGATTGATCGATGAAGGGTAGATGGAACTACCCCCAAGGGATGAATCCATGGTCTACCAAGAATCATATTGTATGATAATGAATCGGGCATGACATGAATGAGAGTAGGCAATGTCACAGGTCCAACCTATACAGATAAAGTTATAGTTCCTATAGATTGTTGTCCAACATTATCAAAGACACGAATGTTAAGTCTAACCGTTTTGATTAAAGATGTGTCAATCTTGATCTTATGTAACAAGTTGATACCACAAATATTAAGAGCCGATCCGTTGTCAGTCATAACTCACTCGATCAATTTCCTATTTATTGTAGCAAAAATGATTAGAGGATCATATTAATTTTGAAATTCAATAGAAGGTAACTCATGTTGTTGAAACAAAATGTTTATTTTTGTCGCATGCATAAAATCTAACAGAGCTACTACATCATTCGACTTGACAGCGGGTGGTACAATCACCTTTTGTAAAGCTTCTTGGAGCATTCCACGGTATGTAGGTGAGATTTGTATGAGTTCCCAAAGAGAAATCTTGGCAGGAGTAGCACAAAGTTTCTCAACAAGATCATAATCTTGACCAACTTAATGAGTAAGATGAAGTGGTTGAGGAAGCATAGGGTGAGAAGTTGGTAAAGATATCAGAATGTTTGATTGTTGCTTACATTGTTTGTTATTTCGTGCATTATACATGTGAGCAACCATAGTATGACTAGGTTCTTGTAATATTTCTTGTTGATTTCGATGTGTTATTTGTTTAGCTTATGTAGTTATAGATGTAATCAGGTGGTCGAGAAGAAGGCAGAAGACCTCTAACAGTGAGCACTAGTTTGGATTGTGTCTGAGTCACATCCGAACATAGGTTGACCACTTTTCAGCTTCATAGGTTCTTCTTGAGGTTTAGGAACATAGATTGCATTTACTAGTCTTTGAAAGAATGACATTTTAGGAGTCGTAGTGGAATATTCAATCGAGATAAAGTCCTTTAGGGCTTCATCTAACATATTGAAGTCATCACAACCAAACGGCTCATTATACATGTATTAAAGTCTTGTAAAAAGAAATTTGACATTATAACATGTTCTATTTCTAACAAGAGAAGTGTACTTTGCAAGAATGAAAATGAAATCACTATGCTAGGCTAACTTTAATGTTTTTTTTTTATGTAAAGATAATGTAACATTCAGAATATAATGCATACACTATGAATGTAATGAAAATGTAATATAAATCTAATTTGGAGTAGCAAATGAACTTAGATCTAAGAATAAAGGATGCTAATTCTTTAAACAAGGGTTCACCAAAATGTTAAGTGTGGAAAAGTAGAGAAAATGATAGCATGTATAAACCAAATCAAGCCTCTCTTTTCACATACACTCAACATTAGGAGATAGGAATTGAGCTTGTTCACTATGAAGGATCAAGCTACTGATTTCTATTCTCTTTTATGTTGTTGTAGATGAATGGATGCTCCAATTGGGTTTTCACAAGCTTTAGGTATCCTTATCACATGAAACACTAATTGTAAAGAATGCTAAAATAGATTGATTTCTGGAACAAAAACTGTCAAACAAACTATATAAATGTAGATCAGGGGTGTCAGTGAATGTGTACCTAGAAATTGGAGGCATGTCAGACTAGGGCACCCACCTCGTAGTCTGAAAAGTTTTTTGATGACGAAACTTTTTACACCAGGTATCAGAATCTCTGTAAAGGGTTCCAGATCCCAAATTTGAAGCTCTATTAGACTAGGATGACCACCCCGTAGTGCCAAAGATGTTGATAACTGAGAGGGGGGGTGAATCAGTTATCCTAATTATTTCCCTTATTGAACTTTCCTTTTAATTGAAGCAGCATAAAATCAAAACACAAAACATTAACCATGAAATAAGAAACACATGACACAGTATTTTGACGTGGAAACCCTGTTAAGGGAGAAAACCACGGGGTGATTAACCCAAGAATTATTCTCTGTTAGAAGAATAGGAAATTACAAAAATGGCACTTGCCAATTAGGGCTCACTGCCCGAGCACACTGCTCACAAGAGGCCCACTGCCTACAAGAAGACACACTGTCTACAAAGTGATGAGAATCACAGTCTTGAACTGATTGGAAGCATCTGCATATGCTGGAGTTCAGTTCCGGTTAGGCTCAGTACACTGATCTGCTGCACTTCATCTTTCCTCTGTTCTTTATTCTGCTATCTTTCACATACCGGATCCTTTTTGCTACCTCTGCTCTTTATCTGGACATATTCGCATATCTCTCCACAACAACTACACCTTCACAACTAAATCCATCCTCTATATATATCCGCACAAGTAATTTCATCACCTTTCTAGTCGACATCCGGAACAGTCTAGTTTCTTATAAACTTTCATTCTGTCGGCTGAATCCTTCCTCACCAAGCAATGCGGATCAAGCATATACTTGTAGATATCATTAATCATGTCGGCCAAACATGATTCATGCCTTCACAACCTCTGTCATCAATAGTAACCCATCCGGAAAGCAGTCTGATACTCTGCCAGTCAGTTCTTCCTCTGTTTTCACTGTCTCTCAGGAATCCGGTACTCAACCATTCATATCTTTTTCTTTGTCCATCACCGGAGGCTAAATCCTTGGAATATACCACTCAAGGTAGTCCTCTTGACTTCCCCAAATCCGCACTGCACCAAGACACTTCCTCTGAGAGGTCCGGACCAATCTGTCGGACCTTGCCACATGCTCTGTTCTTCTTCACCGGATCACAACATTCTTTATTCTGACTTCCGGTAGAGACATATCATGTCTTGCGGATATGTGGGATGACCTTTGTTGCCATCAATGACAACAACCATGAATCCATATAGTGTCTCTTGCCAACAATCTCCCCCTTTGGCATTGATGGCAACACTTAGTGAAAAATGACTAAGTGTTTTCACTATGCTCCCCCTTTGCTGATGCTCTGTCCTAATTTCTGGAACTCCCCCTTAGTTTGATCCCTCATTTTTCACTGCTCCTCACTCCCCCTTTGACATCAATGGCAAAGGGTAGGGTCCGCACACCAAAATTTTCAAAAATTTCCTATACATAGCCACATATTTACATACTTACATATACTGAAGTATGTCTGCAAAGGATGTCTGCAATTGAATCATTTCTGTAGCCCAACTTTGCTTCATTCTGTCCAAAATTGAAATGTGACCACTTAACAAAAATGCAAACGCTTCTGCCCGCTTGAGATCTGTCGGATCTTTTGTTTGGGCGGTGGTCTGAGCATCACTGATGGCCTCATGCATTGTTTCCAACTTAGGGATTATAATCCTTCTAAGTTCTCCCATCCGGTTGGTGATGTTCTTCCTTTCCTTCTCAAGATTTTTTATTTCATTCAAGACTGCAATGGTCTGACATTCTTGATTTATTATAGAGGAAGAGAGAGGATCAAAACTTTGAGATAAGCTTTGTAGCTTATCCTGTTCCTCTTTTATTTTCTTGTCAAATGCTGCTGTTGCCTTTGACCAGGATATACAAAATTTATAGATGTCACCGCCATCCTTAAGAGCATTCTCTAAGCTCTTTATTCCAATGCTTACAATCTTCCTATCTTTAGAGATCAATTCTAATATCTCTGAAAATCTTTTATCCAAAAATTCCTTCCGGACCTTTTCTTCAGCTGATTTTTCTAAAGAATCAAAATGTGTATCAACACTGCTGACTAAGGTTTTTAGATTACCGGAAGAGGAGGCTGTCGGATCTATCTGGATTGATGGCATGATCTTCACAAGTACTCCGGAAGCAGCCTCTATCATCTCACAGTCTTCCATATGAGACTTCAGGAGCTTTTCATTTGCCTTGGCATTTGCAAATGAAGCTATCTTCATTGTTTGTACCGGAGAGAGAGAGCCAAAATCAAATGGGCCTTTTAGAAGCTCCGGTTCATCAATCTCTAGAGTTTCTTTGCTCAAAAATTGTTGAACAGTTTGTGCAGTGTCTCTTGCCGGAGACAGATGTTTCTTTTCTTCTGCAGTCTTAGAACTGTCAACCTCTTTGTCTTTCACCACTGCTTCCTTCTCCTGTGATTGCTCTTCTTCTTTGGATCCGGAGACTGTAGGGGAAACCGGAGGAGAGATGCTAACTTGTTCATGGGCCCCTTCTTCTGGAGCAGAGGGTCCCAAGTCCTCACTTGTCTGTTCAGGGCTCACTTCTTCCGGAACAGAAGATTCCAAATCAGCAGCTGTTTCTGCACCTAAGTCCTCTACAACAGGAAGATTGAACCTTTTGAAGGCCTTCCGGAGGATCTCTTCTGTTTCTTGGGCCACTTTGTCAGTCTCACCAAGCATGAGTTGATTCATCCTGGCTTTGCTTCTGAACTCATCTTTGTAGTCCTTGAAGATAATGTTCATTGTCTTGGGATCAATTTGAGGATATAGCTGAATAGCTATCTGCTCCCGGATCTCAAGATCTTTGGCATGAGCATTATTCTTTCTTACTTCCATTTCCTTCTCTAGGCTTTTAGGAATGAGAGATATGATCTCAATGAAAGCCTTATTGTATATGTTCAGATATTTAACTGTGGCTTCCTGCAGAGTCTTTTGGTCTGCCTCACTGAAGTCATCATAGGATTCAGTCATTGGTTGAAGGTTTCCATCCACCGTGACTGACTTGATTATGCTCTCTAGTGACAGAGTGGGCTTTTCAACAGTTACCTCTGCCATTTCATCCTTGTCTTGGCCTGTGGAGGGCTTACCGGATCCTTTCTTCTTCTGTTTCTTTACTTCTCTTACTCCCTCATCTGATTCTGTTTCCTCTTCATCCTTTTGGCTTCCATAAGCCCTTGTGGCTTTTGTCTTGGATCTCTTACCGGATGCCTGGACTTCCGGTTTTGAACTTTTGGTTGAGGGAGGTGCAGATCTCTTTGTTGATCTGGTCCGGGTGGGAGCTCCAACCGGAGCACTTTCTTTGCTTTTCTCTTCTTCCTCGGCCTTCCTCCTCTTTTCCCGGCTGGCATCAAGTGCCTCCTTTGAGATACCTAGGCCTTGAGCAATGTGCTCTACTTCTTTTCTTACCTTTCTTTTAATCTCAGGTTCCCTGAGTTCTACATGTAATTTTACACTCAGCTCCTCAAAGGTTCCAAACCTTTCTGCCTTAGGATCTTTGGGCTGACTTAGCATGTGTTGAACATGCAGCTCCACTATCTGTTCATCAACTTCATACCCCATGGGCATGATCCAGACAGTCCTTGGCTCCACTGCCTCCATTAGGCACTGATCAGTGTCAACCATAAAGCACACTGAGTCCTTGTATTTCTCAATGAGAGACTGGGGAATTCTCTCTCTTGCTTGCATCATGCTCTGAAAGTTTTTGAAGTATCCCCATAGAGCTGAATTTCTCACTTTTGCATCCCCAAGTCCATGCAAGTAGTCTCTTATCTGGACTGCAACAGGTTTGTCATTCTGCCATACCCATCCACTTGTTCCGGGTAGCTCATTCATGAAGTAGAAGAATAGACATACAATAAGAGTACCATACTTGAAGGAATTCTTCTTATCCTTCTTGATTTTCTGTATATTTTCCATTAATTGGCTTAGCAGTAGTTCGCAGAGGTCATATTCTGCATTTTTCCTTAGCATTTCAAAAGCAGTGTATACTGCAGTTCCGGATACAGAATTCTCCCTGCTGGAGTGATAGATCTTGTATCCTATTATCATTGATGCATATTTGATATCCGGATCCGAAATATCTTCAATGGTCATTGCCCTCTTGTCAAATTTTGATCCGGTGGCCTCAGTTACAATGTTGTTCTTGACAGATTTGAGGATAGGTACCCCTCCGGAAGAGTATAGGCCAGTTACTGCTCTAATTGCCTCTTTTGTGATCTTGCAGGGTCTATCTAGCCATAGAAAGTTGTCATGCATCCTGCTCAGTACATACCGGACCCATTCATCCTCTTCAAAACAGGGGAAATGAATAAATTGCTCAAATTGTTTCTTCTGAATATCCTTATACTCTGGTTTAAGCTCAAAAGCATTGTCAATCAGCTGCTTGTGATAGAGGTCTCTTAATTTGAATTCCCCAAATTCCTCAATGTTTGCATGTATGTAAACCCTAATGTCTTCGGTGTGTAAAACTCCGTGAGGAACACTAGAGAAGGCTCCTAGAGGGTCTACCTCCAATGATTTGTAGGGATGTTTCTTGAATGAGGGGCGAGGTCTATCGGAGATCTTAACTATGTTTGGAGTAGCCATTCTTCAAAGATTTGCAGTGAGGTAATGAAAAACGGAGAATACCTTATGCGCCTTCGGTTTGCACGGAGTGGTTGGATTGATTTCTTTATCCAATAGCTTCGGCAGGAGATCCTTGGTGTGCTTGAAGAACCTTGTTGCAGAGCTCCACTTTTCGCTTCTTCTCGAGTGCAGAATGAGCAAATGACCTTTGAGAAATCCCTTAAATTGCTCCGCGAACCCTAATACCTGTCTGCAATAAATGCTTCACCTACATCATTCCGGTTTGCCTTGTCTGGATAGCTTGGAGTATCCCGGATTAGTCCTGATCTGAGGATATCATCCGGATCTTTCAATCATGAATAAATCGAGGTAACATATTACAAGAGCATCCCAAACACTCTGTCCAATCGGCAGAACAAGATAGTGCATTTCCGGATCTTTCCGGACCTTCTTGTAATCCTTTATCATACCGGAGCATCTCTCTGAACAGGTCTTATTTGATCGATCACAGCTTCTTCATAACTTCATGCGGACCTCTGAAAACTTGACTGAAGTATCTCAAGATTCATATCTACAAACCCTTTGATCCGCATCTTGTGCCACATCCGGCACCACTTGTTTGGCTGGGGGAACAAGATTTTCTTTGAGTCTCCCCCTGAGCCTGAGCTCACTTTTTAATTTCCGGAAGAAATATCAGCACCAGAGTCTGGTGCGGATCCAACCTCTACATTCTCTGAACTTTTCTTCACCCAAATCTTGCTCATCTGATTCCTAACCTCATCCGCATTCATCTTTTGTTTACCCTTGTCTTGATTCTGATTATACACCGGACCTCTTTTATCCTGATTCTTGTTTCTGCAGACTTTAGCATTATGACCGGACCTATTGCAGATTTGGCAAATAACATTTCTTTGCATATTTGACTGATATCCTCTTGATCTGCATTGATTTGCCATATGACCTATTCTATTGCATGTGAAGCATCTACCTTTGAATGATTTGTTTACTTGCATAATTCTGCATTCATGGGATTTGTGTCCATACCTTTTGCAGTTGAAGCACTGTCCGGAGAAGGATGAATTATTCTGATTCATTCTCATTTTGCACTGATTAGCTTTGTGACCAAAGTGGTTGCAGTTGTGGCAGTATCCATTGAAGGATGGATATCTTTGAGCATTTGGCTGTCTTACCGGAGGTCTTCTAGGCCTGCTCCTTGGATTTTCTGATCCAAGATTCTTCTGACCGGATCCGGAGCTTTCTCCTTTCTCATATCCCAAGCCATACTTGTCATCTGTCCTCTTTTGACTTCCAAGAAGAACTTCAAGTTGAGCAGAACTTATCTTGAATTTCTCTTTATATTCATTTGCTGTTTGAAGGTCTCTTTTGAGAGAGGCAATTTGATCCTCAAGTTTTCCTTCATTATCTTTGGCATCTTCAAGATCAGATTCAAGATGTCTGATAATCCTGTCCATCTGGTGGCATTCTTCTGATTTTTCTTTAAGAGATTGTCTTAGATTGTCTTCAGCCTTTCTTTTTTCTTCAATCTCTTGAGTAAACTTTATAGTTCCTGATTCCATTTCATGTCTTAACATAATGACTTCTTTTGATAACTTTTCACATAACTTGGTTTGCTCAGTCAATTCTTCATTTGTATTGCTTTCTTCACTTTGTCTTGCCAACTGTTGAAGCAGCTCCTTTCTCTTTTTCATAGAGAGACTTAATTTGTCTTTTAATTCTCTCATGAATTCATCAGCCTGTTTGAGTCTTTCCTTTAATTCACTGACTTCAGAATTCGACTGTTCAAGATCCTCAAGAGCAGTCTTGAGTTGCTCCCTTAAACCATATGCATCCATTTGAAATCCCAGATCTTCCTCAAGCTGTTAGGCTCTATTAGGAGGAACTTAGCTCTGATACCAATTGTTGATAACTGAGAGGGGGGGTGAATCAGTTATCCTAATTATTTCCCTTATTGAACTTTCCTTTTAATTGAAGCAGCATAAAATCAAAACACAAAACATTAACCATGAAATAAGAAACACATGACACAGTATTTTGACGTGGAAACCCTGTTAAGGGAGAAAACCACGGGGTGATTAACCCAAGAATTATTCTCTGTTAGAAGAATAGGAAATTACAAAAATGGCACTTGCCAATTAGGGCTCACTGCCCGAGCACACTGCTCACAAGAGGCCCACTGCCTACAAGAAGACACACTGTCTACAAAGTGATGAGAATCACAGTCTTGAACTGATTGGAAGCATCTGCATATGCTGGAGTTCAGTTCCGGTTAGGCTCAGTACACTGATCTGCTGCACTTCATCTTTCCTCTGTTCTTTATTCTGCTATCTTTCACATACCGGATCCTTTTTGCTACCTCTGCTCTTTATCTGGACATATTCGCATATCTCTCCACAACAACTACACCTTCACAACTAAATCCATCCTCTATATATATCCGCACAAGTAATTTCATCACCTTTCTAGTCGGCATCCGGAACAGTCTAGTTTCTTATAAACTTTCATTCTGTCGACTGAATCCTTCCTCACCAAGCAATGCGGATCAAGCATATACTTGTAGATATCATTAATCATGTCGGCCAAACATGATTCATGCCTTCACAACCTCTGTCATCAATAGTAACCCATCCGGAAAGCAGTCTGATACTCTGCCAGTCAGTTCTTCCTTTGTTTTCACTGTCTCTCAGGAATCCGGTACTCAACCATTCATATCTTTTTCTTTGTCCATCACCGGAGGCTAAATCCTTGGAATATACCACTCAAGGTAGTCCTCTTGACTTCCCCAAATCCGCACTGCACCAAGACACTTCCTCTGAGAGGTCCGGACCAATCTGTCGGACCTTGCCACATGCTCTGTTCTTCTTCACCGGATCACAACATTCTTTATTCTGACTTCCGGTAGAGACATATCATGTCTTGCGGATATGTGGGATGACCTTTGTTGCCATCAATGACAACAACCATGAATCCATATAGTGTCTCTTGCCAACAAAAGATTCTTCGATGATAAAACTGAAAGTTATGTGATGACTGTACCTACAATACCTATTCTTCTTCCACTCCTTTCTACCAGATCTTTCTAAATGTAACCTACACATACAAAAGAAGGAGAAGAATGGTTGTGGCTATATAAGAGTTTGCCTCCGTCAAACCCCATCTTTGGTATTTCTACCTCAACAATAGCCAATGATAAAGTATGCAGATGTGTGTGCTCAGAAATCATGTGTAAGCATACATGCAAGATCCTAAATGACTCAAGCATCAAGGATAGATCCACACAATGTTTCACTCAAGGAAACAACAACTTCACCTCAAGGAGATGGTAGTGATGAAGACTTGTAGAACAAGAAGGCCAGGTAGCCGTATCCATAGAGGATTCAAAAACTTAAGTTAGAGGCTTCAACCCTTCCCTTAATCATACAAAGGGCTTGATAAAACCTTAGGAAGAGCAAGATAGACTCAAGATATTGATTCCTAATCTCTACCAAATATCTCCACGATAGAAAATATCAATTTATCTTCAAAGATCTTCAACAAAGTGCAAACTTTCAATAGTAGTAGCAGAATTTTGGCATAATAAGCTTGCATATGAATTGTGTGTGATAAAATGATTTTTAATTCTCTTTAAATACCTAACCTTAGAAATGCAAACACTTGAAATAATATGTCGACATCATGTGAAAACCAAAATTTGAATTCAGAATCCTGAGGTGCATGGATCAAGCCGACACCCTTCCAAAAATCAAAACCTGGAAATTTAGCGCTGGACTAGGGCGCGGCCGTCCAAGTCCAGGATGCAAATTTCACTTAAGGTTTGGCTTAAGGGGGTCTAGAGCAACTGGAATCCAAGGTTTGTTTTTAGGTTTTGCCAGTTATTGCTTCGAAATGCAACATTTCCTCGATAGGGTACACATCAATTAGGGTTTAGGTAGGTCCAAAAAAAAGGGTAAGAGAACACCAAAAGATAGGAGGCCATATGACACTACGTGCATATGCAACTAAAGGAAAGTAAATACTTCAAACATGAAAAAAGATACCTAAAAGGATACTATAGAGGAAACTGTGATGTTGCCACGTTAGAGGAAGGAGCCCCCAGTTTATAATCCTGTAAGATCACAAAGTTAGAGACCGCATATGGCAAAGACACACTTGTCAGATAATCCAAATCAAATCATCTTGCAAACAACAAGTGAATAGGTTAGTCATAAGAACTAAGGGGATTGAGTGATGAGACATGATTAGGGTGGAAATTGAGGAAGATATATGCCCCCTTATTTCTAGTTGCTTGGTATGAAAGGGAGAAACAAGGTGGTAATCTTCGCACACAGATTTCAGGGAAGGTTGATGAGGAATGCTTTATGAGGGTAATTTTTGCAAACAACACCAAGGCATAAAGCATTGGACTAGATCAAGGGTAGAATCAAGAATCCAACATAAAATACGATGCAAAAGTTTGAGTTCGGTAGCCCAAGATAGAGACAAATGAGTAAAGTTGCAGACTTTTGCACCTGGATAGTGACAGGAATTCTCATTCATTTACTATAAGTAAAGAGAGTTTTCACTTTCTCACTATTCAATCTTGTTTTGTTGTTATAGAGAGGAGAAAAGGAGAAGGAAAGAGATCAACCATCCCGACTCGTCGCCCTACCAGCTTCCGAGGATAAAGGTGCTTCATTCTCAGGTTGCAGACAGGCAGATCGAGCTAGAGGTAGGACTCTAGGCTTCACTTCTGTCACATTTCATTCTTGCTTGTGTTATTTTTTTCATTTTATGTGCCATGTAGAGTCTTCTAGACAAGGGATCCCAACTAGGGCGCTGAAGTCTAGCCAGGGCGCCTAGATAAATCGAGCCAGAGGTAGGACTCTAGGCTTCACTTTTGTCACATTTCATTCCTGCTTGTGTAATTTTTTTGTTTTATGTGCCATGTAGAGTCTTCTGGACAAGGGATCCCAACCAGGGCACCCAAGTCTAGCCAAGGCGCCCAGGTCCTCTTGGGGTGCCTAGGTCCAAAGAGGACATGAGCCACAAGGACATGGCACAGATAGATGTGTTAGTAGCATTTAGATGATTTGGTGATGAAAACTAATTAGAAATTGCTTGTTTGATGTATAGGATGTCGCTGAGACTCGGGAGCACATAGGTGGCTAAATCATGGGGCTATTACAGAGCCACATAGATGCTATCTTCAATGAGGATCGAGGTTTCTTGCAGGCAATAGGCCTGTTGTGGGTGTTTATCATGCCCATGATGAGATTTCATTGCAATATGTTGATCGCGCTGATGGAGAGATGGAATGTGGATACTTTGACATTCCATTTGTCCACAGGAGAGATGACAATGACACTAAAAGACGTGTACCATATCTTACGACTTCTAGTATGAGGACAAACAATGCATATTTAGAGCAATGATCGGCGAAGTACACTTGAGAGAGTCACCTTTACTGCCATGGTCGTGTTGTCATACCATTTAGATGGGGACATATCACGCTTTGATGGTTGGAGCAAGGCTGCATGAACATACCCTTAGTGCATCGC
This sequence comes from Cunninghamia lanceolata, assembly GCA_027924645.1. Lineage (NCBI taxonomy): Eukaryota > Viridiplantae > Streptophyta > Pinopsida > Cupressales > Cupressaceae > Cunninghamia > Cunninghamia lanceolata. Next base: position 3,988,505 of record BSBN01000923.1, read on the forward strand.
ATCATGATCGTGACCATCACCTTAGCAGTTACATAGGATGGACGGAGAACACACCTTCATGGGGGCCTCATACATATGATCAAGGTGATGGAGGTGCAGAGGATGGTCTATAAGTGGGGACGCATTATGCTTTTGCACCTCTACCGAGACCTAGGGTGGTGTGTTCATTATGAGGCCTAGAGCTTGATATGGTGTACTTTATTATAGGTATATGTATGTTCGAGCATATTATGTGCACGCGACCTGTAGGATTTCTTGTAGAGACGACATGGACACATCCATGTGCACATGCATATCCACTCATTAGGTGTTGGAGACATGGTGACTTGTTGTATTGGAGGGTGATGTTTGACAGACTATGATGTAGCCATATTATCTGGAAACCATATCATAGCCAGAGGCCATGGATGGAGCAACACAGACATCTAGTGAGGATGCATTGAGATTGGCTATTAGTTGATCGCTTAGATCACATTGTTGTCTAGTTTTACTTTGATAGAGTTGCACGACAATTCGAATGCAAACAGGATGTCCCTAGGATGTGTCTGAGCTATGCACGCTTAGTATGTAGCACAGTTAGGGTGAATGACACCCCATGGCCGATGATAGTTGAGGTCATTGAGAGTGATGATGACATTGTATCAAATACAAAGACAGTATCAGATTCAGACGATGTCAGTACTACCCGAGCGTATATGACCTGGTGGGAGACAACACGACTTTCTTCGATCTTCCTTGCTGATCATCCCATAGGAAATCTATGACCATGGGTGGGTTGTGAGGCTGACACAAGAGTAGAGGATGATGTTAGTGATTTTGCTGGGTATTACGATCTTGATGATGAGGAGGAGGAGGAGGAGATCCTGGCATAGTACATCTTCAAAGAAAGACCGTGGCGAGATCAACAAGAGGTGGAGAATGACAAGGAGACCGAGGACAGGCCTAGGTCAAGAGCTCGTGGTCCAATCCCTACTAGTGTTAGGAGATCGAGTCAACTCAGGTGAGGGGAGACAAGTAGCTCTATGCCCCTGGCCATAGAGTCAACTACAGAGGTACTGACAACGGTTCGCGATCTTGCTTGGTAGGATGATGATCCTGGTGAGATGTTATTGTATTGATTATTTATTTATTATGATGTCATGCTGACATGATTTTTGCATTGCTTTTGACAGTTGGTACACATGGATCACACGACTTTGTGAGTCGTGTCATAGCCAACATGGTTCCAGCTAATGTAGGAGAGCAACGAGTGTGGATGGGGTACTCACCACAACATTTAGCAAGTTGGCATGCAGAGATTCATGCCTTTTATGAGATACATAGTTTCTATGGAGGCCACTTTAGATTATGCTACAGAGGAGAGGGATCAGGCGATCTAGAGATTAGAGTGCATGGAGGCTGATCTCCGATCACAACAAGATCAAGTGACGGCATTGTAAGCACAAAAATCATGCACAACCTCCATGAGGACCCCTATGACGAGTCGTAATCCTTGTCACATACATCTAAGCGTGAAATAGAATCCTCTCAACAATAATTCTCTTGGTGATATGTCTTTTCTTTCATCTTGTGTTGTTTCCCCTTTGTCGTTCTCTCTCTCTTTGTTCTCGATGCTTTTCAACACTTTTTGACACTTGTCAGTTTGCATTTTCTGAGCTTGCGACCCTATTCCTAAGCCTTGTGTGCATCTTGTAGGTGAGTTTTCACCTCTCCCCAGTGTTTTTCATCTTTTGCACCTCCTAGAAGCCTTCTATAGGTCCCCCTAGCCATCTCCCACTTTCAGTTTTCAGTTTCACTCAACCAATCCAAATCTCCCCCTATTATTTCTATATCTCCCCTGGGAGATCCTACTTTGCCAGTGGCGACTTGGATTTTTGCACATGACTAACCTGTTTCCGGAGGTAGATCCCATTCTTTTCTCCTCCTTTTTCATCTCCCATCATGCACTTCAACCCAGGTACCCTCCTCTAAGGGTCGCCCATGGGTCACCCCCCAGGTGACCTGACTGGTGAAAGGGGTGACCCTATTGTGTTTTCAGCTGTAGAAAGACTCAAGTTTCTAACTCGAAAAAGCTTCGTTTTTTCCCACTTTTCTTCCTGTTTGCATGGATTTTCAAGCCTAATATGGAGTTAACTATTTCATGCACCCAAACATGCATAACTAGCTCCATTTCATCTTAACTTAGTAACTCATGCATTCCCATGCACTCCTTCTTCTTCACTTCTTCTTGAGTGATAAGCTTTTATTGGGTAGATCACTCTAATTTTAGCCCAGATCACTCTTGAATCCTCTATGTTAACTCTTCAATCAAATTGAGTTAACTCTCATTCTTCTTCACCTTTCATCCCTTCTTCTAACCTATAAATACCCCCTCCCTCAAGCACAAAGGGAGGCAATCTCATTTGTGCACACAACTCTTGCAAGTTATTTCTCTCCACATTCAACATTCTCATGCTCATACAAGACATAGGAGCATTTTGTTTTGTTTGTTGCTTCATCTAACTTTCACACAAAGCTTGTTACGTGTTCATACATTGCTCAAATCAAGCCATCATGCTCATCAAGGGTCTCATTGATCTCTCTTCAAAAAGCTTCAAAGTTTCTTTTTGCTTCCATTGTCATCTTGTCGCCAAGAGGATTCCCTGCTGCTACAAGAGGATACGAGGTTGCAATCACAAGGATTTATGAGGGTAGTGGAGGCTCACGCGTCTCTAGGTTCCTTTATACTTTCTTTCAATTTATAGTAATTAGATAACTAAAATTACTCTTGGGATCAGTAATCTTGTTGCTTTTTCCTTGATAGGATAGATAGATCTTGCATTCTTAGAGTAATTTGCTTTCAAGTCCATAGTTTAATTCATTTAAAAGCAATTTCCCTTTTTCTTAGATTAATTCATTCTGAATATTCAGAAAACCCCAAAAACATAGACTAAATTGCATTAGGTGAACTCATTATAGTTTGCATTCACTCTTTAATTCCTAGAATAGAAAAAAGCATCTTCATTCCCAAAAACATAAAAAAAAAACACAAAAAGAAGTTTTGTATTTCATTTAGTCTTGCATTCATAAAACCCAAAAAGAACAAAAACATTAGGCACTTAGATAATTCACAAATCCTTGATTCCATCACAAGGTCATTCAAAGTCAACGCATAATCAAACCTTAGGTCAATCAAACCCTAAGTCAAACCCTAGATCAACTTAAGGTTAGCTCAAAAACACCTATCTCTTATCTTAGCTCATGAATGTGCCTAGGATTAAGAGGTGAGTGGGTGAGAGTGATCCTCGACAAGATAGAGGAAATCCATCTGAGACCACAATAGGACCCACTTGTCCTACAACAACAATAAACATTTAGACAACTCTTAGTACAACAAGCATTTATCCAATGATTTGAAAGACAACAAGCAATCAATGAGAACAGTAGCTTACCTATACAAAGGTGGAATATCAAAAACCCTAATAGGAGAACAATGGCCAATGACCCTTCGGGTCATACGATTATCTCTACAACCACGATCATTGAACAACACATCTACATAAGCCTAAAACAACAAAGGCACTAGGATGTGTCGACCCCTCTCTGCGAAGTCTAGCTCTCCAACAAGCCAGACCACCCTCGTGTCTCGCCTCCTCTCAACTAGCTACTTCCATGAGAACGAGAGTGATGTGGTGGTTCACCTTGTGGCAAGAAGGGAAGGGTCCATGTGCACTCCAAAATATGACTCGACATCCTCAGGTAACTGATGTCGCAATTTTGAGTGTACATACACTATCTCCATCTGAGATGGGTCCTGTCGTGACTCAGATCTTACATACCGAGTTGGATCAAGTGAAAGATGAGAGGGACAAGGCCTAATCAGAGAGAGATGGAGCACTATCAAACAGAGAGAGAGTACAATCAAAGAGAGATTGGTTCCACCAATTATACATGGAGTCACAGGGTGAGGTGATGGGGCTTAGAGGTGAGCTCCGGGGTCTATGATCGCAGAGTGTCTCTAGGAGTCATTCACGGTCTATGACCACTCGCGGGTAGCCCTCTGTCACATGCACACCACCAGGTCCTGAGGGGTCTGGTGATTGAAGTTCAGTTATGTGATATCTATCTTATGTACTATATTACGACATCCCATTTTCATGTACCGGATAGTTGATTTTGATTTGTATATTCGAACTCTTATATATGTATATATTACTTTTCTTTGAATGCTATGTTGTTATTGGTGTATCACATGTGATTTATAAAATGCAACAAGTGATAGTTTTGATGATCATGTGAAAAAAAATGTATTTAATGCCATTGTGATTTAGTCTAATCAAATTGCAAAATGTTTAGTAAATACAACAATGATTAAACAATTTAACACGAGGAAAACTATATGCCATTTTTAATTAATGCAAATGTGATCTTAATAAAACATGTTTTAACTAGATGCAACAATGATTAATTGAAAAGGATTTTATGTGAAAGGAATTAAGACAAAATATTCTATCTTGTCAAAATTGAAGCTAAACTAACAAATTTGCCTTATGAAGTAGCCTCTAACATAGAATCCTAAGCATAGAATTTTCTTAGATGCATAGAATTAATAGGTTCTTTAAGTGACATACCTTGTTCATCACCTAATTTATACACTCCTAATCCATACGCTTCAGTAATAACATATGGTCCAAGACAATTAGGGCTGAATTTTCCTTTTTTGCCAAGGAGTCCATTCACATTACGTTGATTTTCATATAGTACCAAGTCACCAACACCAAAGGAATGATGTATGACGCATTCATTATATGATTGTTGGATGTTTTTATGATGTGCCTTAAGGTGTTCGAGAGCGTTGATGTGTTGTTCATTGAACATATCAAGTTCTTTTAATCTCTTCTCTCATTGAGTCGTTCCATGTCATCGTCGAGAATGTCCTTTAGGGAAACTCGCAATGAAGGAATTTCAAGCTCTAAAGGCATTATTGCATCAATGCCATAGACAAGGTTATACGGTGTAGTTCCTTTAGCCGTACAAACACTTGTTCTATAGGCCCATAATGCGTAGGAGAGTTGATTGTGCTAGTTTTTTTATGTTTATTAACAATTTTTTGTAGAATTTGCCAAATAATTTTATTTGAAGCTTTTGCTTGGCCATTTGATTGACGATAATATGGTGTAGAGAAGAGATGTTGGATGTGATATTTTTCAAGGAATTTCTTCACATCCTTGTTCTTAAATGGTGTACCATTATCAGAAACTAAGGAGGAAGGTATACCAAATCGATATATTATGTTATCTTATATGAAACAACAAATCACTTCAACCGTCGTAGATTGTAAAGAAACAACTTTGACCCACTTTGTAAAACAATAGATAGTAGTGATAATGAAAGTATGTCCTTGAGAGGAGGGTGGAGAGATTTTGCCAATCAAATCCAAGCCCCATACGGAAAATGGCCAAGGTGAAACTTGGGCTTGAAGTTCCTGGGTAGGTGCTCAGATTAGATTCTCGTGTTGTTGACATTGCCGACATTTCTTCAAATATGTGAAGGAATCTTGTTCCATGCATTGCCAATACAACCCCATACATAGTAACATTTGTACCAAAGATTTTCCTCTGAAATGCCCCCACAAGTACGAAAGTGAGATTCTTCTAAAGCAATCAGGATCTCCAAATTGTTAAGACATCAGAGAAGAACACCATTATAGCTTCGTCTATATGAAACATTAGATAGGATGATATAACGCATCGCAAGTTTGTGTAGGCGAACTTGAGCATTCTTAGATGTTGAATTAGGAATAGTACCATCACACAAATAATGAAATATATGGGAGTCCCATTCATTAGAGTTTGTGTTACAACAAAGGTCAGTATCCAAAGGTGTGACCTCATCTATTGCTAGTGATTTGAGATTGTGAATGATGAATTTATAATATTCAAGGGAATCATCATGGGATATAAGAGAAGTTATGCTTGCCATTGCATCCGTATGTTGATTATCTTTTCTTAGAATTGTGTCAATCATATAAGAGGAGAATTGTTTTAGTAGAGGTAAGAGAAGATCATGGTATTGAGATAACTTGTCTTGTTTGGTTTGATAGGATTATGTGATTTTTCTTACAATTAATTGTGAGTCACTATAGATGGTGATGTTTTTAATGTTGAGAGCCAAAGAGGCATGAAGTCCTACAATGAGAGCTTCATACTCAGCAATGTTGTTTGTACATGAGAAGTTTAGATGGTAAGAAAGAGGAATCGACTTACTAGAAGGAGGTACTAGTATGATACCAACATGAGAGCCAGTTCTACATCTTGAACCATCGAAATATAATTCCCATTTATCATCTGCAGTTATAGTTAGAATTTGATCATCATGAAAGGTTTCCTGATTTTGGATGGAAAAGGGTGAAGGTGCTTCAGCTAAATGGTCATTTAAGCCTTGTCCTTTTATCGCTTTTTGAGAAATAAACTTGAGATCGAATTCTATTAACAACATAACCCACTTAGCAAGGCAACCTGAAAGATCCATTTTAGCAAAGAGATGTTTCAAAGGATCAAATTTTACCATGACATGAACTTCAGCGTTTAAGAGATAATGCCTAAGCTTTTGTGTTCCAAATACAAGAGCTAAGCATTGCTTCTCAATAACAATATATCGCACTTCATAATCGAGCAAAGTTTGACTTATGTAGTATACGACATGTTCTTTTCCTTTGTCATCATATTGCGCTAATAAAGTTGCGAGAGCATTAGTAGATGTAGAGGTGTAAAGAAGAAAAGGCTTACTTGTGGTGGCAGGCTATAAAACAAGAGGTTTAGCTAAATAGTTTTTTAAGTCTTCAAAAGATTTTTGACAATCATAATTCCAATGGAATTTTGATTCTTTGTTCAGTAGTTGAGTGAAAGAGTGATTCCTATTTGCGAGTTGTGAGACAAATCAACAAATGGCCTATATCTTCCCTTGTAAACTACGAAGTTGAGATATGTTTTTAGGCGGTTACATGTTAACAATCCCATCGATTCTCTTTATGTTTACTTCAATGCCACAATGTGAAACTATAAATCTCAATAGTTACCACTGTCTACGCCAAATACACACTTTCAGGGATTTAAGCACATGTTATACTTCTTAATTCACTCAAAGATTTTACAGACGATTGTGGCGTGATCTTGATGACGAATAGACTTCACAAGAATGTCATCGACATAATCCTCGAAGGTGTAATGCATGTAATCATGAAAGAAAAGAGTCATATCACGTTGCTAAGTTGCTCCAGCATTTTTAATCCAAATGGCATGACTACCCAACAAAATATTCCCCACAGGGTGATGAAAGTTATCTTGTACTGATCTTAAGGGTTGATAAAGATTTGATTATAACCTAAAAAACCATCCATGAAGGAAAGTAATTCATGTCTAGCTACTGAATCAACAATCATATCAATATTTGGAAGAGGAAAATCATCTTTCAAAGAAGCAAGATTTAAATCTCAAAATTCAGTGCACATCTGAATACGGTTATCAGGTTTAGCAACAACCACAATATTTGAGATCCAAGGTGAGTAATCAACAGGGTGGATAAAACCAACTTGTAAAATCTTTTCTATCTCATCTTTGACTAATAATGTAACCTTAGGATTCATTTTATGAATCTTTTTGTTTGAATAAGTTAACATCAGGTTGTAATACAATATTATGTGTTACAATCTTAGGATCAATGCCAGGCATATCCAAATAATTCCAAGTAAATAATTTTGAAAACTCGTGTAAAAGTTTGGTCATTTCTTATTTTTCTTCTGTACATAAACAATCACCTGTAGGAATAATCTTTTTAGGGTTATCGTTCTCCATAAAGACATCAACAGTCTTTCCATTAAGTAAAGTACTGTGGTCTGGGAGGCTAGGTGGTTGTGATGATTCTATAGACTCTTCATTAGGTTTTAAGGTAGCATTAACCAAACAAGTGGATTTTCCAAAATATGCATCAGAATTTAAATAGTAAAGTAATCCACGTTTATGATGATAATGGGGAACATTGTCATAAGCTCCCATGAATTCAATTATTGCTTCATCTATTGAAAATGTATCTAAAGGGTCATTTCCTGGAGGATAATTCATGTTTATCATCTTAGGATATATCAAATTAAGTGTTGATATTGTTTTAACATTGAGATCAAGACATTTGTGGGCTTTGATGGCTTTGAAAAAATTATATCTAATGCCATTCGAGTAATTATGTGAAGCAGCTTCTATAGGTACTCAAATTCCTTGTTGATTTATACCACAACCATTGTCTGCGTAGTCACAATTTTTATAAAGGATTTGAAATCCTTGACCATAAAGAGAAGCCATCTGCCTAGATGAAGGTGGAGCCTCATAGGTCTCATAGTCTGTAGTGTAAGTAAGAGTGTTGTCTGTGTTTGTCACTAAAGAAATTTTAGGTTCTTTAGATATCTTCACAGATTTCTTTGATGAAATCGATGCAACATTTGATGTTTCAGGACTGGAGTTGTTAAGTTTATATTCTCACATAGAGGTAGGAGTAAAATCAAATGAACCCCATTTATCACTAATGAATGCATTCAATTATTTAGAATTTTGCACAACATTTTCTGTGGCAAGAGGAGTTGATGAATCAACTTTTAAGTTATTTAAAATTTTATGATTAATAACTTACTTTTGCATTTCAATTTGTAAACAACTATCTAGTTTAGGATCTGCTTCAATAGTGTGAAGTTTATTTGCATAAATAAACTTGATTGATCGATGAAGGGTAGATGGAACTACCCCCAAGGCATGAATCCATGGTCTACCAAGAATCATGTTGTATGATAATGAACCGGGCATGACATGAATAAAGGTAGACAATGTCACAAGTCCAACCTATACAGGTAAAGTTATAGTTCCTATCGATTGTCTGCCAACATTGTCAAAGCCATGAATGTACGTCTATTTGGTTTGAATAAAGATGTGTCAATCTTGATCTTTTGTAACAAGTTGATAGCACAAACATTAAGAGCCGATCCGTTGTCAATCATAACTCGCTTGATCAATTTCTTATTTATTGTAACAAAGGTGATTAGAGGATCATATTGATTTTGAAATTCAATAGAAGGTAACTCATGTTGTTGAAACAAAATGTTTGTTTTTGTCACATGCATACAATCTAACAAAGCTACTACATCATTCAGTTTGATAGTGTGTGGTACAATCACCTCTTGTAAAGCTTCTTGGAGCATTCCATGGTATGCAAGTGAGGTTTGCATGCATTCCCAAAGAGAAATTTTGGCAGGAGTAGCATGAATATGCTCAACAAGATCATAATCTTGACCAACTTTATGAGTAAGACGAGGTGGTTGAGGAAGCATAGGTTGAGAAGTTGGTAAAGATATAAGAATGTTTGATTGTTGCTTCCTTTGTTGGTTATTTAGTGTATTATATGTGTGAGCAACCATAGTATGACTGGGTTCTTGATTTTGATGTGTTATTTGTTTAGCATAGTTATAGATGTAATCAGGAGTTCGAGAAGAAGGTGAAAGACCTCTAACAGTGAGTACCAGTTTGGATTGTGTTTGAGTCACATCCAAACATAGGTTGACCATTATTTTTGGCTTCATAGGTTCTATTGTGATGTTTTCACACATTGCCCCATTGCAAATGGGACCCCCTCTTTTTTCACCTTTGTCGTCGTTGCTTTAGGATTTTGGTTTTTCTCTGAGTCTATAGGTTTGGTAGTACTGATTTGTCCAAGTCTCGCCAGGTTCTTACTTAAAGTCCATGAGATGATTGAAGAAATAGACTAAGGAATGAAGGCCAGAGGGATGGATATTTCACCAAAGGAGCCCATATGTCTTCATCCTGAGATGTGTCCTGAAATCTTGAAATTGGCTAAGTCTGGTGTACTGAAACCCTGAAAAACTGACTAAGTCTGAAATCTGGTGGATCCTCAAAATATAGAATCCGCATGTTAAATCTCATGGATCTGAGACCTATCTCAAACATCCTGACGGTATATTTCAAAATATTTAAAGTGTAGGAAATTCCTATACTTAAATATATTTTGAAATATATGTTAGGCAAGGACCTCCAAAATCCATGACTTCAAGGAAAATGTGCTCTGAAATCCATGACTCCTTTGAAAGTGCACTCCAAAATCCATGATGGGGTGAAATCTACGCCAAGCAAAATCCATGATGAGGTGAAATCTACGCTCAAGTAAAATCCATGACTTGGATGTTGAGGACAAGGAAAATCCATGACTTGGATGTTGAGGACAAGGAAAATCCACGACTTGGATGTTGAGGTAAAGGAAAATTCACCTCCTAGTGAGACAAGCTCCTCAAGGAGAGAGAAATTCATTTGCTAGTGAGACAAGCTCCTCAAGGAGAGAGAAATTCATTTTCTAGTGAGACAAGCTCCTCAAGGAAAGAGAAATTCGTGTTCTAGTGAGATAAGCTCCTCAAGGAGAGAGAAGGTCCTGCTTAGTGAGATAAGCTCCTCAAGGAGAGAGAAGGTCCTACTTAGTGAGATAAGCTCCTCAAGGAGAGAGAAGGTCTACTTAGTGAGATAAGCTCCTCAAAGAGGGAGAAGGTCCTACTTAGTGAGATAAGCTCCTCAAGGAGAGACCAAGGCCCATCATCCAATTTATAAGGAAAAATCCAACAACTCAAAGAATCCACAAGGCCATAAAATCCACACCTTGGTGAAAAGTGTGGTTGAGAAGATGGAAAGAATTCCAAGGAAAACAAGTCCAAACCTCAACAAATCCATGGATAAATATCAAGCACCTCAACAAATCAATGGATAAATTTTGAGCACCTCATCAAATCCATGGATAAATATCAAGCACCTCACCAAATCCATGGATAAATATCAAGCACCTCACCAAATCCATGGATAAATATCAAGCACCTCATCAAATCCATCGATAAATCTCAAGCACCTCATCAAATCCATGGATAAATATGAAGCACCTCATCAAATCCATGGATAAATATCAAGCACCTCACCAAATCCATGGATAAATCTCAAGCACCTCATCAAATCCATGGATAAATATCAAGAACCTCATCAAATCAATGGATAAATATTAAGCACCTCACCAAATTCATGGATAAATATCAAGCACCTCACCAAATCCATGGATAAACATCAAGCACCTCACGAAATCCATGGATAAATATCAAGCACCTCACGAAATCCATGGATAAATCTCATGACCAACTCATTAAATCCAAGGAAAACTAATGACCAACTCACTAAATCCATGGAAAACTCATGACCAGCTCACTAAAATCCAAGGAATTGACATGGTGGAAACCCAAACCATGGAAAAGTCATGAAAACTTCCCAAATCCAAAGCTGATTCCTTCAAATTCAGAGCTGATTCTATTGGGACTGAAATTCCTAGGCTACTTTTTGGCAAATATTAAGTTTCAATCCTCCAAAGATTTCAGTATGTGAGCATATATGGAAGCTTCAAAACAAATCAAATTATGAACTCAAATCTCCCTATGTCGATGCACCAATGAACCTCCCGTCGGAATTCCTTTTCTTTTGTCAACCCTATATGACTCGATCGGCGAGATCTTCATTGTCAGTTTAACATCACGTTGTCTAACCGATATTACCATTCACGCCGATATGCGAAACTATTGTATATACAAGACATGACCTGTTATCACCGGTTCTCTTTACCATTTCTACCAGTCACCTTTTGTATCCAACACAATGTACATTCTCACATACATTCTAAAAGATACATTCTAAAGATATATTCTCGATATGCTTTTGTGATATATGTATGCAATGCACATTCGGCGAAACGATACAAAGCTCATGCCGATACACAATAATATACATCACGGAACCGAAAGGGATATGAAATACGGTTTTATTGTTGTATGTCTCAGATACATACATTGTTGTGTACATACAACGCGGAACTCAAAGGAAGTTAAAGTTTAATATAAAGGATGCATCAGACTTTATGTATATCAGAGAATGCATTTCACGGTATATACAAGTCAGAGTTGAAAATAAATGAACCATGGTTCATAAAAGCAAGGAGTCTGAAAAAGGAGATACAATTGAATTTGTATGTATCGGGCATTGTATATGAAGGTTGGATACAAGTAGTGGGTCCCGTCGCTTACACATTGGGCTTGTATAATAACAATGTATATCTTCAATATACAAGCCAATATACAAGCAAAGATACATTCTAAAGATATATTCTCGATATGCTTTTGTGATATATGTACGCAATGTACATTCGGCGAAACAATACAAAGCTCATGCCGATATAAAACACAGAAACCCTAAAACGACATTAAAATCTGAATGGTTAAGATATTCTTCTGACAGTTGAAATATGGGTTTTTTGCATGATATACACAGCGGGGATCAAGTTATATAAACACCCACGAAAGGATCTTGAGCAACTGATAAATCATTGATAAGGGAAGTAATTATTTGAGTAAATACATATGTTTAAATAAATTTGTTTTGATCATTTGATTAGAGACTAATTTGTGTTTTATTTGGTCTTTTTAGGAATAATAAAGAAACCCTCGAAGGATATTAAGCAGAACTATAGTTAAAGATCTTTGTTTGACCCTGAAATGGTTATCCATTGATGATTAAAGATGAGTATTAATTTTCCTAAATCTGTTTTATTAATACAAATACTGTTGTTCAGTTATCAACCGTCACAACTATTGTAACTGGTCTGAAGCTTGTATGCCTCTCTTTATAAGAGATGACCAAGACCAGAATAGGGAGAATAGGGAGAGATTACAGAATAGAATAGGGGATACTATAGATTAGATTTGAACAGCAATGCTAGTTCACTTTTAATATATTTTATTTCTGGTAGACCATGTGCAAGCATTCTCTGATGAAGTCAAGTCTGTGAACATGAAGCAGTAACTGCAGATTTCGGTATCAACTATCTATTAATTTTATTCAATTATATGACTGTCTCCTTTCAAAGTTTTCTCTGTTATTCAATTTGAGTTATCAAGTATTTCTTCAAGTTGTCTATACACATTTGCTGTTATAGTGTGATAAGATTAACTGGTTTCTGCTTTTAGAATTAAATCCTTTAAATCTGTCATAGTAACTGTGAAGACATTGTCATGGATCTGTAAGAAGAGTCATATAGTTAGGGTTTGTATTTTGTCTCTAGTTTTTTTGATAGATCTTTTACAATTGCAGTATTATTCTGATAGGTTCCTTCAAAGAGGGATTAAATCCTTTTAGATGAATATAGGTAATTTGATTTTATCAATTGGATATATATAAGTATGGAATATTAACTATTTCCTTGCAGGGTTGTACAAGTTACATACCTATTCTTTCATGCCCGATAGTTCGAGTTTTTACCAAATGAATAGTCATTTATTTCATGATCATACTGACTCTATATTCAATAAGGCACTGGTCTAGTGTTTTCATTATCACTTATACAAATTCACTTTAGATTTACTTAATTAGATTGCATTATTGTTTTAGCATTACAATTTAGATCATTTAGAATTAACTTGCTGTCTTTTCATCTGTTTTATAATTTGTGCCATTATCAATAGTTAGATTAATTCTGATCAAAGTAGTGATCACCTCTTTATCTTCTTTATTAATTAGAGGTTTACCCACCTAGGTTTGGCAGAGCCTGAAGTGAAGGGGGTTTAGCCATATCTACCTTGTGTCAGTTAGCCAAAAAGTCAAGAGAGCCTGGCAACCTCTTAGGGTTAACGACCTGCGTTTTTGAGACCTAACAAAACTGGTGACTCTACTGGGGATAACATAGAGAAACCTGGCGGTAGACCATGTTATTAGAGTCAGAGAATTAAAAGGCATAACTCTGCTGGTGGAAGGAAAAACCCAGAAGATTGATTAGTCCTCTAAATAGAGGTGGCGACTCTACACAAAACTCTATATTCAATAAGGCACTGGTCTAGTGTTTTCATTATCACTTATACAAATTCACTTTAGATTTACTTAATTAGATTGCATTATTGTTTCAGCATTACAATTTAGATCATTTAGAATTAACTTGTCTTTTCATCTGTTTTATAATTTGTGCCATTATCAATAGTTAGATTAATTCTGATCAAAGTAGTGATCACCTCTTTATTTGCTTTATTAATTAGAGGTTTACCCACCTAGGTTTGGCAGAGCCTGAAGTGAAGGGGGTTTAGCCATATCTACCCTGTGTCAGTTAGCCAAAAGCATCAAGAGAGCCTGGCAACCTCTTAGGGTTAACGACTTGCATTTTTGAGACCTAACAGAATTGGTGACTCTACTGGGGATAACATAGAGAAACCTAGTGGTAGACCATGTTATTAGAGTTAGAGAATTAAAAGGCATAACTCTGCTGGTGGAAAGAAAAACCCAGAAGATTGATTAGTCCTCTAAATAGAGGTGGCGACTCTACACAAAACTCAAATCAGTTTTCTAATAAAAGTGTCATAATGGATGGTAGGAGATCTAAAGCTGATGGTAAAAAATTGCAATCATCCCCACCTTTAAGGGCTCCTACTAAGAAAACTGGGATATCAAGTCAGTCTCGTAGTACTAATAACCAAATTTCTCCAGAGAATACCTTAGAACAGCCAATAACAACTCATAACAGCTTCACTCCCTTGCATGAATCAGATGAATTCCAATCCAACAATCAGTATACTCAGCCTGATCATGATAGATCTGATGATGTCCTTGCCCGGTACAGACCTTCCCTTCAAGAACAGCTTGAACATCAGGCTCAGATTATGAGAGAGATAGACCAAAATCTAGTAGAACATGACTACCAAGCGTCACTACAACAGGGTGAAGAAGCTCAAGATGAATTCATAGATTAGGTAACATCCACACAAATCCTTAATAGTCAGCCAGAAGACATGAGAACTAAGGATCAGATGTAGCAAGAGATACTTAGATTACAGGAAGAAATTGAGTTGGCTAGATTGAAAGAAGAAGAAGAAAAGATGAAACAAGAACTACAACAAATAAGATCTAGAACTAAGGTAACCAGTTCAAAGTATGTGCCTCCCCATAGGCAGGGTGGACATGTTCAAATAAGCAATCAAATGGGGTTACATAAAAATGCAAGTAGTTCATATACTTCAGCAACGCCACATGTTAGCCATGCCCAACAAAATATTCCACTGCAAAATCTAAGACCATCTAATGCACACAACCCATCTCAGCATATAGCTAATCCTTATCCACCACCTGGTCATCACTGTATTCCACCTCACCATCAAAATGTAAACATGGCACCCCACAATACATACAATAATCCTCCTCTGCAAAATAGGCAAATGCAAAGACCTCCACCTGCAAATACTGGGAATGTTCACCAACAACATCCACCGCCAGGGCATAGACATAACAATCAATATCAGCAACCTCCCCCATAACAGAATATGTATCATCAGCAATATGCCCAACCCAATATGTATCCACAACCTCCATTTGGATACCAATATTATCTGCCATACCCAAATATACCACCTCCAAATCCTACGAGTATGGCCAAACAATTTGATTTGACTAGATATCAGCTATATCCTTATCCCATGGATAATAGTTGGAGGAACAATGTGCCTAAGTTTACAGGAAGTAGTGAATTGATTACTGAAGAACATATCAAACGATTCAATGCTTTTATACAGGACATTGGTAAAGAATATGAAGATATAAAAATGAAACTATTTATGATATCTCTTACTAATGAAGCAAGAGACTGGGTAAATAGCTTACCAGACGCTTCAATATATTCCTTGACAGACTTCCACGATCAATTTTTAGAACAATTCAAAAATCAATGTGCCCCAGAATTTGCTCTTCATGAACTAATAACTATTCAAAAGTATCAAAATGAACAGGTGTATGATTTTAATTTGAGATTCACTAAATTGTATAACAAGGTCCCACAAGAATCCAAATTGAACAACCAAGCAGCCCTTAGCATATATTTGAAAGCATTTGACCCGAAGACAGGTTATGAACTCAGGGGCAAAAGTCCTAGAACCTTGGTAGAAGCACAAAAAATGGCTCTCACTACTGAAAATAATAAAAAGGTTGTTGGGATGATCAGAAAAAGAGACAATATAAGAGTTCCTCAAAATCCTAATCCTCTTGCAAACAAGCAAGAATACTCACATAAGAATGAAAGACCAAGGCTCCATGATATGCCATATCATACGAACTGGAAGGATGGAAAGCCCGTGGATACTAACAGGAGACATAACTATGGAAAAGACACCCCCGACCCTTTGAAGAAAAGTGGAGTCCATATGATAGAAAATAGTGCATGGTGTATGCCCTGTAATTTACCACACTCTCCTGATTATTGTGTTGTAGCACAATCAATACAAAAATATGAGGCATCTTATAACCCCGAGATGGATCATCACACTATAAATATGTTGGGTATCACACCTTTCACTATTGAAGAAGATTATTCGTCCGGCGAGGAAGCAGGGTATGAATATGATGTAGGAGCACAAAAATATAATGTGAACATAGGAAAACAAGAAGTATTTTTCGACCATGAAGAAGACTTAGGAAATTGTGAATATGACCTCAATGCAGCACAAAGTTACAATTGGCGAAAACCCTGTGAGGAAGACAGAAGAGCCTTAACATTAGCTGCTGTAGCACAAGCCAAAAATAGCTATAATCTGAGAAACAAAACAGTAAGTGCTGAACAAGGAATTCCCAGAAGTATATTTATAAAAAATCAGACTTCCGGTAAAAATGATAAAAGTAAAGCTGAGAAAACACCTCATGATATACCTCTTGTTGACACACTGAACAAAAAGAAGGACAACACAAAAACCGAGGAAAAGGGGCAAACAAAAGTTGATAGGTCGAAACTAAACATAAATCCCTCATTTGATATTGCTCAAGCTGTTTCTCAAATAAAAATATCTATGCCACTTCTAGAAATGATGAAGGTGGAAAAATATAAAAAATATAGTGGTGAAGATGATATCAAATGTATCAGACAAAAGACCCAAACAACATAGTCCTAAAATAAATATGCAACAAGAATCTACCAAAATACCTGAGGTGTACCTGGGTGAAACATTAATGAAAAATCCATCTCAAATAGATCCATTCTATATTACCTTGCTGATAAAAAACAAATTAGTCAGGAATTGTATGCTTGATTCAGGAGCAGCAATAAACATAATGCGCATGGATGTTATGAAAGAGTTAGGAATGTGGGTGGATACTACATTCAATAAATGTTATGCGATGGATAACAGATCTGTCCCTGTTGTTGGAATCATGAAAGATGTTGAGATAAAGTTAACATCTCATCCTGAAGCCTCTTATAGAATTGACATCACTGTGGTAGATATCCCACCTAACTACAGAATGTTGTTATCTAGACAATAGACTGCCATGGTAGGGGGAAGTGTGCAATTAGATTTATCTTATGCTACTATCCCATTGGGAACACAGGTAGTTAAAATCTATAGGGAGCCAAGGTATGAAGACATTATAGAGAAAATTAATCCAAATCAAATGATTTGTTTATGTGACATAGACTTTAGTACATTCAGGGTGGAAGAACAGTCTAAATTGCATAATACAGACCCAATTTACTACGAAGCCAAAATTGATGAAAATGAAGTATGGACCATGAATTTTGATGACGCATGTAGTAAGGCAGGAAATGGAGCCGGGGTGTTGTTTATATCACCGTCAGGAAAAACGTTCAAATATTCTTTTTCTCTGAATTTTGAGTGCACAAATAACATAACTGGATATGAAGCACTTTTAATTGGGCTAAACATTGCTAGAAAACACAAAATCAAATTGTTATCAGTGTATGGAGATTCTGAATTGATTATTTCACAAGTCAAAGGTAAATATTCCTCAAAAAACAAAAGACTGAAATAATACAGAAATGCAGTCCTGGATGATATAGAATTGTTTGATGCTTTTTCAATAAGTTGGATAGATAGGTCAAAAAATATAATGGCTGACTTCCTTGCAAACATAGCTTTGAAGAGGGATGACATTACCTTGACAGGTATTTCAGAAGTTGAGTCCAAAACTAGACCAACTATCCCAGACAACATATATAACTGGCAGGTTTTTGATAGTGATGTTGATTTACTCAAATTTTTACACTGTATAGATCAGTATGAAAATCAAGAGATTGATCTTAATGCTTTTGTTGAGGAGAATGATGGTAAAGAGACTTTACTTGGGAAAGAAATTGTCCAGCTTAAGACAAATAAAATCCCAAAGGGCTTAGTAGCGTTAGAAAGAGTTTTTGATGCCAATTATCGATCCATTACCAAAGAAGTAACAGTAAAGGAGGATGATGTGGAAGAAATAAATTTGGGAACTGAATTGTCACCTAAAAAGGTCTACATTGGAAAGAAAATAACCCCTGCAATCAGAAGCATGTTAATTACATTATTGAGAAAATATAAACATGTATTTGCCCGGTCTTATGATGATCTCAAAGCATATAGGGAAGATTTGTTCCAACACGAAATTCCACTTAAATTTGATGCTAAGCCCTATAGACAAAGACAAAGACCCATTAACCCTGTGTTAGAACCTAAAATGCATGAGGAACTTATAAAACTCAGGGAACCTGGCATAATTAAACCTATTAGGCATTCATCCTGGGTCTTGAATTTAGTTCATATTAGGAAGAAGAATGGAGATATTAGACTTTGTCTCGATTTTAGAAATTTAAATATTTCTTCCTTAAAAGATAATTATCCGTTACCCAATATGGAAATTTTACTGCAAAGAGTTATTGGTTGTGAGTTATTATCCATGATGGATGGGTTCTCCGGATACAACCAAGTAAAGGTTAAAGAATCTGAACAATACAAAACAACCTTTACAACCCCATGGGGAACTTATGTATACGTAAGAATGCCATTTGGCCTTACAAGTGCTGGAGCCATATTCCAACAAGCAATGGATGTTGCTTTTTAGGGTCTAATAAATGATATCATGGTTGTATATCAAGATGACCTTACTGCATACTCAAAAAAGGCTAAGGATCATGTAAATCACCTTGAGAAGATATTTATCAGAGCATTAGAATATGGTGTTTCCTTGAACCCCCAAAAATGCAAATTTGTAGTTTCAGAGGGGAAATTGTCTGGGCATATAGTATCCAAAGATGGAGTTAGGATTGATCCTGAGAGAATAGAGGCAATAGACAAAGTTCCTATCCCAAAGATAGTCAAGGCTATATAATCATTCTTTGGACAAATAAACTTTGTGAGAAGGTTTATACCGAACTTTACAGAAATAATTAACCCCATATCTAGTATGTTGAAGAAAAATGCAAAAGTTAATTGGACAGATGAATGCATAGAAGTTTTTGCATCCATAAAAAAAGCAATTAAAGGAGCTCCAGTGCTAAAGTCTCCCAATTTTAGTAAACCTTTCCAGATCTTTTCCTTTGCATCTTTTCATATAGTAGCAGCAGTTATGTTACAAAAGAATAATGAGGGTTATGAACAACCTGTTTCTTTTTTCAGTAAATCACTCCAACATGCAGAACTTAACTATGATATAATAGAAAAACAAGCTTATGCATTGGTGAAAGCTGTCAAGGCATTTAGACCTTACTTGATTGGGGCTAAGGTGATAGCTTATGTACCAAATGCAGAAGTCAAAGATGTGTTCATGCAGAGTGAAGTAACTGGGAAGAGATGTAGGTGGATAAATTGACTTCAGGAATTTGATATAGAAATTCAAATCACAAAACTAGTAAGGGGACAAGGGTTAGCAAAACTGATGACTAAAACAAATCTTGACGCTGCACAAGTATGTAATATTGAAAATGAAGAGGACATGATAACAAGTATTGAGAAGACTCCTTGGTATACTGACATAGTGTATTACCTCAAGCACATGAAATGCCCTAACGGATTTGATGATAATAAGAAAAGAACTCTAAAATTACATGCTTCAAAATATGTGCTTATAGAGGGAGATCTTTATTGGAAAAACAAAGATGGTATCTTATTATTCTGTTTAGATGAAGAGCAAGCAAAATCTACCTTAAAAGAGATGCATCAGGGAGTCTGTGGTGGCCATTTCTCAGCTAAAACCACAACACACAAGATATTAAGGGCTGGATACTATTGGCCCAAGGTTTTCAATGATGCCTATAGTTTTACCAGGAAGTGTGAGGCCTGTCAAAGATTCTTAGAAAGCTAAAATATCAAGGGGCATTACCCTTGAGACCTATGCAAGTTGATGCCCCGTTTCACCAATGGGGAATTGACTTTATAGGAGAAATTATGGAAAAATCAAGTGGCGGCCATAGATGGATATTGGTGGCCACCGACTATTTCACGAAATGGGTAGAAGCAGTGCCCACTAAACAAGAAACCAACAAGGTTGTGATCAAATTCCTATTGGAAAATATTTTAACTAGATTTGGGGTACCTTTGAGGCTTATAACTAACAATGGAATGTGTTTTAGATCAGATGACTTTAATTTTTTTTGTAAATCTTATGGCATTACGATCTCATATTCTTCTCCCTACCACCCACAAGGTAATGGGCAGGCTAAGTCTAGCAATAGAGTATTTTGAAGATTGTAAAAAGAATGTTGGACAATAACAAGAAAACTTGGGATTCTAAGTTGAGATTGGCATTATGGGCTGATAGAATCATGGTGAAGAAAGCCATTGGCAAATCACCATTTGAGTTAGTATATGGAACTCACGCTAGACTCCCGATATACAACATGCTGCCAGTGTGTAAGTTTATCCTCCAAGAGGATTGGGATGTCCCAGAACTGATGGAGGAAAGGCTAGAACAGCTAATGGAATTAAACGAAATGAGGGAATAGGCAATACAACAGAATAAAAAAATGTAAATGCAGATGAAGTACCTATATGACAAAAAAGCAACATTCAGAAAATTTGAGGTAGGTGACATAGTGCTTATTTGGAATGCCAGAAATCAAGAAAAGGGGAAGCATGGAAAATTTGATGCCTTATGGATTGGAGCTTTTGTCATTAATGGTAAGGCAGGGGAGGATTCATATTATGTACATAACATGTCTAGTGAGGAGCAAGAACTGCCAATACATGGGCAGTTTTTGAAACATTTTTTCTCTTAAAAAGAACCCGAGAGAAAAGAATTGCCAGTGCATGGACAATTTTGGTTAAACTCTCTAAATGGTCTTTTTCCATGCGCTGTAGTTTAGAAGGGTCAAATAACTTTCTTAAAGAGCTCTCTTATCAGGAAATAAAAGTTTTTCATAAAGTAATAACCCAGGATCTTCACCACCCTTCATAGTTCACCTGTAGTCAAATGAAGAAGGCATTGGTCTGCTCCTCTAGAAAATCTGGGATCTTGCTATGCCCACAAGGGGCATACATCCCCAAAGAGAGCCATTGTTGGGATTGAAATTCCCAGGCTACTTTTTGGCAAATATTAAGTTTCAATCATCCAAAGATTTCAATATGTGAGCATATATGGAAGCTTCAAAACAAATCAAATTATGAACTCAAATCTCGCTGTGCCGATGCACCGATGAACCTCCCGTCGGAATTCTTTTTCTTTTGTTAACCTGATATGACTCGATCAGTGAGATCTTCATTGTCGGTTTAACATCACGTTGTCTACCCAATATTACCATTCATGTCGATATGCGAAACTATTGTATATACAAGACATGACCTGTTATCACCGGTTCTCTTTACCGTTTCTACCAGTCACCTTTTGTATCCAACACAATGTACATTCTCACATACATTCTAAAAGATACATTCTAAAGATATATTCTCAATATGCTTTTGTGATATATGTACGCAATGTACATTCGGTGAAACAATACAAAGCTCATGTCGATACACAGTAATATACATCGCAGAACTGAAACGGATATGAAATACGGTTTTATTGTTGTATGTCTCGGATACATACATTGCTGTGTACATACAATGCGGAACTCAAAGGAAGTTAAAGTTTAATATAAAGGATGCATCAGACTTTATGTATATCGAAGAATGCATTTCATGGTATATACAAGTCAGAGTCGAAAATAAATGAACCATGGTTCATAAAAGCAAGGAGTCCGGAAAAGGAGATACAATTGAATTTGTATGTATCGGGCATTGTATATAAAGGTTGGATACAAGTAGTGGGTCCCGTCGCTTGCACATTGGGCTTGTATAATAATAATGTATATCTTCGATATACAAGCCAATATACAAGTGAAGATACATTCTAAAGATATATTCTCGATATGCTTTTGTGATATATGTACGCAATGTACATTCGGCGAAACGATACAAAGCTCATGCTGATACAAAACACAGAAACCCTAAAACGACATTAAAATCTGAATGGTTAAGATATTCTTTTGACAGTTGAAATATGGGTTTTTTGCAGGATATACACAACGGGGATCAAGTTATATAAACACCCATGAAAGGATCTTGAGCAATTGATAAATCATCGATAAGGGAAGTAATTATTTGAGTAAATACATATGTTTAAATAAATTTGTTTTGATCATTTGATCAGAGACTAATTTGTGTTTTATCTGGCCTTTTTAGAAATAATAAAGAAACCCTCGAAGGATATTAAGTAGAACTATAGTTAAAGATCTTTGTTTGACCCTGAAATGGTTATCCATTTGATGATTAAAGACGAGTATTAATTTTCCTAAATTTGTTTTATTAAGACAAATACTGTTGTTCGGTTATCAACCGTCACAACTATTGTAACTGGTCTGAAGCTTGTATGCCTCTCTTTATAAGAGATGACCAAGACCAGAATAGGGAGAATAGGGAGAGATTACAGAATAGAACAAGGGATACTATAGATTAGATTTGAACAACAATGCTAGTTAACTTTTAATATATTTTATTTCTGGTAGACCATGTGCAAGCATTCTCTGATGAAGTCAAGTCTGTGAACATGAAGCAGTAACTGTAGATTTCGGTATCAACTATCTATTTAATTTATTCAATTATATGACTGTCTCCTTTCAAAGTTTTCTCTATTATTCAATTTGAGTTATCAAGTATTCCTTCAAGTTGTCTATACACATTTGCTGTTATAGTGTGATAAGATTAACTGGTTTCTGCTTTTAGAATTAAATCCTTTAAATCTTTCATAGTAACTGTGAAGACATTGTCATGGATCTGTAAGAAGAGTCATATAGTTAGGGTTTGTATTATGTCTCCAATTTTTTTTGATAAATCTTTTACAATTGCAGTATTATTCTGATAGGTTCCTTCAAAGAGGGATTAAATCCTTTTAGATGAATGCAGGTAATTTGATTTTATCAATTGGATATATATAAGTATGGAATATTAACTATTTCCTTGTAGGGTTGTACAAGTTACATACCTATTCTTTCATGCCAGATAGTTCGAGTTTTTACCAAACGAACAGTCATTTATTTCATGATCATACTGACTCTATATTCAATAAGGCACTGGTCTAGTTTTTTCATTATCACTTATACAAATTCACTTTAGATTTACTTAATTAGATTGCATTATTGTTTTAGCATTACAATTTAGATCATTTAGAATTAACTTGCTATCTTTTCATCTATTTTATAATTTGTGCCATTATCAATAGTTAGATTAATTTTGATCAAAGTAGTAATCACCTTTTTATCTGCTTTATTAATTAGAGGTTTACCTGCCTAGGTTTGGCAGACCCTGAAGTGAAGGGGGTTTAGCCATATCTACCCTGTGTCAGTTAGCCAAAAACGTCAAGAGAGCCTGGCAACCTCTTAGGGTTAACAACCTATGTTTTGAGACCTAACAAATTCCTTCATAGAGGAGCACACTTCTTCAGATTTTTTTTCAATATAAGAGCAGGTTTTCATTAAAGAAGGAAATTCTCATCAAGCAAAGGTAGATTTTCATCAAAAGACTGATATTTTCATCAAAATCAAACCTTTTCTTCATCACAAAAATTAGATTTTTGAATAAGCAGGTCAGTTTTGACCAAGGACAAATCAGATTTATGTGTAAGGAGGTCATATTTCTGTATAAGGAGGTCAGATTTCTGATCAAAAAGGTCAACTTTGACCAAGTAAAATTAGATTTATTCTCAAAAGAATCAAGATTTCATTAAATCAGACCAGAAATCCATTGAATAAAAGAGATTAACTCTTCATAAAGCAGAGTTTTCATTAAATCAGATCAGAAATCCATCAAAATAGAACGGAGTTCTTTAGGGAGGAGTGAATTGCCCACAAGAGAAATGAAGAAAATATTTTGTTTACTCATGAATTTGGAATGAAATTGATCAATCATGCAAGTTTATTTCATGTTTTATCTTGGTATTTCATTACATTCAAGGATTTTTGTTCACAGTGACTACTCAAAATTTCCTTTGTTTTGTAGGAACTAAAGACAAGGATCTGAATGTTCGAGGAGGATGATCAAGATGGATGCAAAGAGGAGTTCTAATTCTGGAGAAGGGGACTGCTTCCAACATCAAGAGGACTACACATGAATGCCAAGGGAAGATGAAAGACTTCAATGATAAGGAAGGCTAGCATCAAGATCATCCACGAGAGAAGATGCATTTCCAATCCAGCATCGAGGAATCCAACATCAAGAGAAGTCCAATCCTTAGAAATCCAAGAACAAAAGTACATTGCACCATTCATTAGGAGGATCAAGTTCAGCATCAGGAAGACAAGGGTTATGCCAAGAATTCCACACCAAAGACAAAGACTCAAGTCAAGTGCAACACAAGAAGGAATTCCCAAGTCCAAAACACACTCAAGGGATAATTGAGGGGATATGTTGAGGTGGCATCCAACCACCATCAACCAATCAAAGCATCCCAAGTGGCTACAAAAAGGACAAAATGAGGTGGCGCCCTAATACATGTGTCAACTTTTCATTGGACAAAATGTTGGTAGCCTTATCTACTTTCTCATTAGGGTTTTGACTTGATCTAATCTTGGCCCTTCATTGCATTTTTGGAAGCCTATATAAAGGCCCATATTCCTCCTTTTTATTATTCACTAGACATTAGAATAGGAGAGGAGGATAGAAAAAAGAAAGAGAGTAGCAGTTGTTGTTCATTACTGTAATATTTCTCCATTTTTGAGAGCAATCTAACTTCAAGACATTAGCAGATTGTTGCAAAGACATCTCCAAGTTAATACATGAGCATTGAAGCATGGTGTTTATGGCATTCTTTAGATGTGTTAACATGGTTTTCCAATTTTCCTAAAGCAAATCAAAAGCTCCATTGTTGCAGATCTGTTCGTTTTAATTTCAGTTTCATTTTTAGTTTTCATTACTTAGATTGGTGGAAGATTTTGTTATTGATGAATGTTGAAGCCCCTTTATGTTCATACCATTTTTGATTTGTGGCTTGTAAGTTGCAGTGCATGGTTAGTCTGAACACTTTGATTGCTTGTTGTATAATACATGTCTATGTTCTATGTATGAGTAATCTGAAAATCATCATTGAAATACCTCAGAAGATTGCATCATCTCTGTGTAGTTGTTATCTCATGGCGAAGCAAAGCATGGTTGTGGTTTCACTAAGTCAATAGCAATCCTTGCATCAAAGTAGATTTCTAACCCCTTTCCCTTTTGCTTTTCTTTCAAGTTTGTTTGAGAAGTTCCATTCATTCACCAATCCAAGGAGTAATAGATTTCATCCATGTCCATGAAGAAGGAACAATTTAGTGTAAGTCCCTTTGTAATTACCAGCAAGATCACATCATTTCACTGAGTTTATCCCTATGCATGTCAAGACTTGACATTCAACGAACCTTGGAGCAGTCTCACTCGATCACATAGTTTAGCGTTTGAGATGCTTTGTTCAAGAGAGGATAGAACACTTAGTGTTTTATTCTAAATGTTGTTGTTGTCATAAAAAAACACATCAATAGGTTCTTCTCGAGGTTTAGGAACGTAGATTGCATTTACTATTCTATGAAAGAATGATGGTTTAGGAGTCGTAGTGGAATATTCAATCAAGATAAAGTCCTTGAGGGCTTCATCTAACATATTGAAGTCATCACAACTAAACGGCTCATTATACACATTAAATTCTCGTAAAAAGAAATCCGACATTATAACATGTTCTATTTTTCAACAAGAGAAGTGTACTTTGCAAGAATGAAAATGAAATCTTTATGCTAGGCTAACTTTAATGTTTTTTTCAATGTAAAGATAATGTAACATTTAGAATATAATGCATAAACTATGAGTGTAATGAAAATGTAATCTAAATCTGATTTGGAGCAGCAAATGAACTCAAATATGAGAGTAAAGGATGCTAGTTCTTTAAGCACGGGTTCACAAAAATGTTAAGTGTGGAAAAGTAGAGAGAATGATAGCATGTATAAACCAAATCAAGCCTCTCTTTTCACATACACTCAACATTAGGAGATAGGAACCGAGCTTGTTCACTATGAAGGATCAAGCTATTGATTTCTATTCCCTTTTATGCTATTGTAGATGAATGGATGCTCCTATTATGTTTTCACAAGCTTTAGGTAACCTTATCACATGAAACCCTAATTGTAAAGAATGTTGAAATAGATTGATTTTCAAAACAAAGACTGCCAAACAAACTACAGAAATGCAAATGAGGGGTGTCGGTGATTGTGTACTCAGAAATTGGAGGCTTGTCAGACTAGGGTGCCCACCCTGTAGTCCAGAAAGTTTTCTGATGACGAAACTTTCTGCGCCAAGTATCAAAATATCTGAAAAGGGTTCTAGATCTCATATTTGAAGCCATGTTAGACTAGGGCACCTGCCCCGTAGTCTCGAAGATTCTCCAATGACGAAATAGAAAATTCTGTGACGATCGTACCTGCAATACCTGTTCTCCTTCCACTCCTTTCTGCCAGATCTTTTCGAATGTAACCTGCACATACAAAAGAAGGAGAAGGATGGTAGTGGCTATATAGGAGTTTGCCTTAGTCAAACCCTATCTTTGGTATTTCTACCTCAACAATAGCCAATGATAAAGTATGTAGATGTGTGTGCTCGGAAATCAAGTGTGTAAGCATAAATGCAAGATTCTAAATGACTCAAGCATCAATGATAGATCCATAGAATGTTTCACTCAAGGAAACAACAACTCACCTCAAGGAGATGGTAGTGATGAAGACTTGTAGAACAAGAAGGCAAGGCAGCCATATCCGCGGAGGATTCCAAAACTCAATTTGGAGGCTTCAACCCTTCTCCCAATCATACAAAGGGCTTGACAAAACCCTAGGAAGAGAAAGATAGACTCAAGATCTTGATTCCTAATCTCCACCAAATATCTCCATGATAGCAAATATCAATGTCTTCAAAGAGCTTCAACAAAGTGCAGACCTTCAATAGTAGCAGTAGCATAATTTTGGCATAATAAACTTGCATATAAATTGTGTGATAAAATGATTTTCAAATCTCTTTAATTACCTAACCTTAGAAATGCAAACACTCAAAATAACATGCCGACATTGTGCGGAAACCAAAATTTAAATTTGGAATCTCGAGGTGCACGGATCAAGCCAACACCCCTCAAAAAATCAAAACTCAAAAATTTAGGGCTGGACTAGGGTGCGGGTGCCCAAGTCCAAGACCCAAATTTCACTGAAGGTTTGGCTTAAAGGGGTCCAAAACATCTGGAATCCAAGGTTTGTTTTTGGGTTTTGCTAGTTATTGCTTTGAAATGTAACATTTTATCGATAAGGTACACGTCAGTCAGGGTTTAGGTAGGTCCAAAAACAAAAAGCGTAAGAGGACACCAAAGGAGAGGAGCTAAACTATGCAAAATTGTGCTAATCCATGCAAGACTACAATTTCTGACATAACAGCTCATAGCGTCCAATTCCCCCAATCCTTGATTGATATTTTTAAAACTCCTTATGACTTTTAAATTTGCATGAAAAATATTTATTTATAATTAGATTTCTATTTATAAGATATATTCTTAATATTATAAATATCTTTTAAAATAATACTTTATTCATTTTAAATCTAATCAAGGAATATATATATCAATTTATTTAAGTTAGGATAAACACTTCAAATATTTATCATAGTAGACACTTTATGCAATTCTAATGCATTTTAGTCGAAAAACGTAATAAATACATACATGACCAACTTATGTAATTCATAGAACATTCTATAGCGACGAAATCACATCCATTAACCAACTAAAAATGTTTAAGCAAGACTAGTGACCATATTATGATGCATAATAGAGTCATTCAAAGATGTAAAATGACATGAAACTACATGAGTGTGTGCATGCATCAAGTTTATCCATCATGCCATCTCTTTCACATCTCTACCTTAACCATGTTCTCATCTTTGACATTTCTCTTGCCCTTAGTCGCACTTAGATTTCCATTAATAGGTTAGTCCTTATAATCATAGCCGAAGCAAAATAAGATGTACATCCATAATCATACTAATAGTAATTGATCATTAATCAAATTTCAAAATAGCATAATTTATAACATTAATTATAATTACTTTCACATACACGTGGAATCACACATAGTAAAACAATCATAGTAAAATGTCCAATAATCTAAATTATAATAAAGTCTATAAAATGAGATGTGACATTTGTACTCAAGGATTGATATGATCTCCTCTAAGCTCATAGAAAATATGAGCAAATTTGTTGGACATTGCAAATTTTACACATTTGTGGACGCAAGTAACTTGCTTGCTAAACTAACATAAGAAGGTGGTGGTGCAAGTGACCACAAAGTTTCACCAATCAATTTAGTTGGTAGAGTACGAAGAATGTCACTCCAAATTCTAGATTTTGGCAATGAGGTAGATAGTCCCAAGGCAATTTAAATTTAACATGTTCAAAAATAATTACATGTATAGAATATTCATAGATGTAAAAACTAATTCAACCTCAAATGTGATGGGATTGTGTTTAACAATATAATTTTTGGATGTACTATAATATATCTGCCATTGGAATTAGAAAGGCTGAATGCCTACTATTCATAATCTGAAACACAATCATGGTGTTTGAAAACTCGATTTTCACTGGTCCACAAGTTGACCCACATGACCTGAAGGTTTGATGTGGTCTGTCACCAAAGAAGGTCTAGGTCTAAAACCATGCTTCAAATTCTCCAATGCACCATGCATTGGCAACAAGATGATTTTATCTTAGGGACTCCACCCAAAGCTTAATTTGATGATCTACCTTGCCCATCAAACATTTTTTTTCTACGGTTTAGTTTTCATTATTATCTTTTGCATTACAATTGATTTTTTAATTCACGTCAATATTGTAGTGGATAGTAAGTTGGATTGGTCATCTAGGAGTTTAATACCAAATAAAAATTGTCTTCAACTTAGATGCAAGAAAGTGATTGGCTTGATCATTAGAGATCATGTTTGGTAGATTGTTTGTTCATTTTGAAGAAAAAATATTTTTTGATTCAAGAAAAGTTGCCACATGTAGCTTTCTACTTTGAAGGCATAAACTATTGGGCATTTTGTTCCTACACAAAATAAGGGATTCTCGTGTAATTGTGCTTGATAACAAGAACATCACATGCGACAATTCTTACATTTAGTGATACCTTCCAATTCATCTCACAATTCAAATCAATGCTAAAAGCGATCCTTTAGGCAAAAATTCCAGCTAATCTTAAACCTTATGGAAAGACCATGATCCAAAGCCACATAAAAAAAATCAAAGTGAACTTGCATTCAATCTCCATAACCAATGTCAATGAGAGGCATGCTAAAAAGGGAACTTGAAATTAGACCCCATAAGTAATATAAAAATAATAATTAATATAGAAACAATTAAGTAATTTAGCCGAAGGCATTCCCTATGGCAAATGAAGCCTTGGCTTGGTAGATCGACGATTGGTATTAAGTGAGGAGCGTGCAAGACGATTGAATCATCGTATGTCATCTAATTTTGTTGTTCCCTTTTGTTTGTCGTATCTCCTGCGCTGATTTATTTTATGTTCATTTATGCTGCCACTTTATCTTTCTCATTTTATTTTTATCTCCTCAAAAAAATTCTTAACGTGTGATTGTTATGACAATTGCTCAACTGTTGTGATGTGCGACAACGACAGGATGTAAAGTGCAATTTAGGGCATGTCCCCATGCTGCTTAGCTTATTTTAGCTGGTAGTCACTGCTCAAGTTTTTACGAGATATTTGTGCAGGTAGTGACCCCATGACTATTTTATTTTTCTGCTTTTTTAAGCAGTTATCTTAATTTGTATCTTTTACTCTATAAAAAAATAAAAATAAAAATTTTTAATTTAAAAGAAAAATTAAAAAAAAAGAGGGAAGGAAATATATGTAGGCACACGACATATTTTTTCATTATGCAATGGCTGCTTATTTCCAACCCCCTCTTTTTTCCACAGCTTATCTACAATTCCTAAATAGTAGCTGCTCCACAAAAATAGGGAAAGATTATATATTATCTTTCCCATAATTGTAAATTTCCATGGGGCCACTCTAACTGCTTAATTTTAAGCAAAAAAATAACTTAACCAGCCGCATGGGGACATGGGGTTATTTTGTTACAAGTAAAAGGCTACTTTCTTACAGCGGACCATGTCCCCGCATTTGAACTATACAATGTAGATGGAGGTTTACAACTGTCAAAGAGTAAATTTCATGAGTTGTGAAAATAAAAATCATTGATAGGCATGTTTAGAAAATGGTGAAAAAGATTGCACATATTTTGAAACATGAAAGGTATAGATTCAATCCATAGAGCTTGGAACACATTCCATAGAGTTCGGAGTGTATGTACACCGTCCCGTACAATATTTCTGACAGGAATTTGTGTAACTTCAGATATTTTTGTTCTGAACCAAGCAGAGTATTTCTAAGACATTTTCACTTATGTTTTGGTCCCACATACCTAATATAATTAACCTTTTACCTATTTGTTGATAAGTTAGGATTTTTTTTTGTTTTATGTGTTCTTTCAACTTTTGTAATTTTATTATATGTTTGTAATTCAAAGGTTTTATTGGTTAGTTGGTAAAGTTGAATGGCTCTCAAGAACTTATCATGGATGTACTATTGTTGTGCAAGGCTAGAGATATCATAAGGGATGAGGCTGGGATAGTTCTCTAATTAACTTTGGTGAAATGAATGCTTCATATTTTAACTCTTAGTCAAAAAGAAATATCAACTTCGACTCATGCTCCCAATACCAAAAAATAGTACTTTATAAAAAATATATATTATTATTTGTATTTTTTATATTATTTTATACTTCTATATATTTGTATTTAATGATTTTTATACTATATTTAATATCCTAAATTTTTGGTTTCTTAGAAGACTAAAAATAAATACACCTCTAAGAGGCTACGCTTCTATAATCTTTAAGTAGAACATGAGATGAACATCTCATTTGATACTCTACCTACTAGGGTAATCCGATAATACCTTTACATCAAAATGGTCTAGGTAGTCATGACAATGTCCACAACCCATTAAAACCTCAAAACCTAGCATAGAGACCTCATGCAATCTCACAAGGTTGGGAAGCATTTGATTCATTTATTTATTGATTTATGCCTAAATGGTTCTTATTTAATATTCATTACTTGCTTATAGCCTAATTTGGGGGCATCATGTTTTTCAGTCCATGTGCTTTCATGCTTATCTCTCATTATTTTACTACATGTTTATCACACAATATTATTTAGACACTTATTCATAATTCTTATACTTTGGTTAATGGTATCTTTACCTCTCTTATTTCCTCCAATTCCTTACATCATTTGTATGCAACTAATTGAAGGTGGGGCATATTATATGATCATTGATGTTCTTTCATGTCTATGGTCACAATGGCCCAACAGATGTCCTAAACCATAATTTGATATTTAGAGTATGGTTGTAATGGTCCATTGAGGTATTTACATCTCCTCCTTTGGTGATTATAATGATTGGCTTCAAGCTATATGTTCATGACTTCACAACATCTTTGGCTTTATGTTGCATGTTCATGGCTTCACTCTACATCCCTAAAGTTACTTGATTTACCTTTTCCACTTATTTTGAGATTGTTGATATTGTTTAAAACCATTTATGTTAATGCATAAATTTAATTTTTTTAACATGTTACTTTTTGAATTATGCTTGATTTTGCATGTTTCAAGATGGATCACTCATTGCAAAGAATGCATCAACACATAAGCATAAGTTGCTTAAAAGGAGGTAGGTAGCTTTAGAGTTGTGTCCTCTCTCTCTCTCTCTCAAATATATGTAACTATATATTTATTTTATATTTTAAATCTATATTATAAATATATGTATTATTATATATATTAAAAAACATTATATATATATATTGCTCGATAAGTGAGGGCATTTTTAGGCTGGCCCACTCCAGCGGAGGTCACAAGGGGGACCTCCTCCCCATCGAATTGCCACCGCCACCATAGCCGAATCGCTAATGGTGCAGCCTTGCTAAGTCTGCCACCACTGTAATCATGCCGCTTGTGGCACGAATCACCATCGGTGAATTCGTCACTGTACACCACTACTGCCACGACATGTCGAGTTGTGGAGACTAGAGTACACTAGAATTCGAACACACTCCACTTAAGGACCACGGAGTGCCAAGAGTCACCTACATAGAGCCACAACCATTTAGAAGCCAAGATGTCTTTGGTGTGATTTGAACCTTGGTCTCCACAATAATGACCAAGTGGTCTTAACCACTAGACCACACCCACTCGACATAAATATAAGTTTAATATATTATATTAGTAATATATTATTATTTAATAATATTTAGATTAACCTAAATACACATATTAAATTATTATCTAAACCAAGCAAAACCCTTGTTCAATTTACAAATATTTACTGAAGAGAATGTTTAGCTAGCAACACCAAATTTGTCTAACTCTCTTTATCTCTCTAATATGCAAGTCTCATCATTTCATGGTATGACAATGAGAATGAGAGAGAAAGAGAGAGGGAGAGAGAGGTTAGTGATGCATGAAAGGTAGAGGAAGAGAGAAGGGGAGAGACAGAGGCAGACAAATACAGAGAGAGGGAAGGGGAGAGACAAAGAGATAGAGGGATACAAAGAGAGGGAGAGAGATAGAGAAAATGAAAGAGAGAGGTTAGAGATGTATGCCCCCTCCAATTACTTGCATGGAAAAGATACAAAGAAGTGGAGGTAAAGAAATAAACATGGAAAATATGCAAAGAAGTGGAGGTAAAGAAAAAATACATATATTCTATGTTTGATGTTTGTTTATATATTTTTTTTTTATTATATATTTATTCTTTATAAAAATTATATATTTTTTGTTCCATTTATTAAATTAGCCTATAAGAAATCTAACAACTTAAGAGAGAGATATGAAATGAGAATGAGAGAGAAATAGGGAGAGAGAAGGATAGACATGAGAGAGAGAGAGAGATAAAATATATGAAGTATAGAGAGACTATGGAAGGAGAGGGCTCGTAAAATGATACACCATTTGAAAAAGCCAACAAGGTACATGTCTTATGTACAAAAGTGTAATGTCCCTTTTGTAAATGCCCTACTTTTTGCCCCAAAATCACAATTCCAAGCAAATCAAGAAATGAAATAGAGTTAGTGATATCATTTACCAATTTAAATTGTTGAACAAGATAGATCCTGGTTGAGACCTTGCAATCATATTAGATATTCATTGAAAGCATAATCTATAAAATAGATCTTTCCTACTAGGGTTAGGAACATTATCTTAATCATGTGATATACCTAATTCATTAATGGAGTTCAACCAAAAAGGTTTAGGATAAGGGAGCATGATAGGGTGCCCGAAGTGATCCTCTACCCTAGGCCCAAGAGCGGATATACCATCCCTCTTGGCCTCATGTGGCCTTCTTCCATCCATATGAGGGGGTGTACCTAGTGAGGAATCCTCTAGTAGTTCTCTCTTCTTGCCACCCTTGTTCTCCTCCCTATGATTGGGACTCCTTAACCCAATTGCCAACCATGGTAGAGGTTTGAGGGGAAACTACCATAGGGTGTCCGGAGTATCCTTCCCTTCTAAGCCCAAGGGTGGGGCACACCTTGCACCCCCTTGGCCTCATTGGACTATTAATCATCCACCTGAGGTGGTGTGCTTAGAAGAGGACCTCATAACTCTTCCTTGTATTCCCTCGTTATTCCTATCATGGTTGTTTGCAACATTTCACATTATTGTCTATATTCTATATGAGAGATTATATAATAATATAATATCATTAGGTTGCATACATATCCTTCATATGTGAGTAATTATGCATACCACAATACTTGCCAAAATATAAGACTACTATATTCTAAGATGCAAATATATTAGCCAATGTTGACTTCTTCCCTTGTCTACTAAGTGCAGATATATTTCTGAATATGATCCCCTCTTTACAAGTCTGCCATAGATGATCTTCTTTTCAATTCTAATCCGCAGATCTCCTCTTGTAATCTTCTGTTTCATTCTACTCCACATTGTCTCTTTTTATATCATGGTTTAATGCCTAAGAGAGGCCTCTATTGAGAAGGAATGACTTTATGATAAGATGCATTGTTTACAAGGGAGGCGTCTTTTTCAAAATGAGTTAGCCCCTATTTATAAATCTTTACTTAACTTTGCACTTCTTCATAAATGATGTCCTTGATGTAATGTATATACAGATCGCTACTCTAGATTGCTGCCTTTTTATTAATTCAGATTGCCTACTTTTAGATTAGTCATGCATTCATATTTATACTATTCTTGGTGCTCCATACAAGGTAGGTCGACCATGCTAAGAGCAATTAAACCTTTAATTTAAACGCATTCAAAGGAGGGTCAGCTATCTCTTAGGGAAGTCAACTAGTTTATTAAAGTTACACTTTAAGTTTAAATCTTTTCCTTTGGCATTCACCCTCTAAGTTGGCCCAAATCCATTATGATTTGTTCTTCTCTTTTGAAGATCGACTAGCATGTAATGTTTTCAATTTGGTGGGGCATTACAAAAAGAGTAGCCAATTATTCAGGATATTGAGCATAGGTATGCATGTCAACAAAAAGTCGTCTAGGAAGACCAAGATCTTGCTTACCTACATATCTAACCATAATTTTTTTATTTTATTTTTAATTTGTCAAAGAGTTGAATTTGTAAAAAAAGTACATTTACATTAAATCTATTATCTATTTTATATTTATCATTGAATTATATAATACTTTATATATAAAATTTTAAATATAACTATATTTATTTGACATATTTGGTATTCTAGTATGATGTTTATTTGCAGGCCATTTTGGTGTTAGAATGGTTTTTATCTCTTTGGATTATGGAAGCAAGCGTTTGTATGACAATGGTAAGAGCACAAAAATTCCATATGGAGGGATTTAATGCATAGGGGACCACATTTAAAAACCACATGAAAGGAGTGAAAGAAAATCAATAATGGTTGGGCCAACATTAAGAGCACATTTTTTTTTATTGAATGAAGCATAACAAATACATATAGTTACACAGCTGTCAAAAAGAATAGCAGCTGAAAAACAAGAGCAGCTGTACACCACAAAGAGCAACAACAAAGAAAATACAGCAAACCAGAAATCAGCTAAGGGACTAGCTGATAAAACCAAGCTAGTTCACCGAACTAGCAGTAGGAAGATCACACTGTCACAGCAACTTCAAACTTCATCTGTCACAGATCTCTCACCCAAAGACCATAGTCGCTAACTGAAGAAGTTCGGATGAGAGGATCCAAAGTGAAACACTGTATAGAATGCTTTGACTGGAAGCTGAGAAAGAAGATAATGCCAAATTCCTTTGTCAGAAACCCCTGTGTACATGCATCAAACTGTCAAGCTTGTGTCAGTTGCTGAAATTGTCCCTATTTTCTGAACTCCCTCAATACTCTGGAGCTGTGACTGAAGGTTGTTGATGATGTCCAACAGCTTGCCATTAGCTGTCCACTGATCTTGGAGACAAGAAGACAAATTGGATATGTGGAGGGATAGAGAGGAGCAGACCATATGCCAAGGCCTTGATAAAATGATTAATTCAATTGGATGGCAGGCCTCTTTTTTACTAACAAAAGTTTTTCCGAAACGAGATTGAACACAATGGGCTCCCATGACATACAATGCATGTCATTTTTGAGGTCTTGAGATCATTCCCATATCATCTACAAATTCAAACAATTCAAAGTTTTTCCCTTCAAAATAAATATTTTTTTAGACAATTACAAATTCTCAATCTAAAATTATACCATGTCTAGATTTAATTTTAATCTATTTGAGCTCTAAATTATGCAAATGTGTATAATTGATGACTAATAGAATGCAGGTGAACCCAAGTGTAGTGCGTGAACAAGAATCTACAAAGAAGATGCATGCAAATAGAGACTAGACACCAAACCTGAAAGCTCACTGAGAGACTAATAGAATAGTGACAAAGAGAAACAAAGAGGGAGGGAGGGAGAAAGAGTTAGAGAGACGAACAAAGAAGTGGAGAGAGAAAGGGGGAGAGAGAGATGACAAAGTGAGATAGGGAAAATAGTGAATGAGAGAAAGATATATATCAATAGATGCTCACTAACCCCATATCCACCAAGGTTTAATATCCTTTGCAAACAAAGAATCTGCAAGGAAGCCCTTTTGACTACATTGCATAACATCAAGACAATTGTTCCTACCACTTCTGTGTTGCATGCAAGGTGCCTCATGTCTGGAAACATGTAATCTATCTCTCATATTAGAAAGAGCATTAGCTACTATGTTCTTTCCTTTAACACACTCTATATCAAAATCATATGCTTGTGGTTCACCTATCCACTTTTGTTGTTGATCATTCAAATCTTGTTGGCCAAGAAAGAACTTCAAGCTATTATGATCTATTTTGACAACAAATCTTCCACATACCAAATACTTGTAGTTCATTTTTAAATTTTTTTTTAAAAAGTTTGTAAGGGTATCGATCTAGAAAAAAATCACCTTTGGATCGGTAGTGGAATCTTAAAGAGTTTGAGCAAGGCCCACCATACTTTTACTATTTGTATAGTATACCAAAGGGTGTATGGACAAACCATATCCTTATTTCTGTATGATGTTGAACTAAAACTTGTGGATTCAAAGTCACTTTTAGTTTCAACTAGAGAACGTGGCTACATGCATAATCTTCCTATGAATAATTATTTCCAAATTTTACCTTCACCACCCATGACAATTGAAGAGATTTCCTAAAACACAAAATTATTAGCCATAATGGGATTACAAAACTAAGCTTAATTGCATAAACATAGTGGCAAAAAATGTTATGTTCTGTGATAGACTTGGGGCTACAGTTAAGCATTCTAATGGAAACCCTACATTAAAGATCAAGGTATGGTACTTTTACAATGTAAAAAATGGAGCTCATATGGGTTGGTCCATGTCATCTAGCTCCACTCGAGCCTCATGAAACGATACTTATCATATCGACGATCCAACAAGAATAAAGAGAGTGACTTTCAATCGGTCATTCCATGCCAATGATCCATAGATGGTAAGAGCTTTACCAAAGCGATGCAAGATGATTCAAATAATCATGCCCATTTATTCTACCTTGTACCTTCTATGTACAAGTGGAAAGAAAGGAGAACTTTTGGATTAACATTTTCCAACTATCAACACCTTATAATGACTAGAACCTATACGTTTGAAAGCATCCATTGCCTATGTGTATCGAATGAAATGCTAAGATTGAGTAGCAGAAGCCCACAATTTTTGATAGATGACGGAGAATGTGGCAAATGTGTAAGGTTGTGGATCTGTCAGCCAACATAGATGATGCTCCAAAAAAGTTTATTTAACTCCTAACATTGGAGAAATAATGAATTCTGGTTCATGGGATTTATTAAATACCACAAAACTCTCAATAGCGTAATATACTCTCTTCCATGTCACTATTTCCAATCCTACATAATGACATATATGGGCCATAAGGATACAAGACAATCATCATTCACTTAAATACATGGCAATTGAACTTCCACAACTCTTCTGCGTACCATTGCACACCAAGGTGCAATTGCTAGTATTAAAATTTGACTGTGTTATGGTGTTGCTAACCCACTCTAGCATACAACACCATATTGAAAACAATGCTCGAACAGATGGCATCACCACATAATACCACCGCCAAGTCCCCACCATATTAGAGTTGCCACAAACGAGCTACTTGGAAAGTGGCGAGCCAAAAGTTTGTGCCAGGTATTAATATCCACTGTCCATACTAAATATTAAATATCGGACACACAATCCAACATTCCATATTGAATAACACGATCAATATACGTTGGGAGATGGTGACTGATAATTCGGACAGACCGTCTACGAAATGACGGCGCCACTTTGCCACCTGTTCTACGCTCTCATTATGCAATGCAATCATCTCAACGTGCCTGTGCTTTTATTTGACACCTCTTTCTGCCAAATGCAATGCTCTCAACGGGCCTGTGCTTTTATTTGACACCTGTTTCTACTCTGTATCTTTACATTTTAACTTGTTCCCATGTCTGTAAAGCAGCCCTACAGCCATGCGAGTTATAAAAGAGTTCTGCGGCTGCCTTTTCCTCTGTTTTTTAATTCAGTATGGTATATATGCTATGACAATTAGCCCTCCATTCCTTTGCTACACCTAAATGTTTACACAACTCAACTATGGAGAAATCACAAATGCGTGCCTTTGCTGGCTGGCTGTGGTATTAATTCTGACACCCATAGTTTAGATCTTATTTTCTTTTTTTAAAAACCTAGGTCAGGGTTTGATTTTATTAATTTCGGGTTCTTTTTTTTTCTCAGTTCAATGAGAGGTGGGTGGCACGAAGCATCTGAGTGGCAGGTAAGGATATATTTGAGTCCTTGCTTAGGCTATGAAGCTTTTCAGTGTTTGAACAAATTCATCCTGCATTGTCTGTTTTACAAAAGGGCTTTTTCAGCTAAATGTGCTATTCATGTATGAAAGATGATCTGCATTGCATGCTTCACAAATGGGAAATTTCAATGAGATATGTGATCTTACCGAGGAAACCCAAGGCTTCCCCAATTAGCTTAAAAGATCACTAAACACCCGTTCTCTTATTTATGTGGGGGTGGACCATTGGGACCAATTTTTTACTGTCTTTTTAAGGAGAATTTTGTATACATCCAAATCAATCTGTAAAATACTGCACCAATCTATCTGATTATTCACTTTCTTAAGGGCAGCTATGAAGGCATTCCGAACAGCCATCATCTGCTGCAGCCTCCTGATTGTCTGGTACAGCTGCTGTGCTTGTCTGCTTTAGTTACTAGTGGATAATACTGTATAAATTTCAAATAATTCAAATAATATATAAATTTTAAATTAAAAACATGCAAGATTCAAAGCAGACTATGAGGCGGTGTTTGGTTTCCTATGCCATCTTACAACTTAGATACAAACCTTATGAAAGCTGTCAGAACAGCCTGTAATGCTTTGTATGCGTATGAACTATCCGTTTTGTTCCGCACACTATTGTGTAGGGTGCGGTCTGGTGTGGTTTGTTTTTCTCTGCAAATCATGACTCCTTTGGCACCTGAATTTACATCTCTCTCCATGAATGTTTTATTTTATGTTATATTTTTATGGGCTTTTTGTCACCAATTAGCTGTTTTTTGGGAAATCTTGGAAAATATATTTTTTATCACATTGGAAAATTTCTTACTGTCCCATTGACAGATCTATGTCTCTTCATGCCCCAAAACAATTCAATGTCCCTTTACGCCTTATCCAGAAATATACAAAATCCGGCTCCCAGGCCGCATTTTCTTGTGGAACAGTTGACTGAGATAGCTCTTGTTTCATTTGACCACCCTCTCATGAAATCTCATTCATATTACGATCTTATCATAGTAAAGGTGATTATACACCGCTGGCCTGGTACTACATGGCATCAGTCAAGGAAAGCCAGAGGCCACAGGATTTTGTGGACTTTGGGCTGGGACAGCTTCAATTGAAGCTGGGAGATCTTAAGAGTTCTCTCTCAAATTTTGAAAAGGTTCCGGAGGAGGTCCACCCAGAGAACTGCGAGAGCTTAAAAGCTGTAGGCCGTATATATGCTCAGCAAGGCAGGCAGAGAAGGCTGTGGAAATTTTAAGAAAGGCAACTCGCATAGATCCACGTGATGCCCATGCATTTATCAAGATGGGTGAGTTATTAATATCGTCAGAAGAAGAGCAGAGAAGAAGTACCCATTGAATTGTTCAACAACATTGGGGTTATTCATTTTAAGCGTGATGAACTAGAGTTGGCTCAACAAAGTTTTATGGAGGCATTAGGAAATGATGTTCTGCCTCTACATAAATCTTTGTGGTCAGTTTTGTGCAATTTTTACTTGTAGGATTCTCACAGTTAGTGAAAAAGGTAGTGTTCATGAAGGAATGGAAAAGATGCGTAGAGCCTGCTCCACTTAATCAAAATCCGGCTCCCAGGCAGCAATCTCCATCCCACGTGCTTGATAGGATGCAAACTCGGGTGGAATTGCAATCTCCCCGGAATGTCGTCCAGAGACATCCTGCGAGTTGGGCCTAAATTTGATGGCCGTATGGCTGTATTTAGTCATTTTTACCGTAAAATACAATAAAAAAATTTAGGAAGATTATATAACATGAAAGGGTAGATTTTATACAAACCGTAAAAAATCTTATAAGATTGTAGTTAGAGATATGCTTAATTTATGATATAATTTTTTAAAATTATATCATAAATTAAGCATATCTCTAAACACATGAAAAGCAACCTTGAATGGATAACCTTCACAAAAAGTTGCTTGACAGGCAGGGTTGACTGTTAAATTTAGGCTCTGAGTTAGGCTGTGACCGTTCTGGGGGCTTAAATTTCACAGTTGTATAGCTGTATTTAGGCATTTTAGCTGTAAAATACAACTGAAATTTTGAAAAGACCATATTATATGAAAGGAGAGATTTTGGACAAACTGTCTAAATTTATATAGGATTATGATGATATATATATTTGGTTTTTATATAATTCACTTATACTAAAGTATGCCATAGTATTTTAAAGACACCATTGAAATTTGAATAGATAACTGTCATAAAAAAATTGCTCAACAAGCAAGGTTGACTGTCAAATTTAAGCCCTGGTTCACTCCTGGGATGGCAGGGCATCCCCATGCCATTTAACAGA
The DNA here is from genome assembly GCA_027924645.1 of Cunninghamia lanceolata. Classification (NCBI taxonomy): domain Eukaryota; kingdom Viridiplantae; phylum Streptophyta; class Pinopsida; order Cupressales; family Cupressaceae; genus Cunninghamia; species Cunninghamia lanceolata. The sequence continues at coordinate 4,029,665 of BSBN01000923.1, forward strand.
AGACCTTAACTAAAGAAATTGACTCAAATAATTGGACAATGTAAGGTGTAGATTCATTCCAGAGAGCTTGGAGTGCATGTACATCGTACCGTGCAACAGTTATTTGAGCCTCTTAAAGGATTTTATTAAGAAAACACTATTAAAAAAAATGCAGTTAAGCTCTGTAAATTTTCTTTTCATGATTGTTTATGAATTTCTAAACCCTCATTAGTCATTTCTATTTCCTGGGAAGCAGGCGAAATGAAACCAGAAAAGAAAATAAATATAATGGTGATGGTATTCCACTTTTTCAACTTCGCAGTCCCTTCGGACCCCATGCCATCTAGTACACAGTGACTCCTTCATTCATTCTTAAATTAAAAAAAAATCAATTTTTTTCACTTAATATGAGTTGATTTATTATTTTTAAACCTTGAATACTCCCTTGAGTTTGATTTTTCTACTAACCCCTGCCCATTGTTTGCAAATAGATAAATTGCAAATTTCTACTTTTACCACTTAAGCTCATTACATTTGATCTCTGTCATATTTATTATCTCTTATCAAAGATCATCTATCTCTTCAGAGTTATCTCTTGTCAAAGACTAACTATTTCTTCTTTAGATAAGGATATTTAAGATAAATTAAGAGCTCAAATAACCAAACAGTGTAAGGTGTAGATTCATTCCCGAGAACCCGAGAGCCTGGAGTGCATATACATCGTCCTGTAAAAGCATTATTTGAGCCACTTTAGGCAATTCTATTATTTTTAAAGGCATTGACTAAAGAAGCTCAATATTTCAGGCACGGTAAGGTGCAGATTCATTCCAGAGAGCTTGGAGTGCATCCTAGAGAGTGTGGAGTGTATGTACACTGTCCCATACAAAAGCCCTGACGAGAAATTTGAGCCTCTTTAGGCAATTCTTTTTAAAATTTCTTATAGTTGTACAAATTTCCAAACGTGAAAGGTGCAGATTCAATCCAAAGAGCTTGGAGTGCATTCCATAGAGCTCGGAGTGCATGTTCTGACTGTACAATATTTCTGACAAAGAATTCGCGCAACTTTAATCTCTTCCATTGGTTTTTGTAACCCTCTGGCTATACACACAGAGTCTGTACTTGGTGTGGTAAGCTCCACCCCAATCATTAAAGAATAGTTCATGTTCCCGTATCTGCCCTATCTCTGGTGTTTAACTATATATATATGCACAAAATGAATTTGTTGATTAGGCTTTAGTAACTTTCAAGCAAATGCTATTGGCAGGTGTAAAGCCAAATTCCACAACCTTTGTCAGCATCCTTCCTGTTAGCTTTGTTCAATAAATAAATAAAATATATATAGAACAAAGCTAATAAGAGCATTACATAAGAGATGAAAGTCACTGTGTAGGCGTGTATGTATGTGTGTGTAGAGATATGTATTTATATATATACACACATATACATACATATATATTATTGTAAAGGAATTTTTTTGTCAAATGTTAATTTAGGCTAATTATGCCGAGAGGCGTTCTACACTCACGGCAAGGGCTAAAAGATTCAGATTCCCGTAAACAATTAAGATTCAGATTCCCAAGTAAACAAAATTCATAAAATGTGTAAATAAATAAATTCGTGGAAGCCAAATGGATAGAAAAATAGAAAAACTGGGGCAATTATGGAGTGAAATCTTTATCATGTTAAACAAAAAATAAATAAATTCGTGGAAGCCAAATGATTAGAAAAATAGAAAAACTTGGTCAAGTATGGAGTGAAATCTTTATTACGTTTGAAGAATATGAAAAGTCTTGCAGCATAGTCTCTTTAAATTAACTTATGTGAGCATATCAAATATTTTAACTGCAAGTAATTTATAAATGCCAACAAATTGGAAGATATCTCTGGGCGTACTGTAGATATATTTTTTTAAATATAAATATACTAGTTAAGTAAGTGCACCCAAAGCAAGCATGAGTTAACCTAGATAAATAAATAAATAAAATATATATAGAACGAACCTAATAAGAGTATTACATAACAGATCAAAGTGACTATGTATGTGTGTATATATATGTGTAGATATGTATCTATATATATACACAGTTTCGTCGTTTTTCTTCTGTTTTTTGCCTTACTCCATTGGTGTGTTAGGTCATTTGCTGTCCTGTATCTGTAGTATATTAAAGTATTATTATCATTCATACAGATCAAACTCTCATTTTATTGGCACAGTAATTCAGAACTACAATTATTATCATTCATTGAAAATTTCAAACGCATCGATCTGACAGTTTTTTAAAATCTTCTGGCCAGAGCAGATCATTGATTGTGTTTTAATTATTTTATGTTTGTTTCACTAGAGTAAATCTGGAGTTAAAAATCATTAATTGCTCCTATTTTGCCTCGGATGCTTAGTCATTGAAACAATGAAATCTACACATCCATGTCAACCATAGTTTTAACCAAAAAAAATGTTATTTTTTTAATGATATGTTGCTGACTGGCATGTGGAATTTTTGAGGAAATTAGAGCTCACGAAAAGTATGTTTAATTTTCAAGCCGACACAAAGGAATTTATGTATTGCTTTGTAGTGTTGGTTTTTTCTTTTGCTTTTGCTTGACTTGGCTCTTAACCAAGCAGGTACTCTTCTTTTCTTATCTAAATAAGATTCAAAGCAGACTATGAAGCAGTGTTTGATTTCCTATGCCATCTTACAACTTAGATACAAACCTTATGAAAGAAAATGCGTTGTGCTGTCAGAACAGCCTGTAATGCTTTGTATGCATATGAACTATTTGTGTAGGGTGCGGTCTGCTGTGGTTTGTTTTTCTCTGCAAATCATGACTCCTTTGGCACCTGAATTTACATCTCTCTCCATGAATGTTTTATTTTATGTTATATTTTTATGGGCTATTTGTCACCAATTAGCCATTTTTTGGGAATCTTGGAAAATATTTTTTTTTTTCACATTGGAAAATTTCTTACGGTCCCATTGACAGATCTATGTTCCTTCATGCCCCAAAACAATTCAATGCCCCTTTACGCCTTATCCAGAAATATACTCGTGCTCCACTTAATCAAAATCGGACTCCCAGGCAGCAATCTCCATCCCACGTGCTTGATAGGATGCAAACTCAGGTGGAATTGCAATCTCCCTGGAATGTCGTCCAGAGACATCCTGCGAGTCGGGCCTAAATTTGATGGCCGTATGGCTGTATTTAGTCATTTTTACCGTAAAATACAATAAAAAAATTTAGGAAGATTATATCACATGAAAGGGTAGATTTTGTACAAACCGTAAAAAATCTTATAAGATTATAGTTAGAAAAAAATATATCATAAATTAAGCATATCTCTAAACACATGAAAAGCAACCTTGAATGGATAACCGTCACAAAAAGTTGCTTGACAGGCAGGGTTGACCGTTAAATTTAGGCCCTGAGTGAGGCTGTGACCGTCCTGGGGGCTTAAATTTCACTGTTGTATAGCTATATTTAGGCATTTTAGCTATAACATACAGCTGAAATTTTGAAAAGACCATATCATATGAAAGGAGAGATTTTGGACAAACTATCAAAATTTATATAGGATTATGATGATATATATATTTGGTTTTTTTATAATTTACTTATACCAAGTAACTAAAGTATGTCATAGTATTTTAAAGGCACCATTGAATAGATAACTGTCATTTAAAAATTGCTTGACAAGCAAGGTTGACTGTCAAATTTAAGCCCTGCTATCCCCATGCTATTTAACGAAGACCTTAACTAAAGAGAGGGACTCAAATAATTGGACAATGTAAGGTGTAGATTCATTCCAGAGAGCTTGGAGTGCATGTACATCGTACCGTACAACAGTTATTTGAGCATCTTAAAGGATTTTATTAAGAAAGCACTTTAAAAAAAAATGCAGTTAGGCTCTGTAAATTTTCTTTTCATGAATGTTTATGAATTTCTAAACCCTTATTAGTCATTACTATTTTCTGGGAAGCAGGCGAAATGAAAACAGAAAAGAAAATAAATATAATGGTGCTGGTATCCCACTTTTTCAACTTCGCAGTCCCTTCGGACCCCATGCCATCTATTATACAGTGACTCGTGTGTAACCTGTACACTATCCTCTTCATTCATTCTTAAATTAAAAAAAAATCATTTTTTTCACTTAATACGAGTTGATTTATTTATTTTTAAACCTTGAATACTAGGTATATGTAAGAAATTAAGAATCAATCCCTTGAGTTTGATTTTTCTACCAACTCCTGTCCATTGTTTGCAAATAGATAAATTGTAAATTTCTACTTTTACCACATAAGCTCAGTACATTTGATAATGCTCTGTCATATTTATTTATCTCTTATCAAGGACTAACTATTTCTTCCTCCTCTTCCTGATGATGGATTGATGGATTATTGAGTATGATCCGAAACGTTGAAACAAAAACATACACAGTTGATCCAGAAGCACTCTCAATACTATCATGGACCCTGGAAAACTCATGCTTATTATAACTATTTCTTCTTTATATAAGGATGAAACATAAATTAAGAGCACAAATAACCAAACAGTGTAAGGTGTAGATTCATTCCTGAGAGCCTGGAGTGCATATACATCGTCCTGTACAAGCATTATTTGAGCCACTTTAGGCAATTCTATTACAAGCATTATTTGAGCCACTTTAGGCAATTCTATTATTTTTAAAGGCATTGACTAAAGGAGCTCAATTTTCGAGGCAACGTAAGGTGCAGATTCATTCTAGAGAGCTTGGAGTGCATTCTGGAGAGAGTGGAGTGCATGTACACTGTCCCATACAAAAGCCTTGACAAGAAATTTGAGCCTCTTTAGGCAATTCTTTTTAAAACTCCTTAAAGTTGTACAAATTTCCAATCCAGAGAGCTTGGAGTGCATTCTAGAGAAGTGGAGTGCATGTACACTGTCCCATACAAAAGCCCTGACAAGAAATTTGAGCTTCTTTAGGCAATTCTTTTTAAAACTCCTTAAAGTTGTACAAAATTTTCAAACGTGAAAGGTGCAGATTCAATCCAAAGAGCTCGGAGTGCATTCCATAGAGCTCGGAGTGGATGTTCTGACCGTACAATATTTCTGATAAAGAATTGGTGCAACTTTAATCTCTTCCATTCGTTTTTGTAACCCTCTGGCAATACACATAGAGTTTGTACTTGGTGTGGAAAGCTCCGCCCCAATCATTAAAGAAAGGTCATGCTCCCCTATCTGCCCTATCCCGGGTGTTTAACTTTATATATATGCACAAAATGAATTAGGCTTTAGAAACTTTCAAGCAAATGCTATTGGCAGGTGTAAAGCCAAATTCCACAACCTTTGCCAGCATCCTTCCTGTTAGCTTTGTTCAACAAATAAATAAGATATATATATAGAACAAAGCTAATTAATTAAGAGGTCAAAGTCACTGTATGCGTGTATATGTGTGTAGAGATATGTATTTATATATATACACACATATATATAATTGTAAAGGATTTTTTTTTCAGATGTTAATTTAGGCTAATTAATTAAGTGCACCCAAAGCAAGCATGAGTTAACATAGACTAGCAGTTGCACGGGTGAACGTGCAACGGTTTTGCCGATAGGCATTTGTAAATTAAATATTTTTGAGAAGTGTTTGTGTTTCATGACTTGCTGGCATTGCATTGTTTGAGAAAGGTAGTGTAATTTATGATTTATAAGCATTGTAAGGGAGTATCAATTTGTAAAGTAAATGTTTTTTGAGAAGTGATTGTGTTTCATGACTTGTTGGCATTGTATTGTTTGAGGAAGGTAGTGTAATTGTGATTTATAGGCATTGCAAGGGAGTATCAATTCTCAGAATATAGTGGCTCCTTTTGCGTATATTTATGTAGTCAGTTTTTTGCTGCATCGTTCTTGAAATTGTCTATGGCATCAGTTGTCATGCTATGTTTTGCAATTTAAAAATATGGTTTTTTAATTACATTCTGTTGTGTAATAAATAACTATGTAATATTTTGAGTGACTCCATACTACTATGACAAACCTTGACACAAAATTGGACGCATCGAGTGGATTATTGAATAGATTTTGTACATATATCTTTAAGAGGAGGGAATTTGTACATTTCGTTTGGATTCATATGTTTTGGAGTATATTTTAGCCCCATCTAAGTCAAAGAGTGGAAAGCACTATTGAAACTTTAATTGTATTGTGAAATCATTATTCTTCTCTAAGTAGTGTCGTTTTGAAAAGTGTTAGGAAGGTGGAGACCACATTGCATTATATGGCTGACCATGCTTGTTTTGTAGTGTATTTGTCTAGTTGCCTCCATTGTTTTGAGAGTGTCTTAAAATGCAATTTGTAGCCTCTAAGTAATTTTAGCGTGTAGGAAAAACATTTATGCAAACAATATTGACTCATCTTTATTCTAATATTTGGAGATTTAATACTATAGAGCTACTTTAACTTTGAAGAGACCAATTTAACAACGAGAAAGCTTAAGGGAAAAACAAATGCAAGTACAAATGGGAAGCAGCGGCAACTGGTTCCCAGCTGTCGCTGCTCTTAAAAAAAAAAAAGAAAACCATGCCTTTATAGTCAATTAAAGAATAATTTCTTCTGTAGAATGTGTGTTCATATGTGAAAATAATATTCACCTGATAATCAAGTATTCTCCACATTCTCCACATAATTTGTAAGCAAAGCAAGTGTTTGAGTTTGTATTTAAAAAAAATTAAAAATTAAAAAACTTGATTGACTACACAACTGAAATTAATTATACACTTCCAATAGCTTTCCATTTATTAAACTTCCAATTATGTACACAATTGAAACAAATTATACACTTCCAATAGAGATTTCTTGTCAAACGAAATATTTGGAGACTTAATACTATAGAGCTAGTTCAACTTTGAAGAGACCAATTTAACAACGAGAAAGCTTAAGCAAAGAACAAATGCAAGTACAAATGAGAAGCAGCGGCAACTGGTGTCCAGCTGTCGCTGCTCATAAAAAAACAATAAAAAAACCATGTCTTTATAGTCAATTAAAGAAGAATGCTTTCTATAGAAAGTGTGTTCATTTGTGAAAATAATATTCACTTGGCCAGAGAATCAAGTATTCTCCACATAATTTGTAAGCAAAGGAGGTGTTTAAGTTCATATTTTAAAATCTAAGAAAAATAATATTTAAAAAACTCTAAAACAAAAAAATTAGAACATTTTGATTCACTATATAACTAAAATAAATTATACACTTCCAATAGCTTTCCATTTAATAAATTATTTTATATAGTAAACTTAACCAAGTCAATAAATTTAAACATAAACAAATTAACATTTACATTTAAAAAAATTATGGCTTCCTCAATATGGATAAGTGCAATACATCCTAGCTTAGTTACATCCTAAAACACAACCAATAAAAAAAATGTAAAATAATTAAAGAAAACATAAAGGTGAAAATGAATGGGAAAAAAAAACGAAATAATGTGCTTGCCCCAAAATGATGCATGTCAAGCTAACAACATATCTCTTTGTGGTCTGATATATATCATTGCCTACTAAGAACATATCCCTAAGAACATATCCTTTTGATGATTGGAAATAAATAAAAAACTATGAGCATAACTCAAAAACAAATTCAACTTACATAGTATATTTGCAAATTTTAGCCCATTGAAAGTCCATTTGGAATCAATTATAGCCGAATCCACAAATCTAGGCTTAGCATCAATGGACACTTTTCTGGGTTTGCTCAATACAGATCTATGCAATCATTTGGTATTTTTAGATTTTCATGAAAATACCCTTGGTTGAAGAAATCTAGAGTTGAAGTTGAATTTGTCTTGATCAAAACTCTTTCACCCTAAACCTTTTCACCCCAAACTTTCTATATAAATGAATATGTTTTTCAAAGTTGACATCAAATTATATAGATTCAATAGTTTATGCTGAAAAAGTTTTGATTAAAACTCTTATGGTCACACAAGGGCCACGTTGTTTTGGGAGAAACTTTTTTGTCCGAAATATTTTGGGGTGAAATTGTTTCACGGCCCAAAGTGTGACATAGCTCTGAACTTTCAACCACTACTAATGTTATTACTATTGAGCATGAGGTTGAAGATTATTATCACAAAGCACGTTTGGAACAACAACAATTTTAAAACGTGGTGATGTGAGCTATGAGAAGTTTTAAAATTTTATCTTTTCCAATTGCTCTTGAAGTGGATTATATTTAAAACTAATTTCTAGAATGAAATATTCACGAAACAAAACAAGAATCTTAGAGTGGGGTCACTTCCGCACTCATATATAATTTGTAATGTCTATACAAATTTTGTTTATGAAATATTCACTATCCCACAAGGAACCATATTACCCAATGATTGATGAGATAATATTATATTCTATATAATGTTTAGTTTTTAATTTTAATATTTATATATATTTAATGTTTTTAATATTTATATACATTTCAATATACAATATTGTATATTTAATATTATAGTTAGTAAATATTTTATATATTTATTATTTTATTTAATATAATATTTTTAATAAAGTATATTCAAGGATTATTACTCTATGCGAAAACACGATAGAATATATTTATAGGACTAATTGTTAAAAATGGTTTTTAAAACACTTGAAATAAATAGTACGATATTTGTAGGCTATAGAGCCGTCGTCCACTATGTACAGAACACAGTTTTGTCTCCATCAATTAATGTGCAAATGTATTCTCTAGAGCATACGCATTTCAAAGTAAAAAACAAAAAAAATTACCCAAATAATGGTCGGTGGCTTTTTCAAAAATAAAATTAAATAAAATAACTCTAGCCTATCTATTGTTGTCATGCCCTCTTAGCATCCTGTTCTAAATTCTATTTAATACAGATATAGGTGCCTTGTAGTACACCTTTTTGGTTGGCTTCCCATAATTTTAATTATATAGGCCTCTACATTTCTCAGTAATAATCTAATTAATATTATAAATTAATTATGATTTGTATACAAAATTTTAAATATTTTATCAATACTAATATAATATTATTTTTATTCAAACTATTTAATTCAAATATATTTATGATCTTAATCATATTGTAATTTAGCTGTATCTATCACTCATGATCTAAAGTCACTTCTCGTTTTTGTTTTTGGTTGGTGAGGCCATTATTAATAGACAATTTTATAATATTTATTAAAATAATTTATAGTTTATATTATATAAAATATATTATATAATATATATACATATATAACTATGGACTAAATCTGATGTCTATTATTCATATATAACTAAATAATAAAAATAAACTATATAATATATTTAATCTAAATATATAGCTTTAAAATATAATACTCATATATATATATATATATTTATATTCAAATATATATATTCAAATTATAATTTATTTAAAATACAAAATATCATAAATTAAATATTTCAAATTTTTTATTCCTGAAATTTCACTTGTATTTCAAGGCAAAAATAAGGCCATACCCTATCAAATTGGGTCCCACCATATGGTAGGTGGGTAGGTGCTATGTATCCGCCGGAAATTATATTATTTTATTATTATTATAATTATATACTTTCCCATCAAAATCGTAAATACAATACCTACAAAACAACACTTGCACTTGCACAAAATGCGGACGCGTTTGGAGATTAAAAGTAGTTAGTAGTTATAACTTTCTCACAAATAATGAAATGTAATATACAATTGTTAAATATTAAAAATATTTTAAAATTTTTATATAATTTTTAGAAATTAAATTGTGTTTTACTTTAAAGCCATTTTAACTTAAAATAATATAAAAATAATAATCAAAATATATATCAAAATTTCTTTATTATTGTTTAATATAATAAAATATTTTTTATTTAAATATAATTTAAATTATAATAAGGGAAGAGGAAATAATGCAAAATATGCAAAAGTTGAATTATATGGAGAGGAGGTGTCTAGCTTCGTGCTAGTACATTGGGTATCCTCTGCTATTGTTAAAAAGTATTGCAAATTTAAAACTAAATTGAATCTCTTGAGATCAAAGTAGTTTGTAGAAAAAAAAACACTTGTACACTCACACACCATATTTATTCATTGTGCCAGCACTCTTTTTAGTCCCATCAGTGGTTCTCAGGGCCTAAATTGGACAGTCGACCTTGCTGGTCAAGCAATTTTTTTAGGATGGTTATTTATTTGAAGTTGCCTTTCAAATATTAAAGTCTACCCATTTTAGGAAAAATATATATAAACTAAAAATATATATAAAAATAATTACAAAGAAATTGTGACAGTTCACTTGAAATCGGACCTTTCAAGTGATACAGTCTTCCTAAAATTTTAGTTGTATTTTACGGCTAAAATGACTAAATATGGCCATAGGGCCATCAAATTTAAGCCCTGGTGGTTCTTGACCACTTTGACCATTTACTTTTTGGAGATATAATAAAATAATTTGAACCCATTAGTATATGCTTTTCTAAACAAGGCCCTCACACACTACACTTTGCATTATGAAGCTAAGTGCATGCCAAGGGTGCCCATGTTTTATTGTTTGATATGTAGCAAAGTTCTTTGTTAATTTAAAAGCAAACAATCCATCTTTAATGTCAACTTTAGCCGTGCACGCCATAGTATATTCAATCTTTTTAAGTTGTACTTGTCATTGTCCATCAAACAAGCAAATTATAAGGAAGGCAGTTTAATAAGTTCTCAAATAAAATTGTTGAAACAGCTTATAATACTTCAATTATAAGCATTTCTACTACAACTATAAACATCGAGGCCTGATATGTAATGGTAGCTAAAAACAAATATCAGATAAAAAGCTACAGGTGAGAGCAACTTTGACAACTTTTACAGCAGGTTGGTTAAATGATTGTGCAACACGGGTTTTGCATGATCTTAGTGGTGGTGGTAGTTGTATATATGATGACACATCTTTAAAAAATATTCATTTCTCTCTCCGGTTTTTGCGAAATCCAATTCTATATATGCAAGTGTGTAAACACTATAAAGCATTGATTCTATTTAAGTGACAGCTATTCAGTGGTGGAGAAGAATCCATTGAGGTGTCAAGTAAGGCTGTTCTAAATTGTGGAAGAGAATGAAAGAGCAGAAATATTTAATAAAAAAATCAACTGCAGACATTATGGCCACGGAACAGGAAGAAACCAGCTTTTCTACCTACAAGTCTGCACACAAAATTTACAATGGTATATAATTTTTTCCATTTCATTTCTACTCACATTTCACTAAGTTGCCTTGCCTTTTATAGACTGTTAAATGCGTGGATAGCTGTTATCATATATATGGTTTATGTTGTGACTTGTGTGTTTTGTAGACAGAAATTTTCAATTTTTTTTGTTGTTAGTTACAAGTTTCAACTGTGTGTACATTTTGGGATATTCAAACCTCATTCTAATGCCTCTAGGATTGGTCTGGGGAATTATTGGCATGGTTGTTTTAGGTGCTTTCTCACCCTATGCCAATTTGCTGCTTGCAAATCTGTATATTATAGATGACCAATGCTTTATCAGATACAGAGATTTAGTTGGTCATGTATTTGGTGAGTACTTAAACACTCACCCTTGTAATATAGATTATATACAGAACTATGTGACTTGTTTCCTCTGCAACTGATTGAAAAAATTGAGATAAATTTTATAAATCGTTTGTTTAAGTTCAGCCTGATGGGACTTATGATTCCAATGCAGTTGAGTATCATGTGAATTATCTATCTAAATATTTTTTCCAATAATAGTATTTGAACACATAATAGATGCTATTTTAATTTCATAAGATGAACTTCATATTTAACCAGCTTCCTTCAATGATTTTGGAACACTTAGAACTGTATGCTATTTTCTGCAAAACTGGCAGTGGTGGGATTGTATATTATTTACCATGCAGGGAAGAAAATGTACTATATAACCTGGGCTATACAGTTTGCACATTTCATACTCTGCAATATGGGGTTCTTACTACTTTCTGGGAGAGCTCTTAAGGTACTCCATTTTGGCAGAATGATACATCAAGTCATGATAACTCGAAGTAGATTGAAGGCTTGTTCAATAAATCCTGGAAATTACTAAATTTTACCATGATTTACTATGATCTTTTTCGCCTTGTCCATGGTTCGACATTTTGCATACATTTCTACCAGGGCAGTTGCAACCACAACATCTGACAAAATTCCTCTATCCTTCATGCTTTGATGGATGTCCATACCCTGTTCCAAAGCTCCCATTTTGGCACAGGCAGGGAGGATGCTGGCAAAGGTTGTGGAGTCTGGATTTACACCTGCCGATTGCATTTGCTTGAAAGTTTCTAAAGTCTTCTCAAGAAGTTCAATTTGTGCATATCCTGCAATCATTGCAGTCCATGAGACCACATTTCTTTGAGGCATTTTGTCAAACAGTTCACATGCTTTGTCTATGTTCCCACATTTTGCATACATGTCTACCAGGGCAGTTGCCACTACAACATCTGACAAAATTTCTCTATCCTTTATGCTTTGATTGATTTCTATACCCTGTTGCAAAGCTCCCATTTTGGCACAGGCTGGGAGGATGATGGCAAAGGTTGTAGAATTTGGCTTTAGACCTGCCAATTGCATTTGCTTGAAAGTTTTGAAAGCCCTTTCAACAAATCCATTTTGTGAATATCCTGCAATCATTGCATTCCATGACATTACATCTCTTTGAGGCATTCTGTCAAACAGTTCACGAGCTTTTTCTATGCTTCCACATTTTGTATACATGTCTACCAGAGTATTTCCATTTACAGTATCGGACAAAAATCTCCGTTTCATTATGCTTTGATAGAGGTCCATACCATGTTCCAATGTTCCCATTTTGGCACAGGCAGGGAGGAGGCTGGCAAAGGTTTGTGGAGTCTGGCTTTACACCTGCCATTTGCATTTGCTTGAAAATTTCTAAAGCTTTTTCAACAAATCCATTTTGTGCATATCCTGCAGCCATTGCATTCCATGAAACCACAGTTCTTTGAGGCATTTTGTCAAACAGTTCATGGGTTTTCTATATGCTTCCACATTTTGCATACTTGTCTACCAGGGCTGTTGCATCTACAAAATCTGTCAAAATTCCTCTCTTTTATGCTTTGATGGATGTCAAAACCCTCTTCCAAAACTCCCATTTTAGCACAGGCTGTTTGTACGCTAGCAAATGTGAACTGACGAAAAAGAAAACTGACGGAAAAAAGAACAGCTGGCATCGGAAAGAGGAAATCCGGACCGGCGTTCGACAACTTTCATGCGTCAGACAATTTTCCGGGACAAAATGTCCCACATATAAGCCTATTGGCTAATAAATAAATAAATAAATAAATAAATAAAATATGTGTAGAACGAACCTAATAAGAGTATTATATAACAGATCCAAGTGACTGTATGTGTGTATATGCGTGTAGATATGTATCTATATATATACACACATATACATACATACATACATGTGCGTGCATGCACACCCACATTATTATACAGGAAAAATAAGTTTTTCTAAATGTTAATTTAGGCTAATTACATAAATGCACCCAAAGCAAGCATGAATTAGCCAAGATAAATTAATCATCCGGGAATGGATAATTGAAGTGATATTTGTGAATTTAAATGCAAAGGGTAGAGTACCTAGCTATAGGAACTATGATGAAGAAATAATTTTGCTGTGCAGATTCTGGTCACTGAAGGTACACAGGAACCAATTCATCATGTTCAGAGGAATGTCTCTGGATTGTAGTGGATCCAGAATCTTGTGTGGTTCGAATCTGCACCTTGTGGTATTGATCCCCTGCTCCATGGTACTATGTTCTAACCCTGCGGGTAGAACTGCTATGTATATGTGTGTGTGTCTATATATATATAGATACATATCTATACATCTATACGTAATATATACACACGCATATATACATACATATATATTTGTAATGGTGAAATTTGCATACCCATGTCAATTCCCGTTTAGTTTTGGGCCCAATTGATGGGATGTCTTAATACAATTACATATGTATATACATGTATGTATGTGTGTGTATAGATATCTATACATCTACAATACATATAAGCAATATATGTATGTATATATGTACATATATATTATCTACATATATATAAAATGTACATATGTGTGTGCGCGCTTGCATGGTTGTTATCAGAGTGGAGCAAGGAGACCTTAATAAGAGGTGTTTGAGGCATGAAGGGACATGGAGCTTTTTAAATAACATGTTGGAGAAAGAGGGGAACTCAGGTGCAGGATATTGTAAGTGGGATTTTTTGTCTCTTACATACCAATGCTGAATGTGAAATTCTTTATTTGTAGCAAATGCAAAATATAATCTTAAGCTAGAACGCAAAAGATCTCTATGTCCATAGTTCATTGTTTTGCAGTAATGTGTGATATTTCGTTGTGCCTTTATTGCAGATATGAACCTTTGATGTCTCTGTCATAACACAAACTTTTTGTCATTACTCCTAGACAACTATATACCCTAGCAAGTAGCAACAAATCCTTTAGTGTTGAATGTGATGTATTGGTAAAAGGCAAACCAATGAAATGGATAACCCCAGTTTCTTCACTCCTTTTTGGCCATGACCTATCTTATTCATCACAATAATTATTAATATAATGTAGTGTACTTTATTTTGCATGGTGTACAATAATACAACATAGCTTACCTTCCAACTTTGATGGAGGACATATATTCTTTGTTATGGTGTCTGTTTTGTGTGTTATTACTTTGGTTGTGTTCCCAAGTCGTAAAGTATGAACCTATTGATCCATATTGATTGTTGCATTTTTTATGTGTGTTCAAGCTTCATACAAAAGAACTGGAAATAGTACTGTGTAAATTGAATGCATTCCTTTAGCTTAAGATTTTTTTTTTTTTAATATGAAAATCGAGTGCTTTGTTGCTAGTAGGATGCATTTGTTTGGACACTCTAAAGGTGAGCCTAACACCGTTGCCATACTTTTCAGGTACCTTTATCTTGCGGAGAAAGTTGATCCTCCTGTTACATTGAATTGCTAACATCTGGGTTTGTTATAGAAGGTTAATTGCTATAGTGTAGAAAAATGGATGGCTCAGCACCAATCTTATCAACTTTTCATGATTGTATTGAGATTACACTACAAAATTCCTTCAGAAAATTTAAGCTTCAATGATTTTTTTGGTTGTAAAATACAGCTTAAAAGAATGGTTACAAACTTTCATACCATGAATTTCAAGTTAGGAAATAGCATATTCCAATGTACCACAATCAATGCACGTTGGGAGATGCTGACTGGTGACTTGGAGAGGCCGCCTCACAAATTGATGGTGCCAATTTGCCACCTATTCGCCACCCTGTTTACCCTTGCCACCTATTCGCCACCCTGTTTACCCAATGCTCTCAACATGGCTGTGCATTTATTTGCCATCTCATTTTCCTCTCTATCATCTACTTTTAACTTGACCTGCTGTCTGTAATGCATCCCTACTTCATATGGAATCCTATTCATGCCATTTAAGTTATAATGGAAGAGTTCTGTAGATCCTTTTTTCCCTCTCTTTTCCTTCTTTCGTTGTGGATTATCCAGTATGGTATATATACTACGGCTATTAATCCTCCATTCCTTTGCTACACGTAAATCTCTTCGCCAGTCAACTATGAATTAATCACAAATGCATGCCTTCGCTGGCTGGCTGTGTTATTAATTCAAACGCTCATAGTTTACTTCTTATTTCAATGTTTAGTTCTAATTTTCCTTTTGTAAAAAAAAGAAGTTAGGGTTTGATTTTCTTAATTTTGGGTTTTTTTGTTTTTCAGTTCAATGAGAGGTGGGTGGCACAAAGCATCTGAGTGGCAGGTAAGGATATATTTGAGTCCTTGCTTAGGCTGTGAATCTTTCCAGTGTTTAAACAAATTCATGCTACTGTGCCTGTACTCATTTTCTTAAAGTGTCTGTTTTTGTGGCGAATTATTTTCAATGTGCACGCTAGAGCTATGTAGATTTCATTTTGGCATAAGCTGGGAGGATGGTTGCAGGAGTTGTAGAGTTCAGCTTTAAACCTGCTGATTTCAATTTCTTAAATGCCCATAAAGCCTTTTCAACAAAAACATTTTGGACACACCATGCAACCATGGCATAGCATCTGGTGGAGGCATTTCTTTCAAAATCCTAAAAAGATTTGGGGAAAATGCCATCATCCTACAATCATGTCCAAATTTGGCGCTTAAAAGTTGGCATTTTCCTGTTTGCTTCGGCAAAACTGGCAATATTTGATAAAATTTGCATACATTTCTTTTGTAAGATGTGTTCAGTATTTGTATGCATTTTAATGATGGACCAGGTTGTTTTCCTTTCTTACATAAAAAAGAAATGAATGATTGCTTACCCCTATTTATAGACAATTGCATTGCATGTAAAATCAAAGTGGCACTTAATAAGATATGCACTATTGATATATGAAAAACGTCTATAAATTGCATGTTTTACAAATATGTGCTTTTGATGTATGAAATATGATCTGCAATGCATGTTTCCCAAGTGGGGAATTTGAGTAACATATCCGATCTTACTGAGGAAACCCTACCCTTCCCCCACGAGCTTAAAAGATCAGTCAGCATCTGCTCTCTTATTTTTGTGGGGGTAGACCATTGGGATCAATTTTTTACTTTGCTTTCTTAATGAGAGTTTTGTATGCAACCAAATCAACACGTAAATCCTTTGCCAATCTATCTGGCTGATAGCTCTCTTATGGGCAGCTATGAAAGCATTCAGAACAACCATCATCTGCGACATTCCCTTGATTGTCTGGTACAGCTGCTTTGCCTTGATGGCAAATCTCCTCTCTGACACCTACTCCTGCACCACATATTTCATTAGTTGTATCTTCAGTGCCCTGCCCTTGCTCGTTGATTACATGGTTGCATCTCCATGCCAGAATGATCATTTCCTAGTTTTCCAATCAACAATATGTAATTTCTGCTTATCTTCTACTGACAAGATTTTATACTCAAGGGAAAATTGAGAAGTAACACACACAGTCCTCTTGTTAGACTTGAATTTTAGGAACTCAATAGTTTTATCATTTATGTTCTTGCTCCTCCTCTACCAGACACCAGTATGGTGAGGAAAGTCCTATGTCTGAATAATAATTAGAGGGGTGCCCCCTGTTGTTGTTGAAGCTTGGGGATCTTCTCTGCCTTATTGGGGAATCAAATCTGAGGTTAAACTTGATATGACTCAGTGGCCTTATTTATGCAATTTTTCCCTTAGTTACAAAAGAAATTTATATGACATGAAGGGGAGATTTTTGGCACGCTTTGAAAATTCTAAAGGATTGTAGTTCTATATATATTTAGTCTATAATATTTTCTTTTTTTAAGTAAGGTCTGCATTGGCATTTTGGAAAGGAAAATAATCTAGCCACACCTAAATGAGGGGGAGAGTAAAATCTCCTGTGCACAAATATATGGTAAATAAAATAAATAGCATCAATATTCAAGAATCTAGCTAGATTAAAGAGTTGAGGGAAATGTAATAAAGTAACTGCATGGAAATTTGGAGCTGTGTTGCGGTTTAGGCCAACTGAATGTTTTTGGTTTAAATGGTTTCTCTGAAAAAAAGTTTGAGCAAATCAATTGTCTAAAATTGTTGCTACCTATGTGGCAGCCTTGGTTTCGGTCGAAACTTATTTGACTGAAATAAACTTGGGCAAAACAAATTCGCATGAAACATGAAAACATAAACTCCAATACTATAGAGGTAGGGCCCCCGCTTTACAATGGGGTAGGTGGCAGCCCTGGTCTTGGTCGAAACTTATTCGTTTAAAATAAACTTGGGCAAAACAAATTTGCATGAAACATAAAAACATAAACTCCAACACTATAGAGGTAGGGCCCCCACTTTACAATGGGATAGGACCTTGCCCCCCCATGTTTTAAATTACTTTTGTGGCAAAAAAATCGATGCAATGCTCTGAATCATTATTTGATTTGTGGCACTGCATTTCCAAGCCATCTAATGTTTTGCTACAAACTTCAATTGTTGGCCTTGTAATGACATTGCTGTAAATTGAATCATGATTCACAAATAGCCCAAATCTCAGTTGCAATGGACATTTAGTAAAGTAGAGGATGTTGGACCAGTTGTCCTTTCGTTGGGAAAGTGAGTGTTCACAATAGGAATGGGAATGAGGCAACCCATCACAGGGAAAGAAGGTGGAGTCACTGATGGAATATAATTCATCTACAAATGTGGTGGAGAGTAGATATTATAAAAAATGAGTGTGGGCACATTCAATGTTGGTAGAGAAGAAAAGAGGATGGGGGAAGTGGATAAAGTGATAGTAGAGTGTATGCATATGGGTATGGTGGAGGAACGAACTCCTGAGTCCATGGGTTCAAATTCCCCTTCTATTTTAGGGTACCACCAACCCCGAATGCTCAAATTTTCTAGACTGTTATGGCTTTGCTGCCACCACACGTGATTTTTTCATTGCTTGGTGGATTCACTTAATAAACCAATGGCATAGCATGTTTATTTGCAAGGTACTGTTGCACATAAATTGTATCCGGCTCTATTTTTGGGAGCAATTTATTATTGCATATATCTTCTTCTAAGATTGTAATCATCAACATGTGTGTGGTAATAGCATGAAATTGGATATTTGAATGGGCGCAATTTATTATTGCATATATCTTCTTCTAAGATTGTAATCATCAACATGTGTGTGGTAATAGCATGAAATTGGATAGTTGAATCCTTCCCACACATTTGGCAACTTAGCTTGGTAGAAAGCCAGCCTTCACAAGGATAATGCAAAATTTTCTTGCATGTCTTTGCTTCACAACCAAGAGTAGCTCCAAATTGCTTACACTCTGCGCACACAAAGGATTTTGCTTATCGTACTGCAACCAACAACCTGTCAAATTGATCTCTTGTTTCGTCTTCCTCAAAAACTTTTGAGGATCAAAGGCCACACATTCTATGAATCTTCTCACTCCACTAATAACCCTTCCATTTGTTTAAAGGTTTTTCTTTCTTATATTCCATTGAATTCAACAATTTTTTTATGCTCCTTTGAGCATTTCACAAGAATGAGAATGCAAACCATAGCACCAAGCATACCATTCTCTGTGCATTAAAGATGAACCTTGCTCGCATAGATCACAAATTATATTTTTATCCCATAGAAAATTTCTATTTGCTTCAACTTATTGTGGGTCATGTGAACTGTGTTTATAAGAACGTAGTTGTGAGTCAATTAAGTTGTGCTCTAAGGCAACTAAATTATGTTTTATGCTAAATTTTGAAAATGGCAACGCGTTTTGGAAATGCGTCTCAATTGTAGGAAATGGTAGGAAACATCTAGGGGATGCTGGCTGTCCCTGTGGCGGCTGGGGACATCTGAGACGTCCTTCGACCATCCCGGCGACGATCAGACATCCTCAATGTCAAAGCTTATGTTACATTTCTGGGATTTGTTTAGAATACAACTATACACCTTGAATATATTTAGCAAACAAAGTAATCTATTACATTGCTTATCTGTCCACTTGCCAAAGACCGTGGGGTATGTATACCTCTCGCATATAGTAAGGTATATGAGTCACCCTACAATATTGCATTAAAAAGTAACAGGTACTGATGCAGTTTCGCCCCCAAATGTTTCAACATGCAAACGTGCATGTTCCTTTGCAACCGAGTTTATAACTCTGTAGCAGCATATAATGCAGGTTCAATGAATCAGCTGCCAAAAAAATAGCGTCAACTGGGACTGATTAAAACTTTGATTTTGTCTATAGCTTAATCAATAACGAGTCTCTCCAATTAAGCATGGACACTGGTAAACTCTAATCTGACATTCTTCAGATCCATGGTACCTTTCATTGCAAGATAATAAAGCACCCAAGTGAACCGTATCAAAAATGAAAACATCCAAAACAAAGTCCCTATTGTGACCTTTAGATCATAATAATGCACCCAAGTGAACTGTATCAAATATGAAAACATCCAAAACAAAGTCCCTATTGTTTCAATTCATTTTGTACTAATATGGACTTAATAGTATATAAATTCCTTATTTTTCATAGCCAAGTTCCCAGCCAAATTGAAGAGGGCTACCAAAAACAAGTATTGAAAATTATAGAAGAGACAATGGAAGCTTAAAGAGTTTGAGCAAGGCCCACCATACTTTTACTTTGAATATATGTATAGTATGCCAAAGGGTGTATGGGCAAACCATATCTTTATTTATGTGTGATTTTCAGAAAAGGGAACAATGTGTGGTAGGGAATTCGATTGAAGGTTCGGACCTGAGATAGAAGCAGTCTCATCCCCGGATTGAAGATCAAAGCTTTGGGGATGCCCGAAATCCTCAGTCTGAGAAGCGGAGGGGGGTCGAGGAGCAGATTTGGAAACCATACTTCCCCGTGGTCATGTATTACATCATGTTCACATTTCCAAGTTCGAGCCTTCAAATAGTGAGGAGAACCCTACCGCTGAGGAGAGTCATCTTCTTCTATTGCCTCAACTTCAATCCATGTCTCTATTAGCCCAACTAGAATTGGTCGCCTGACTGCAACCATTAATGAGACTGCAACCATTAATGAGACATCAACAGAGATTCAAACGAAGTATAAAACATCATTCGTTGCCACTGGTTCATCGGTTGGGTCACTAGATTGGGGTCATGTGCGAACTCAAATGGGGGATGATGCCAGATATGCCATAGTGCTCATTCAGCTTTACCAGCCGGAACAATTTATAAGGGCACGGTCGATTCAGGGGCAGGAGTCCATCCTGGCACATTTCGATACCCCACTTCTATAGGATGTCATACATTCTCATGATGGGGTGGCGACGTGCATAAACAGGTTACTATCCGGGTCACCCAAGATATGTTATTGAGCCACCAACATCAATGGTTGTTTACCCCGATGGGTGGGAAGATGAAGTCGCATCAACTTGAATCCTTGAGTTCAAGGCAGCAGGCAGCATCAAAACCTCTCCACCTCCCCTCTACTCATCACTTCCATCAATAGTTCCAGATGTGGGCTTTCGGCACTGTCTTTCTTGATTCTAGGTGAGCCAATTCTAGTTCCCCACCCATCCCCTGGGTGGGAGGCTATGGTAGAGCGGCATCTGACTAAACTATAGTTCCCTCCCACTTTATTAATTAGCCTCCTAGAATAAGGAATTATAACGGCATCTGCATCCTCCAACTAATCTAGCTACGGTGGCCCGGTCAAGGGAAGGTTACCCGGCCAGAATATGGATTGTTTGGAAGGAAGGCGGGGGTCGCCCATACATAGAGAAGACAGATAGGGGTCCGACTCTATTCCCTCTATATGGAAATAAGGGGGACTCCCCTGCCCCTGAACTATCTTATCTCATCCTATCCGATCCGATCTTAACTGGAGGTTCATCTCGATATAAGTGATAGCAACTAAAATTTGTGGATTCAAAGTACTTTTCAATTTCAAGTAGAAAACATGGAAACATGGCTGCATGCATAACCTTCCTATGGATAATTATTTTTATATTTTACCTTTATTGCCCATGACAACTGCCCATGACAACTGAAGAGACATTTCCTAAAGCACAAAATCATTGGCTATCATGGGATTACAAAACTAACTTGAACTACATAAAAGTGGCAAAAGTATTCCATTGTGTGATAGACTTGGGGCTATGGTCAAGCATTCTAATGGAAAACCTTACATTAAGGGTCAGGCTATGGTACTTGTTGTGACCTAATCACACATCGCCCCATTGCAAATGGGGACCCCCTGTTTTTTAAGCTCTTGTGCTTTGCATTGAGTCTTGGATGATGTCTTAGATTTATTTCATGATGAAGTTAGTAGTGTTTGAGACCAATAGTCCCCTGATGTCCTGATATCCTGATGTATGTTCTGAGATCCTGAAAATCTTGAAAATTGGGTAAGTCTGAAATCTGGTGGATCCCTCAAAACCTAGAATCTACATGTTAAAGCCGGTGGATCCGAGACCTATCTCAAACATCCTGAAAGGTATATTGAAAAATATTTATAGTATTTTTCAATATACTTGACCCTGGGGACTTTCATTTCTAGGCGCAAAATTGCTCTAGTTTGTTAGGCGCATTTCTCCACTTGCAGTACCTCAAAACTCCGCCTAGAACTCAGGGCACATTTTATCATCCAAGGAACCTCAAAGTTGCGCCTTCAAAAAATGATGCAAGAAGTGGTGAAGTAAGTTAGGTGCCTTGAAGGATAGGTGTTGGAGATTATCAAAGAAAGTAGTGCCTTAGTAAAGATCACTTGAAACTTGATGAATACACCTCTTTGAGCTTAGGCGCATTTTTCATCTCCAAACCCCCTTTTGAGTGCCTTAACTTAGAATGCATGTTTGAAACTATAGAAGATAGCGCCTTGAAGAACTAAACTCCCTGAGTCACCTTGCATTTGTTTAAAATCTAAAAATTCCTCATTTATGTCTAGGCACACTTCATACCTCAGTCACCCCATTTTGGCTCCTTGGCAATAGAGTGGATGAATAACCTCAAAATGGGCGCCTAAGGATGATTTAGTTTCACAAGGGTGTAAACAAGTGTTGAGAACCTTAAAATGTCAAGAATGAGCAAAGTCAACTTAGGCGCCAATTCAACTCAAAACAGCCTCATGCATGCGCCTAAGAAGGATTTGCAATGATTGGAGCTTGAGGAAAGTGAAGGAAGATCTAGGCGCCCTTTTAACATCAAAACAACCACAAAATGCGCCTAGCAATCAAGAAAGTTTGAAATCGTAAGTTCTAGCGCCTAAAATCAAGGAGGTCTCTTGAGAGTTTGGATATAAGATGAAACCCTTAAATGCCAAGAATTAGCTCCCAAATAACCTAGGTGCACCTTACCACTAGAAGCAACTCAAAATAACACCTAGAGTTGAATATGACTATCTCAAGGAACCAAGGCGCCAATTCACATCTACATGGCCTTCAAAGTGCGCCTTCGGTTGAGGTAAACATCTTAGGCACCATTTCACTCCTAAATGACACCATTTGAGCGCCTGGCAAGGTATGAATCATAAAACCTTGAAGTAAACACCTAATTGAGTCTAGGCACACTTTTACCTCTGTACAACTCTACTTTGGCGCCTAGGCAAAACATGATTGAATCTAAGAGGGTACTTGAGTGTCTGGAACCCCTCATGAGCATGCCAAGTGATTAGAATCATTAAAAGTTCAAGTAAATAAGCTAAGTGAATGAAGAAGTCTAACGTAAGTCCCTCTGTGATTATCAGCAAGATCACATGTAATCACTGAGTTTAACCACCATAAGTCATAAGAAAAAGGAACCTTGGAGTTGCTTCATTGGATCACACAGTTTAGCCTTTGAAGAGCTTTATTCAAGAGAGAGTTGAATACTCAGTGTTTTACTCTATTGTTGACTTGTCTAAAAACAATCATCAACAGTACTCTTACAATGTAAAAAGTGGACCTTGGTATTGGTTGGTCCAGATCATCTCTTTCCACTAGAGCCTCATGAAATGGTACTTTTACAAAAAATAGAGAGAGAGACAGAGGAATAGAAAAAGAGATATAGAGTGGGATAGAGAGATAGAGATAAGAGATATAAAGGGAAAGAGAGATAAATAAAAGAGTGATTGAAAGAGATATAGAGTGGGATAGAGAGATAGAGATAAGAGATATAAAGGGAAAGAGAGAAATAAAAGAGGGACTTTCAATCAATTGTTTCATGCCAACGATCCAAACATGACATGTGTCCATTGGTAACTACACTTAGGGAAACATGTCATTTTGCTTAAGGACTTGATAATTCACCTTTAAGACCTCTTTAGTGTTCTCTGACAATAGCAACATCCCGTCTCCAAGCTTCATTGGTTCATACATGGCACAACCAATACAATTGGAAGTAATGCTGCTTATTGAAGTGGCTCAAAAATGGACATTTGTAGCATCTTGGAAGTCCAACAAATGGAAAGAAAGCTTAACATTGGCTATTGTTCGAGTCTCCCCTCATTTCACCACCATCACAACAGTAGATAATCATTGTTTTCAAGCATTATGTTGGAGTGACTACTGTTATACCAGCCATTCAGAAAAATTCACAATGATATTGGTTCATTAGAGCAAGATATTATAGCCGTAACTACCATCTATGGAATTTGCACCGTACATATCCAAATCCATTGACAAACATTGATGATGAAACTCTTTTAATTGGAGACAGACAATGCAAGAAGATAGTCTTGATGAATGGCAAGTCTTGTGAATTCTGTACCTAGGCCTGCCATTTCAACCGGATGGGCTCGACATGCTTGGGAAACAAGAAGAGGACCAATTAAGGGCATTATCACTTGCAAATAATTGATCAAAAAAAAAAAAACTTTACTTGCATAGTTGCTTTACCCATTACTATTCAAAAACAACTTTACTTGCATGCATGTCAACATATTTAATTTATTCCATTTCTTTTTTAATGCAGGACAACAACACATATAACTACATTCTTTCAATGTTCAAATGATGGATGGACAACAACCATTCCCCAGTAACAAAATTGTATGCTCTCTTCTCAAAAAAATTCAATGTTCAATGTGCAATTATAAAGGAACCACTAATTACTTTTATCTACATGCTATCATGATGTACACATTGCACACTAAGGTGCGATAAAGAAAAGAGAGTGACTTTCAATCAGTCATTTCATGCCAACGATCCAAACATAACGTGTCCATTGGGAACTACACTTAGGGAAACACGTTATTTGCTCAAGGACCTGATAATTCACCTTTAAGACCTCTTTAGTGTACCCACTATTGTTCAAGTCTCCCCTCATTTCACCACCACCCTAGTAGCATATGATCAATGTTTTCAAGCATTCTGTTGGAGTGAATTGTTGCTATACCAGCCATTCATAAACATTCACAATGATATTGGTTCATTAGAGCAAGATATTACAGCCCATTGGGAAAGAATTTCAAACAACTACCATCCATGGAATTTGCACCATACATCTTTAAATCCATTGACAAACATTGATGATGAAACTCCTCCTGACTGTGGGCATGCAATGCAAGAAGATAGTCTTGATGAATGGCAAGTCTTGTCAAGTATGTACCAGGCTTGCGATTTCAACTGAATGGGCTTGACATGCTTGGGAAACAAGAAGAACCGATTAAGGGCACTATCACTTGCAAATAATTGATCAAAACAAAAAAACAACTTCACTTGCATACCTACTTTTACCCACTACTCTTCAAAAACAACTTTACTTGCATGCATGTCAACATATTTAATTTACTCCATTTCTTTTTTAATGCAGGACAACAACACATATCACTACATTCTTTTAATGTTCAAATGATGGATGGGCAACAACCACTCACTTACAACAAAACTGTATGCTCTCTTCTTAAGAAATTTCAATGTTTAATGTGCAATTATAAAGGAACCACTAATTACTGATATCTACATGCTATCTCGGCGTACCCATTGCACACTAACGTGCGATTGCTCTTAGAGAGAGAGAGAGAGAGGCCCATGTCCTATAAACCACTTGTTATTTGAGCAAAAGCATGGGTTACTCTCTCTCTCTCTCTCTCACACACACACATATCGAGCAATCGCACCTTACTGTGCAATGGGTATGCCGAGATAGCAACAACAAAATTTTATGCTCTCTTAAGAAATTTCAATGTTTAATGTGAAATTATAAAGGAACCATTCTGTTATCTACATGCTATCTCGGCGTACCCATCACACACTAAGGTGTGAGTGCTCTATGAGAGAGAGAGAGAGAGAGAGAGAGAGAGAGGGGCAAAATTTTATAAATATAACCCTTGGCATAATGTTTTGACATCATTTGGATTGTATTGTGGTGATTTGTTTTTTACTCAAATTGTCAACACTATATTTATTAGTGAAGATAATGATACTAGGATAAATGTATCACTTTGATTGTTCATTATAGGATACTACCAATGATTCCACCCTATGTTTAAGCTCGCCACACCATCCCTTCATCCAAAGTGCACACATGACCTCCCTCCTTCATGATAAACTTTGACGAGCTTTAAAAAAAATTTTGATATAAAATATATTATATTTATATATTTAAGTATATTATTATATTTTAAAATTGTATATTTCAGTTACATATATATATAATTATTATTAGATTACATTTACTTTATATATATGTATATTATAACTATAATAAATATAATCTAATAATATTTACTATTATATACCTTATTTTCTATAATGTGAATTATTAAATTTATTTCAAATATAATAATATATTATAAAATTGAATATTATATTAAATATTATGTATGTTTAATATTTATCTATATTTGTTATTTAATTATATATTTATTTTATACATAAAATCTATATTTTAGTTATAAATATTATTTATATATTACACATTATTGAATATATAATTAATATATAATATTTATATTTTTACATATAATATTATTTAAATTAACCTATAAGAAATCTAATAGTTTAATTGCCCTTCAGAGAGAGAGAGAGAGAGAGAGAGAACTTTCATATGGAGTATCAACATGCTATTAAAGTGTTAACACATGGGCTACAACATTAGTGGAGTTTCTCAATCTATCGTAAGCTTAGTTTGAAGGAACATATTAAGGTTTACTTTTGGTGGTGGGTTTCTTTTTGAGAAGGGTTTTCCCAAGTATATATGTCATCTTATCTTCTCTATCTCCTTCACTTATTCTTCTATGTTTAATTAAGGTTACATGTGTTTTAGATCAACAAATTTTATTACTTTCCATTGCTTCTAATTGAGGAATAAGCATTGTAAAACCAACATTTTGTATCAAAGCTTTGTTTGGATTGATCCCATGAAGAAAGGGATACATTTCTTATGTTGCTTTCTATTTTTGTTGTGGGATAATTCATGTGGATTTGAAATAAGATTTGAAAGCAGAAGTCATGGCCAACACCTTGACAATTGAAGATTGAGAAGTTCAGTGTGTAAAACTTTGAGTTCTGGAAATTGAAGGTTGAAGATCTTCTAGAGAAGAGAGATTAGTGGATCATAATAATTGTTGCACTCAATTTTCTAACATCAACAATGGATTAAGATGAATGGGACAAGTTGGATAGAAGAGATAAATCTACTCTTAGGTTGTCTTTCTAATTCAGTCTTGATGAATGTTTTAGTTCAAAACATTGCTCAGAGTTTATGAGATAAAATTATTGCATTATATCAAACTAAGTGTCTTTTAAATATGTTAGTTTTGAAAAGAAATTTGTATTCTTTAAAGATGGATGAAGGAGACAAGCCTATTTATCTACAGGGGATTAGTATCCTTTCTTTGTTCTCTAGAATTGGGGGTGCAAAAGTTGCTTTGCATCATTTGGGTATACCACTCAATTATGTTGTATCTACAAAAATTTGTAAAGAAAACAAGCTTATCCTCAAAAGTTGGGTGGAAAAAACACATCAAAAGGGTAAATTGGTCGAGGTGGAAGATGTGTAGAATTTGACAAAAGAAAGACTTGATGAAATGATTAATTCAATTGGATGTTTTGATCTAATAATAGGTGGAAGCCCCTATAATAATCTGACAAGTAACAACAGGACCACAAGGGATGGGCTAGAGGGGAAGCATTCCTCTATTTTCTATGAATTTCTACAGGTTGTGAATTATGTAAGTCATGCAATGCATTCAAGTGTAACTTTATAGAATAATGAAACCTTCGTTTTGTACTGATCTAGACTTCAATATATTATAAATTTCTTATTTTTCATAGCCGGGTTCCCTGGCAAATTGAAGAGGCTACCAAAAACAAGTATTGAAAATTATGGACATTATTAATTTGATGCTCTGTAGCAAGTTTGCTTGCACAATCAGCATAGGATCATTTCATGGTTTCAATGGTCAAATGATGACCAAGACTCCACAAATCAAAATGGACCAAAAAAAAAATACAAATATTCTCTATACTCTCTTTTTGAGAATGCTTATATTAGAAACAAATAAAAAATTCCTCTTTACTACTATTACAAATATGCCCCCTTATTTATTGCTCTTAGCAACTTAATTTTACAAACTATGTATACTTCAAATTTTCCAGATGCAAAATACTGTTTTCTTTTATCCACACAGAACTCTTTTCCACATCCATTCTCGGCGTACCCATTGCACACTAAAATGCGATTGCTAGTATAATATAATATTATATTTGTTGATAGGCACAACCTCATCTATTTTTGACAACTATTATTATATAATAGTTAATATAATATTATATTATATTTAAAACGAATCTCTTAAATTTAAGAAGATGACAAAATAAAAAGAAAGAAACCTAGAAAACTATGGGTTGTGGCCTACTTGAACTCGCTGCGCAACTGGAAACTGGAACGTCACTGATCTGCGAGCAAAATGATTTACCACACAATTAGAAGAATAAATGGCCGCCCCTCACACGCCTTCAACGTCGCCTCTCATAGCACTTGAGCCACTTGCCTTCAATGCCTCGTCACTCCTCTTAGTCCGATGTCTCAGAAAAAAAGCCTTAGCATTTTTCCGTACAAATTCAAAGGCATATTTTATCGATTTTTATAAGTTTATAAAAAGTTTGCTGATTTTCAAACTTCAAGCATAAATTTCAGTGAACCCTGTGACATTGATGTCAACCATCTAAAAATTCCCCTGAAAAAAAAACAAAAAACTGAAAAACAGTAAATACATGCAAATGAGCAGATTCGCATTCAGACTTTTTGACATACCATGTTTGCAATGGCAAGTGATTGCTATATTATTGTTTAGAAAATCACAAATATTTCTGTAAGATTGCACTTCAACTTCAACCACAAATGCACTTGTTGAAAAAGTTGTGATTCTCAAGCAAATCCTCTTGGGAGGCACAGAGGCAAACTTGTCAACATGTGTGTTAAGTGTATATTTCTTTGTATATGTATGTATTACACATAATGCTCACATTCATATGCATAGATCCATCTTAATATGGATTTTTAAGATGAATTTTATATGGGCTAAGAGAGACGGATTATTCAAAGTGAAAATCATCAAATTTGCCTGTAGATTTGAATTGGGCACCATGAAAAAGAAGACAAAAAACAAAAACAAAATATACTTACCACCATATGCGTATTTATTTATTTCCTCCTTGTTGGACATTTGGATATATAGAAAATTCCTTTTAAGAACACCGTTAAACACAAAAATCTAAACAAGTTCTGCATGAGTTACTGTAAACAAGATGCAGTTGCTATAACCTGGCTTATTAAAATTGCAAGACTGCTATAGGGTCTGATCTTTATAGGCCTCCAAGCATACTTTCAAGAAGCCCTGGCTTGCCCAAAGCTAGAATAACAAGGATATCACTCTTTGCCTCCCAAGTTCTTGACACCTAACATTATAAAACTCTCCAAACTGGCAAAGCTTGATAGTTCTTAATTAATATACATATATAGCTAGTTAATAATTTTTGATTAATATATTGTTATATGCATG
Source organism: Cunninghamia lanceolata (assembly GCA_027924645.1). Classification (NCBI taxonomy): domain Eukaryota; kingdom Viridiplantae; phylum Streptophyta; class Pinopsida; order Cupressales; family Cupressaceae; genus Cunninghamia; species Cunninghamia lanceolata. The sequence goes on from BSBN01000923.1 coordinate 4,059,154, forward strand.
ACTTCACATGTACATGCTACATGTGCAAATGTGTTTGTATGCAGCCACACACGCATACGCATGTATAAATATATACATTTACATTTATATGTGTGTGGGTGCATGTAGATATATGTGTGGTACTGGTACATACATATATATACATATATATGTACATGCACATATGCGAGTGCATGCACATGTGTCGTGTACATATGTATATGTATATGTATATATAGTTGTAAAGAATTGCATAAAGTGACTCAAATAATTCTTGTATTTGACGGTGTTAATGCACTCTAAGCTCTCAAGAATGAATCTACACCTTATATTGTTCGGTTATTTGAGCTCCTTTACTGAATGCCTATTAACTGAATGCCTATTTGTAATGGTGAAAATTGCATACCTTACACTTACATACATACATACATATATTTATATGTATATATCTACTCATATATGTATATGTATAAATGTATGTATATATATTACATATGTGTGCGTGTCAAATAGTGAAATTTGCATACATATGCCAATTTCCATTTAGTTTTGTTCCCATTTTGAGAGAATGCCTTAATGCAATTAGAAAACAACAAATGGTGCAATCTTGTTGTGTTTCCATTTAGTTTTGTGCCCATTTTGAGAGAATATCTTGATGCAATTACAAAACAAGTGGCACAATCTTGTGTGAAGTTGGGCTCATTCTCCCATTCTTCACTCATCCCCATTTACACACATTCCCACATATCCGACCATACCCTATCCATTTTGGCACACTCTCCCATACACCTTAGTTTATACTTTATTGCATCCTTCGTTTCTGGACGTTCATTCCCCACACATACATTACCTTTATCTTACCTTGGGTCAATCCTGCACGTACAAGAGTGATTGTGCACACAGATTTGATCCCTGAAATTCAAAAATTCAAATTCAAAATTTGGCCGACTCCTATTCTATTCCCATCATGAGCTGATTTGGTATACATTTCATGTGGCGTATTGCTATGTCATTGTATTTAAAAATTAAAGGTATTCAATTGCATTCATTTATCATCCACAAGCATCATTAGCATTAAAGGTATTCAATTGCATTCATTTATCATCCACAAGCATTATTAGCATTAAAGGTATTCAATTGCATTCATTTATCATCCACAAGCATTATTAGCATTAAAGGTATTCAATTGCATCCATTTATCATCCACAAGCATCATTATCATTTAAGGAATGAGCATGCTAGGAACACTTTAATTGGAGCACCTAGAAGGAATCTGATTCTGCATTGCATACATTTATTTTCCTTTACTATATATATATATATATGGGGTGACATTTGCATACCCATGCCAATTCCCATCTATATATATATATATATATGGGGTGAAATTTGCATACCCATGCCAATTCCCATCTAAATTTGAGCCCCTTCTGATAGAATGGCTTATCCTTCTGATAGAATGGCTTAATGCAATTACATATCGACAAGTTGCACACTCTTGTGCTAAGTTAGGTGCTAAGTTAGGTTCACAACTTAGTACCTTACCCTAATCATTTCACATCAAATTTCACCGTGAAATTTGCATACTCATGCCAATTCCCATTTAGTTTTGGGCTCATTTTGATGGAATGACTTAATGCAATTACATATTGACATGTGGCACACTCTTGTTGAGTTTTGCTCACATTTGATGCCTTTCCCTATTCATTTCACACTCATTTGCACCTATTTCCATATTTCCATACATTCAACCTTACCCAATAGCTATTAATGCACATCCCCCATATATTTGCCATTTACATAGCATTTATTAGCCTACATTCACACCCTGTATCCACACATTATATCCCTGTCTTGAAAGCGGTACTTTTTTGTCCTAGGATTGACCCCAAAATTCATATTCAAATTCTAATTCTAAAACTCCTGACCCTTTTCACTAATTGTTGTGAGCCAACTTGACATACATTTATTTGAATTGTTGTTATGTCTTAGTATTTAAATACGTTCAGTATTCCATTAAAACATAATCTATCGGAGAGTCATAAGTGACTACAAGGAAAAAATCACCAGGGCACATTTCATTTTGAAAGGACAAAGAGTCTTAGTCTGTATCATAATCATACTAGGCCATCGAAATGTCTGTGCATGCTGTCTTCAATCATTCACTCAGAACTGTATTGCTGGTCCAATTCGACAGTTGACCTAGGAAAATTTGACCCTAGCGGTTAGACAATCTCCTTTTACAAACACTGCCTTGACGAAATTAGACATGGAAAGAGGCGACAACGAAGGTGAAAAGATCACTGCAATAACTTTTGTCAAATCATTCTTGCAGGCCACAGTTCATTCCCCTGCATCAGTGTATATCTGTGGCACTTGGGGTCAATCCAGAGGCATTCGGATTTGACCCACAAAGGTTTATGGGACTGCACATAACCGGATATATATTTGTAATGGTGAAAATTGCATACCATGCACTTACATATATGTATGTAGACACAGACATATCTCTGCATATATACCTATATGCATGTATACATGAGGATATATATATTTATGCATACGTATTTGTATTTATGGTGAAAATTACATACCCTGAACACACACACAGACATATTTTGCATATCCGCACTTTTCCCCAATGTTTGGACTCACTTTGATCGAATATATATTTGTAATGGTGAAAATTGTATACCTTGCAGTTGCACTATATATAAGTGCATAAATAAACATATATACATATGTATATGTTAGATATACAAATAAGTGCATAAATATTAAAATATATATGTATGTATGTAAGTGCATAAATAGACATAGATATATACATATATGTGTGCATAAATAAGTGCATAAAGACTATACTATATAAATATGTCTATTTATGCACTTCCACTTCACACACACATTTACACACATGCACACCCACACGTATATGGGATGAAGGGAAATTCAAATTGGATTCTGGATTCAACAATCAAGAAAACCGAACAGAAGTAAAGGAAGGAATCACACAAGAAGCGAAGAAAAAACTGAAAGAAAAGAAGAAACAAGGAAAAAAAAAACCAAACAAAAGGCCAAAAAGACAATAGAGAAAAGAGCAAAAACATGAATAGAAGGTAGAAAACAACAAACAAAACGATAAATTGAACAAAAAAGTAAAAAACATAAATTGGCAAATTGAGAAATGGTGAAAGATATTTGCAGGCTGCAAAAGCTGCCACTAGCTCTTTGCTTTCCAAGGGCAGAAATGCGTCTCGTTTCTTAGACAAAAAGAAATTAGGCAACTGTATTCCAACTAACTACACCATATTTGGAAAATGGGGAACTTGACTTGGAATTATTGGAGATTATGTTGTATCTAAAAAGTTACTTCAAGACTAATAAGAACAATTTTTCTAGAATTTTTGTGGATGAAAGACGACGGTCATTCCCATGGCATAGGAGAAATCAGGGATGTGTGTGTGCTAGCGAAGTGCATAAATATGTTTATATAAGTGCATATATATATATGTTGGCGTTTCAATTCGCACCTCTAGAATGCGAGTTGGAAACTGACAGCTATGCACAGATAAACTGCTCTTCTATTAGGAGGGGAAGTTCCTTTTTTGTTGATGTTTGCTTAAAAGATAAATAAATTAAAATTTGCCTATCTTATTGCTTCTCAGCTGCGAGCACAATGTTACAAAACTCTATCGCTGCAGCAGAGGTTTTTCTTTTGAACTTCTAACTACAGCTAGGCCTAAACTAAATTACGCTTTTGATCACCTAAGTAAATTCAGAGCATAGGAATTAAAAGTTAACAAAGAATGATTTGTTTTAACATAAAAGCTCAAATAAACTTCTTCTAGATCACATCAGAAGACTCATTGTACTTTAAGATGAAAACTGAAAGTAAGATTATGCAAGCCACACATCTGACGACAAAACTAGATGATCGTGAGATAGAGAATCAAAGCAGATGGCAGGCATGAGATTTCTATTCTCAATATTATAAAGTTATTACAACTCCAAGACAACGATATTGTAGCAAAAGGCAGGCATACAATATGCGATCAAACACTGGATAACAGATAACACAGAGTGAACAAGCATTTGAAATAACAATTTCTACAGGCTAGAATAGGCACAACAAATTTTGCTATCACAATTACAATTCCTCTTACAATGGGCAAGGCGGCCTTTATTTATACTAAATCAAAGGAGTAGGGAACCCTAAAATCTCCTTGATTTTATCTAACTAACTTGCCAACTCGCAAGCTTTATTTCTATTCTATGACAAAGATTACAACTAACAACTGCTTTAAAACAATATGCTTTAAAGCAAAGAAAACTCCAACTATTACACAGTGATTTTTTACTATTTTAAGGATGGATAAGATTTGAATGAAAGCAAATGCGTTAAAACAAAAAGTATCGAGTTAAAGCTGCTTTCTTTTTGAGTCACATCCCCATTTTTATTGCTGCCTTATTGGTGACATCATCCACTGGTATTTTTGGAAATAATATCTTCTAAAAAGCTAGTGACTGCATCTTTGCCAGGAACACTGATACTCTCTAAGATGATATTCTGATTTTCCAACATTTCATCACTATCTGCAACCATCTGGAGGAATTCACGAACTTTGCCCACAACTTTATCAAATTTTACTATCATTGCGGCAAAACGATCCATCTTGTTGGTAGTGAGATTACCATTAAAATTGCTGCGGACAAGAGTTTGGAATTCTGTCTGTACTTCCTTGAGATCATACAGGGTACCATCTTCTTTCTCATACGAGCATGAGATTTGAGAAACAAAAGACATCATGAACTTGAGAACACTTATCACCTTTTCTTTCCATTCTGCTAACTCTGAGGATATCCTCTCATGGGTTTTTACTGTGAAAAGATATTGTGCTTTCCAAGTAGAAACCTTCTTATTTTCTGCTGAATCAACAGAATCTATGCTACCTGCAAGTCGGAGATTATGATCTCAAATACTGGCTTGTCCTCAGTCACACTCTACTCAAACCCCTGAATGCCTTGATGTAGAGCATGAGCATTGTACTTCAGTTGATAGATCTGTGAAAGTACAACTCTTCCTTTAGTTACAAATTCTTCCACCTAATCCTTCATGTGCCTCCCATAAATGACCAATTGACTCAGCTGCTGCTGATCGGACGGTGATTCCAAAATCTGAGGAAGCAATAAGTTGGCCTGCGAAGTGCCGTGAAAAAGACTGGAAATATACTGCCGCAACTGCCTAATTTCAGCCTTGAGGGCTGCTTTATCTTCTCCGTCCTTCAACACTCTTTCCTTTAGATTATCTGCTGCAACCTCGAAGAGATTTACATCTGTATGCCGGGTACTCCTACCAAGATTAGCTTTGACAACCTTGAAGTCATCAACCTCAATATCATTAACATTCTTATCTTCTGGCAGTGTTGCAGTTTCAAGGATAATTTCTCCATCCGCATTCTTTTCAATGTAAACTTGCTTCTTAAGTTTCCTGTCTGGTATGTCTTGGTAGACGATATTAAGCTCTGTCAAATTCAACTGATATGAAGGCTTTCTCCTCTTCCTACCCAAGATGTTCTCAAGCCAAGATGAGCCATCCTCTCTTGGAAGCTCGGTTTTAACATCAACTCCTGATGAACCAATATGTGTCTCAGTGTTATGAACCGACGAGTCTAGCTTTGAATCTATATGAATGGGAGAAGAACTTGGTGATGAAGGTGGAGAAACATGAACTGAAGGCATTGTTTCAACATACGGTGTTGGTTCAGTGGGAACTTCTGATGCAACTGCTGGTTGTTCCTGCTGACTATGCACTGGAGACTCAACCTTTTTCCTCTTCAACTTGGCCATCTTTGTTCCTTCTGGAAGGAGGCTCATAGTCTTAACCCTTGGTTTTGGTTTGGAAGTGGAAGGTACTGATGGTTGAACTGGCGGCTCCGCAATCGGAATGGCTTCTTTCTGCTTATTATTCAAGAATATCATACTGTTTTTGATAACTCGGCTCGTTCTCTCCTCGATCGAGGTATTTTCTTTGGCTGACCAATTCACTGGTGACAGTGGTTGTTGCTTGACCTGATCTCTGAAATATGTGGAAAGTAAAACTTCATTATCATCTGACAAACCCTCTACATCTTTTGACAAGATATCAGCGAATTGTTGAAGGGTAAACCTGCTGTAATTACGTTTCCGCACTTCGAATTCATCTACACAATTAGCCCAGAAATCTTCAACTGCAGGTGTATGCACACAATTTTGACCAAGGTGTGATGCAAAAACACCACGAGGATCATATGAAAGCCTCCGGTCGAAAAACTTAAAGCCATACTTGGATGATTCACTACCAATTACTTTGGCATCTGCTCCAGATCTGCATTTGTAAATACCCATCTCAATTGGAAAATTGAAAGCCGCCTTGCGCCTGCTACGCAGAAATGAATGAACTTCATAGACTTGCCTCAGGAATTCGATGAATGCTACCTCATCCGTAGGATATCTTGGCAACATGGTTGGCTCCCCTGAGAAGCCATATACTCTGATGTAGGAAAAAGTGGGAAACTGGATAAACCAATCAACCCATTCTGCCATTGCCAATCTAGCATCAGCTGAAAACCATACATGCAACTCATTGTCAAGATCCCGCATCGCATGCATAAGGAATGCATCATTTACCCACTTGTAATGTCTCTTAGCCTGAGAAAACTCTAATTGCAGGAAATGGTGATATACATGTTGAATGCCCAGAGTTCCGACGATATTCAAATCTCTAAACTGACCTTGAAAAACCATTAGATATACGAGATATGACATCATGTGGAATTCATGGGCTCTTTGAAAATCAATTATCTGATGGTGGAGACTATCACTGATTAGTGTCGACCAATCATAGTATTCTGTCCTGTCAACAAATCTGGGACATGATGTAAAACATTCAAGGCTGAAATTTGTTAGCATCTGCTTGACTTGTGATTTGGCTCAGCGGAGTAATCATTATTGCATGTTCTTTCTTGAACTCTCCACGTCTAACATTTTACTTTTCTTTCAACCACTTTTGAGCAATCTTTTTCCGATATTTTTCTTTATCATTGTGCCACACCCTCTTGCATTCTTCAATAGAAATGACTAAGTTCTTCCATATTGGTATTGAAAAACATTTCTCAATATCATTTGGCCTCAGGCTGCAGAGCACACCTCCATCTACTGATTGGATTTCTCTTGTAACTGAATTGTAATGCTTAGTACAAGCAATTACGAATTCAATGCTTTGCACTGTGATGGAGAATGAAGCTGTTGCAAGCAACACGGAGTGACTCAAATTCCTGATGGCGATGTTTCCTGCATCTTCTAAAGCATGCAAATTGAACACTGGAAGCACCTTATGCAAATCTGCCTCGAAAGGTCTTCAGGTAATCATGAACCAACGCCATTTTAAGCTTGATCTCTATTGGAGAGTACTGCATACTGAAAAACTTGAAGAATGACTGTGAACATGTCTATGTTTGGAAATATTTTGGACAAAATGCTGAAAATTGTTTGCTGATTTCTTCTAAAAAGCGGATTTCGAGAGAAAAAGCTGGCACATGGGTTTTGTAGACAATCCCGTTTTGAAACAACCCAGATCGTCAAAATTTGAAAAAGCAGAGGATTTTTCGGAAAAAAACAAAATAGTAGATTTCGAAAAAACTAAAATCTTCCAATCTTCAAAAGGACGTGATTCCAGATGAACCTATTTCGATGAAAACTCAAAAAGCTCTAGCCCTGTTTCTAAAAAATGATCCCCTAGAAAAATGGACCTTGAAAAGTGTGCTTTTGTGCTTCCCAATCCTGAAACTATGAAGAACACTGAAAAAGCACTCCATTTGGGTTCTCAAATCTTGATGAGAAGAAAACAATGCTCTTCTTCCTCTGGATGCAACCTGCAAAAATAATGAATAAAGGAGGCCAAAGATTTGTCTTTATAGAACTTTAGGGCAAATAAAAAAACAACTTTCTTTGTGAAAGCACAAAACTTGAATCCTATCCATGAAGAAAGCAACTTTTAAAGCACAAATCCAAGTTGATATGCTCGAATAGGAAGAATCCCTATTTTATAGCTGCCTATGGCTTCATGTGTGAGGATGATTAAAAAAACTTCTTTGATAATGTCATCAAACACACGAGGTTGCAAAAGTGTTAGCCAAATTTTCATTCGTTTTGAAACTTTTTGCACTCGTTTTGACTCTAGTGTGGCCTGTTTCTGACTTCAACAAGATGGCAAACTGTCACCATTGACTAAAAAAGTTGACTGATCATGGCATCTTGAAGATTTATCAACTCTGATTTCATCCCAGCCTCAAATTGACGTTTTGACGACATTTGACTGCAAATTTGACCTTTAGAAACTGTTGCCGAACGAAGATCAAGAAGTGGCTGATGGATGACATCAGTGGAATATGAAAAAAACTATCTCTAGAGATCCTAGGTGCCCCTAGCCTCCAGGGGCGCTTGGAATTTCATGCCTTAGCCAAATTTACTAAAATTTTCAACTTTTCTTGTTTTTTGGAAAAACACAAAAAATAAACTTCTTGTTTTCTGGAAAAATATGAAAAATAAACTTCTTGTTTTCTGGAAAAACATGAAAAATAAACTAAGTCTGGAGAGGATGGGCGCCTTAGCGTTCTGGGGCGCCTGAGATTCCATGCCTTAGAAAATTTTTGGAAATTTTTGATTTTTATTTCATTTCTCCATTTTGCCTGACGTATATTTCAAAATATATTTAAGTGTATGTTTAGATATTGAATTTCCTATACTTTAAATATTTTGAAATATACTGTCAGGTTGTTTGAAATAGGTTTCAGATCCATGGGATTTAATATGCACATTCTAGATTTTTGAGGGTCCACCAGATTTTAGAGTTAGTCAGTTTTTTAGGGCTTTAGGACATTAGACTTAGTCAATTTCAGGATTCCAGGGACAGGCATCAAGATGAGGGTAGAGTGGATACCCTGAGCATATCTGAGATGAATCCCCTGCTTTTACGGACCTTTTGACTGAGTTTGACTGCTTTTATTCACCTGAAAGTGGGCTGACGAGGCATTTTTGACATTTTTCGAAAAACACAAAAAATCTAACACTGGGTTGCTTGGGCGCCCCCAGCCTCCGGGGGTGCTTGGATTTCCCAGACTTAGTCAATTTTTGATGATTTCTATCTTTTCCTCGTTTTTCGGATTCATCCTGCTCCGTTCTCCGTTCTTCGTCAGTTGATGGTTGCTCGATGGCTCCTCGCGTTCTGAACAACACTGACACATCTTGAAACTGACCCCTGACAGATGAGTTCCCTTCATTAATGCACTCGGAGTTTGTGCTTCACCTTCTGAAAAAACATAATTGACCTAGTAGAGAAAACTCGATCTTTTGCAGATTCCGTCTGGACCACCTTGATTGTGAAGCAATATCAGCCAATCAGAATTAGACAAGACTCCTGAATCAGAGATTCTATTTTTAGAAAATTTTGCTAGCATCCATATCTCAAGAAACCTAGAAAACCTAAATTTGACGTCTATTTTTAAAAATTTTCTATTTTTAGAAATTTTGACTTTTTGACGATAAATTTTCTAGACTTCAACAAAATGCCTTAATGAAGGAAAAAATTTGATTATATATATATATATATATATATATATATATATATATATATATATTGTAAAACTTCAAACCCTCATCGTGCAAAGCCCCAAACTTGCCCTTCAGAACAACGACCACTCCTACACCATAAAAAAAAAAATTTGCACTCCAGAGCAACCACCCACAAAACAAAAAAGACATCCATAAATATACACAGGAAAACTTCTCTCACAAAGCGTCGAACAACATCAACTCAAACAAAAATTAAACACAAATACTTGTTGGTACAGTCACACAGCTTCAAGAAAATGCATCTTCTACTCACAATTCTAGCCTCCTGCATGCTTCCACATTCTGCATTCCTTCTGTGATTGTACTGACAGCTATATATATATATAGCGAAGTACATAAATATGTTTATACAAGTGCATAAATAGATGTTATACATATAATGATAGTAAAACTTCAAACCCTCGTTGTGCAAAGCCCCAAACTTGCCCTTCAGAACAACAATCACTCCTGCAGCATAAAAAAACAAAATTTGCACTCCAGAGCAACCACCCACAAAACAAAAAAGACAACCATAAATGCACACAGGAAAACTTCTCTCACAAAGAGTCGAACAACATCAACTCAAACAAAAATTAAACACAAATACTTGTCGGTACAATCACACAGCTTCAAGAAAATGCAGCTTCTACTCACAATTCTAGCCTCCTGCATGCTTCCACTTTCTGCATTCCTTCTGTGATTGTACCGACAGCTATTTTTGTTTAATGTTTGAAGCTTAACTGTCATTTTACACACTTATTCTTCTCATTTCAGGTTAATGATCTGATTGTAGCATTAAGTGCCATGGTCACTGTCCATGGCAAGATAAAACAAGATTTTGAAGGGAACCAATTTAGAGGAGTTTCACAATGCTTGACATTGTATTTTTAATGGTTAACCTCAATGATGAAAGAAAAATGAGAAGAGAAAACTGATTCTTTGCATCCTTGATCCTCTACAATGTTTATAAAGCATAGGTTATATTACAACTCTAAAAATCAGGGTTATGAAAATCAGATAGTTTGTAGCTGTGACAGACCTGCAACTCCTCCAATGCAAATACTTCAAATTGCCTAGTTAGTCATATATTTTCTATTGAGCAAGTCTAGATTTTACAAAAGGCTGAAGACGAAGAAGGGTTTAGTCTTCATATTATACTTTATAGTATTTTCATGTTTGAAAGAAGTATTGTTTTCTAAAAGCATATCCATTTTTATTTTTTTGGTTTTATCCTTGATCAGAGTGCAGCTTGTCATGGGTTTGATTCTTTCCTCTGAAGCATGTTCAACTTCCAAGGTAGCTCATATTTGATGTCGCTTTCTCTGCAGCGACGGAGGAACCGATGTTTCTATCAAGAGCTTTGTAAAGAGTGCTGCTTGCTCTTTGGAATCCATGGGAGAAGGTGCACATTCAAGCCTCAATAAATCCAAAAAGAAAGAATGGAGCTTAGAAACTGACGCCGCCACGGATTTTGAAAACCCCAATGAGTGTTTATCAGGTTTAGGACAGGAACCCTAAACACCAGCAAGTGCCTTCAAAACAATGGTTTTAGAAGATGGAAAACACAATAAAAAGAGTGAAAAATCTTCTAAACATTCTGTTAAAAGTCACCCAAATGATAAAGAGGAGGGGGGTATGACCCGACAGAACACTGAAGTTAATAAACACGCTTAAATGTCCAAGAAAAAAGTCTTGAATAAGAGGATGCTGGAATATCAGAAAGGATTTTGAAAACCCTAATGAGGGTTTATCAGGTTTAGGACAGGAACTCTAAACACTAGCAATTGCCTTCAAAACAATGGTTTTAGAAGATGGAAAACACAATAAAAAGAGTGAAAAATCTTCTAAACATTCTTTTAAAAGTCACCCAAATGATAAAGAGGAGGGGGGTATGACCCGACAGAACACTGAAGTTAATAAACACGCTAAAATGTTCAAGAAAAAACAGTCTTGAAGAAGAGGATGCTGGAATATCAGAAAAGGTGGACTTCAATCCATACGCTACACCTATTCTTCAAAAGAAGTTTGAAAATGTGCCAAAGGGCAAATGGGTTTATGTATACATTATTACATATAATATGTATATATGTCTATTTATGCACTTATATGCACACACAAATATATGTGCATAAATATGTGTGTGTATTACATAGAGCTGATAAGGGCGCAGTGTGGTGCTCAAATTACAACGTTGTTGTGGTGGCCACCAAGGTTCAAACTCTTGCTGGGCCGTTGAGCTCCAGGCCATGTGCCTTCGCTGGGCTATGTGCTCACAGGGGTGTGCCTTCGTGGGGCTAATGTGTTCATAGGATGTGTGCCTTCACTGGGCCGTTGTGCTCGCAAGTTGTGTGCCTTTGCTGGGCCGTTGAGCTTGTGGGTTTGAACAAGGTGATAATACCTTGGGGATTGAGGCCCCCCAGTAGTGGTCTCGGTGATAACACCATTGGGGAGGAGGTCCCCCGGTTGTGGCCTCCCTAGTCTTGGACCAGGCTTAAAAACCTGAGTTTACTAGACCAAATATATATATATGCAATTTTCACCACTACATATGTATATTTGGTCAAGGTGAGTCCGAACATTGGGGAAAAGTGCAGGGTATGCAATTGTGTGTGTGTGTTTTCAGGGTATGTAATTTTTATCATAAATACATATACAGACATACAGTGCATAAATATGCATATGTTCATATATATACATATATATCTGGTCATAGTGAGCCCAAGCATTGGGAAAAAGTGCAGGGTATGCAATTTGCACCACCCACACACACACACATATATGGGAATAAAATCCCCTTTACATAAATCTAGGCTAAATAAAACAATGTGAACAATAAGCTTACAATTAAAATTTAAGTTCAGCTGGGATTTGATAATTGAACAATAAATGCGATAATTATTATATTCATAAACATATACATACGATATTCCATACCATGCACCTTTCCCCTATGGTTGAACTCATTTTGACCGGATATATATTTGGAACAGTGAAAATTGCTCAACTTGTCTTGTTTGGTGCACAAACTGACCCTAACCTTAAACCTATTATTCATTAATGACTTATCCATTGCCTTATTATAGAGTTTTTATTTTATTGCATGTTTTGAGCTTAGAGGAAAATTACAGTATCCAGATAACAATTGAATGGAATGTTGTTGTTGGCTTAGGCAAGCCAAGGCCGGATGAAATTATTCTTGGAGCCCTGTATAATCAGGTCCTATGGTAGGCCTGGAATTTGATGCCCGTGCTTGCTTGTCAAACAGAAATTTTATGATGGTCAGATCTTGTAGACCCGTCTTGTATTATATGGCCTAAACAAATTTAGTTCATCCTTCTTAAACTTTGCAGTAGAAGCTGTAAAGTTACCTGTGCAGAAAAAGTATTTGGATAATTATACATCTATAGCATTTTACCATGTGTGTACCATTGCAAACTATAGCATTAGCCCTTAAATAGATTTTGTTGAAGTATGTAGTGAAGAATGCAATCCTGATCAAAGGTACTAACCTCCTGAATAACAGAAGTCTTAGCAGAGAAACCACGAACAAGAAGATATATTCAATTTATTATAAATAGAGACTATACTCTCCAATATCAGTATAATGACTTGCCAAGATGCAGATTGAATGCCTTGCATGCAACATTGATCTCGTTCTGAATGTGTCCTCCCTATGAGATCGTGAATCAACTTCAATCTTGAAATTTGAGCTTTAACAAATAGAGGCAAAATAATATAAAGCAAAATTTTTAAAAAATTATCTATAGGGTGAACAGAGTACTGCTTTAAAGCTTATAGACAACTATTATTGTGGTAATTAAGTTTCTAAATTTATGGCCTTAAATAGCACACTTAACTAAAAGATAAAAGTCAGGTATTTACCTACTAGGAGCGCTTAATCATCCAAACCTCTTAGTGGATTTTGATGCTGTTCTGGCTTTCTGAAGCCCTCTAACAACTTAGTCACAAACCTTGGGAAGGAAAATGCATCTGACGTCATGTAAGGCTTTGTAATGCTTTGCTTGTGACCGTTCCGTTTTGTTTTGTACTCTATTGAATAGGGTGTGGTCTGGTTGATTTTGCATGCAAATGATGAGATATAGTTGGCACCTGAATTTCCTCCTCTCTCCATGAATGCTTTAATATTATGTCAACAGATGAAAAGCATGGGACCTAGAGCACAGAAAGCAAGCTTTCCACATGTATAGCACAAATTTCAATTTGTGCTTTAAATTTAAAACATGCAAGACTCAAAAGTAGATTATGAAGCAGTGTTTGATTTCCCAAGCCATCTTACAACTTAGATACAAACCTGATGAAGGAAAATGCATTGTGGTGTCAGAAGAGCCTCTAATTCTTTGCATGTGTGTGAACCATCTGTTTTGCTCTGCACAGTATTGTGGAGGGTCTGGTCTGGAGTGGTTTATTTTTCTCTGCAAATCATGACTTGTTTGGTGCCAGAGTTCACGTCTGTCTATATGAATACTTTATTCTATGTGATAACACTGTATTTTTTATGGGGTATTAGTCACCAATTAGCTATTTCTCTGCAAATCATGACTCCTTTGGCACCCGAGTTTACATCTCTAACCATGAGTGTTTTATTTTATGATATAATGCAGGCTTTTTTGTTTTTATGGGCCATTTGTCATCAATTAGCTTTTTTTCGTTTTTTTTTCCACATTTGAAAATAGATTCGCTTCTCTCTTTCCTATGGTCCTATTGGTAGATCTATGTTCCCTGATGTCCCAAAACACTTAAGTGTCCCTTTACACCTCCATTAATGTACTCATGCTTCACTTAGTTAACAATTGTCTCCCAGGCAGCAATCCCCATCTCACATGTGCTTGATAGGGGGCAAACTCAGGTGGAATTTGCAATCTCTTGGAATGTCGCCTGAAGACGCCCTGCTGTCCCTGGAATAATTGGATCCAGGGATGGAAGGGCACCCCCTTCCAATTTAAAGAAAGGTCTTCACTAAAGGGACTCAAATTATCAGACAATGTAAGGCGTAGATTCATTCCGAGAGCTTGGAGTGCATGTACATCGTCCCATACAGCAGTTACTTGAGCCTCTTAAGGGAATTTCTATTTTGAACACACCTTTTTTCTTAAAAATCCAAGTCAAGCTTTGTAAATTTTCTTTTCATAAAATTATAAATGTGTGAGAGTTTATAAACCCTCATTGCCAATTTTTTGGAAGGCAAAATGAAAATAGAGAATAAAATAAATAAAATGATGAAACTGTGCAGTCCTCACCTTCGGCCCCAATGCCATCTATTACACAGTGACTCCTCTGTAACCTTTACACCATCCTCTTCATTCAGTCTAAATTTAAAAAAAAAAAAGTCTTTTAGCTTAATATCAGTTGATTTAGTTTTTATTTTTTTATTTTTTTATTTTTTTACACTTTGAATTTCAACTAGATATAAAAAAGTCTTTAGCTTAATATCATTTGATTTATTTTTTATTTTTTATTTTTTTGCACTTTGAATTTCAACTAGATATAAGAGTCATTCACTTCAAGTTTGATATTTCTACCAATTCCTGCCTGTTGCTTGCAAATAGGATAAATTGTAAGTTTCTACTTTTTACTATTTAAGTTCAGTACATTTGATAATGCTCTGTTATATTTGTTCTCTCTTATCAACGATCAACTATTGCCTGTTGCTTGCAAATAGGATAAATTGTAAATTTCCACTTTTACTATTTAAGTTCAGTACATTTGATAATTCTCTGTTATATTTGTTCTTTCTTATCAAAGATCAACTATTTCTTTAGATAAGGATAAAACGTACATTAACTATTTTTCAAAAAATGTCTATAAACGTGTGTACTAGGTTTGGAAAGTTCCACTCCAATCATCAAAGAATAGTTCATGTTCTGCAATCTGCCCTATCCTGGGTGTTTATATTAATATATATAGTTAGCTTAGAAGTGACATATTCTTGTGTGACTCAGCTCATGGTTTTGATTTCTTATGTAATACTCTTATTAGCTTTGCCACTTACAAGTGGCATATTCTTGTGTGAATTCAGATCATGGCTTTGATTTCTTAGCTAATACTCTTATTAGCTTTGTTCTATATATATATATAGTAATGGTGAAAATTCCATACCCATGCCCATTCCCTTTATATTTTTGTCCTACTTCAGTTAGAGTGTCCTTAATGTAATAATTAGCTTACAAGTGGCATATTCTTGTGTGAATTTGGCTCATGACATCACACATAGTGTTCCTCTTATCATTGATCTCCACGGATTTATTCTTGATCCCTAAACTCATCATTCATTTCCCTGGATCAGATTTGTGGGTGTGGACTTGACCTAGGTCACTTCCATTTGACCCCTTCACTAACTGTTGTCATGGATCTAAACCTCAAACTTTTAAAATTCAAAATTCGGACTTACATATTTTTGACCCCTTCACTAACTGTTGTCATGGATCTGAACCTTGAACTTTTAAAATTCAAAATTCAAACTTACATATTTTTGACCCCTTCACTAACTGTTGTGAGCCAACCTAGTGAACATTTTATTGATTTGTGTTCTTGGGTCTTGTATTCAATGACATTCCTTAACTCATTTGAAAACATCAAGGACTATAATTCTCGGAGCATGCTAGAGTTTTATCGACAAAGCATTTATTAGAGCATTCTAAAAGAATCTATCAAAATAGTATTAGAGCACATCATCCTAGGCCATTGATGTTGGTTCATCTTTATTGGTTTGGTCTAACTAGCGGTCTTATTGAGGAGAACTTGATTCTCACAATTCAATAGATTCCCCAAAGGTTAAACCCTAAATCCTAAACCATTCGACATGATTCCATGGATATGCTCCACCTACACATCCGTCCTCATCTAGGCTTCTATCCACACCTATCCTCTTAGCAGCCCTACCTCCTGTAGGCAGTAGGGCCTCTAAACCCCAAAGTCCACACTCCTTCCTATCCCACTACTTTCCTTATCTATTCTCTCAACCCCAAACTCCACACTCCTTCCTATCCCACTCCTTTCCTTATCTATTCACTCATGCATTATTTTATTATGTTTTGGGTCCACTTTGATTAGTGTGTCCTAAATGCAATAATTAGCTTACAAATGGCATATTCTTACGTGAATTCAACTCATGACATCACAATAATTAGCTTACAAGTGGCATATATATACCCTAAACCATCTAACATAATCATCGACATATACACACCCAACCTACCTATCCATCCCCTTCCAAGCATCCATCCAAACCTATTTGCTTATCAACTACTCTTCCCTATAGATTGTAAGGTACCCAAACCTCAAACTCCACTCTCCTTCCTATCCCACTACCTACCTTCTCTATTCACCCATGCCCTTTTCTGTCATGTCTTGGGCCCCATTTTGATTAGTGTCCTAAATGTAACAATTAGCTTACAAGTGGCATATTCTTGCATGGATTTGGGTCATGACATCACACATCTCGATCCCTTTTATCATTGATCCCCAAAAATTTATTCCTGATCCCGAGACTCGTCATTCATCACTTTGGATCAGATCTGCGGGTGTGGACTTGACCCAATCCACTTCCATAGTTGTGGATCTGAACCCTAAACTCTTAAAATTCAAAATTCAAAATTCAAATGAATGCATTGCTGATCACTTCACTAGCTGTTGTGAGCTGACCTAGTGCACATTTTGTTGATTTATGTGCTTGGTTGCTGTATCCTTCACTCATTTGAAAACATTAAGGACTATCATTCTATTATGTGCTTGGTTGCTGTATCCTTCACTCATTTGAAAACATTAAGGACTATCATTCTAGGAGCATGCTAGGGTTTTATTGATAAAACGATTGGGAGAGCATTCTAGCAGCATTTATCAGAGAATTTTAGAGCACAACATCCTAGGTCTGTTGCATGCTTGCTTGTTGTCGTCGATCTAACTAGGGATCTGATTCTTTGAAGGTCTTAAGTAGATTCCCCAAACGTCTTCCTAAGGAGCACCTCCTTGCAACATTTCAGATATCAGGAATCAAGGCGACCTAATTTCAACAGTCCACATTTTGCTGGTTCATATCCGTGAGTTTTAGTTTAGGTCCGCGTGCAGGTTCAGGTCCACACTTGTAAACATCAGGTCCATATTCGTGTAGATGATCGTGAGTGAAAAAGTCAGTTCACAAAACTTAAAATCTTCATTTGAATCATCCCTAAAATTCCATAGCTTTGGCAAATAAACTTCTCATATCTGTCACAATACATCACCATCATCACATTTAATATATTTAATTCTAGTTATTTCAATTATTAGCCTCAACTCTTTAATCTAGGTTAATTGTTTGCTTAATAGAATGCATTTATTTAATTAGTCTGATAATTTATGTAAATTTGCTTTTGCCTTAACATGTGTATGTATCTCTATTTACTATTAATAGATGTATATATATATATATATATACACACAAATATATACGTCTATGTCTATATATATGTGTGTGCGTGTGCGCACATGTGCATGGTTGTTATTGGAATGGAGCAGGATGGTAGATGTTTGAGGTTGTCTATAGAACATGTTGGAGAAAGAGGGGAACTCGAGTGCAGGATAGTCAGCTGGATTTTTTTTGTCTTCTACATACAAATGCTGATTGGTGATATTCTTTATTTGTAGCAAATGCTCAAGGCATAATCTTAAGCCAGAATGCAAAAGATCTCTATATCTGAAGTTCGTTATTTCGCACTAATGTGTGATATTCCATTCTGCTTTTATTGCAGATATGACCCGTTGTTGTCTGTGTCATAATACAAACTCTTTGCCATTACTTCTTGACAACTATATACCCTAACTACAATACCTTAAAAATTGAATGCTATGTGTTGGCAAAAGGAAAACTTCATGTTCTTGCCTCGTCGCCAATGAAATGGTTAACCTCTGTTTCTTCGCTCTGTTTGGCCATCACCTATCTTATTTATCACAGTAATTATTAACATAATGTAGTGTCATTTATATTGCCTGTTGTACATTAATATAATATAGCGTGCCCTCCAACTTTGATGGGGACATACATTCTTCGTTATGGTGTTTGTCTTTGTATTACCAAGCAGTAAAAGTGCTAACCTGTTGATCCATATTGATTGTTGGATTTTTGAAGTGTCACAAGTTTCATATAAAATAATTGGAAATGGCGCTATGTGTACATTGAATGCATTTCTTGGCTTAAGAATTTGATTTTTATATGAAAGATTTTTATATGAAAATTGAATGCTTTGTTGCTAGTAGGATGCTTTTGTTTGGACACTTTGAAGGCGAGCCTAACACCTTCGCCATACTTTTCCAGGTGGCTTACGAAGAAAGTTGAACCTGCTGTTATATTGAATTGATAGAATCTTGGTTTGTTATAGAAGACAAATGACTACGGTGTAGAAAAATGAATGGCTCTACACCAATCACATCTACGGTGTTTGTGTACATATTCTATATATCTATGGATGGTAGATAAAGATCTGCTTTGATTATGGACAATCTTAATATTCTAAGAGTATGGTAGGAGTAGTAAAGTAAGCCGTTCGGTACAGAATTTTATCTACGAAGTAGGGCATCCATGGTTGACGGTAGGAGGTTATTCAAGTTTTATGGTTGAGGTCACTTCTATGTATAGTGATAATGAATCTACATATAGAATATAGTCTATATGGACCTTGACCTTGAACTGAAGGTGGTAGCTTGCAAAAATGTTATAAACAATTGCCTGACATATATCTGGATTTTCTGTAAGTAATATTAATATATGGAGAGACAGATAAAGGGGTAAGCGAAGAAAAATACATTTTTATCTTGTCATATGGAGCCCCATTCCTGAAGTGTGGATTATGTAACACATATTATTCTTTGTTTTAAAAAAGCTTTTGCATATGAGATCTACTTGAGTGTTTGAGAGTTTCAAACATTGTCTTTTCTTTTTATGCCACTATCAACTATGTATTTTCTGTAGAGTTATTTGACCTTTGAAATTAAGGTTTATTACCCAATTCAATTTCGGAATTTTCATTGTCCACATAGCCCTACATAACAGAACTTTTGTAGAGCCCAAATGTTAATTTCATATAACCCAGCTACCCAGCTACAGATTAATTGCACAATAAATTCATAGAATAGAACCTCTATCTGATTTATAACAATTAATACTCTGGGTTAAATAACAACAAATAACAGCGGAAGCAAAAATAACAAGAAGCCATACACAAAAAGACAATAACACAGATATAACCAGGAAACCCCAATATGGGGAAAAACCTGCAAATGTTGGATCTTCTATTCAGCCTCAACAGCAACCTTTCTACACATAATACAATGCAATGTTGCTACAGCAATCTTACATATATAGCCCTGCTGATCCAAGAGAAAAGAAACTTTCCTTGCAAGACAAGAAACTTTCCTTGCAAGACAAAAGAAACTTTCTATTAATAAAAAAAGAAATCATGCTGTTGCTAAATATCCAACTCGAGTTGCCCTTAAGCAACTTCCACTCTCCACACGGGCCCACCTTCCAAGCTACAAAAAAATCAACACTCCCTCTTAGCGAGGAAGGTGTTTTGCACAACACCCAATATGAGAAGTTCATCCTTCACCTGAACATAGTACAAATTCGGATCTGCTTCACTTTTGATGAAGCCCACACTGTGCAAGTAACTATCAATACGTGAATACCACGCCCTGGAGCCTGCTTGAGCCCATACAATGCTCTTCTCAACCTGCATACATGAGAATCTCTCCCATGTGCTTCAAATCCTTCTGGCTGTTCTATGTAAATCTCTTCCTCAATCTCTCCATTGAGGAAGGCTGTCTTTACATCCATTTGGTGAATCCTCCAACCCATTTGCGCTGCTATAGAAATGATAGCTCTTATGGACGAGTACCTAGCTATTGGAGCAAAAGTCTCGTCGTAGTCGACTCCTTCCTTCTGAGAAAATCCCTTAGCCACAAACCGGGCTTTGAATTTTTCCACACTACCATCTGCAACATGCTTAATCTTATACAATCATCTCAAGCCCACCACAGACTTACCTTTTGGCCGAGGTACTACCTCCCATAGGCTATCCTTCATGATGGAAGAATACTCTTCCACCATGGCATCCCTCCATACTTGGTGCTTGGATGCTTCTTGAAAGCTGGAAGGCTCTTCTTCAATTAATTCACTCATAAGTGCCACAATCAGAATGACGTTTGGGAGCTTTCCTCTGTCTAACTGAATTCTGTGGGTCACCAACATACTCCTGGGCCTCTCAGTGTCTGCTTAGCCGCTCTGTTTCTCTTCTTCTCAGTAATAGGAATCTGAGGCTGAGGAATTATTTGTTCCTCTTTCTGATCAACTTGCCCGGCCTGCTGGCTCTGCTCTCCAGCTTGCGGGACTGAAGTTTGAGGGATTTGTTCTGCGTCAACCGTAGGTGATTGCTTCTCCTCATTCATCAAACTGTTAGACTTTTGAAGAGCCCTCTCTTCCTCAAACTTCACATCTCTGCGAACTACTGTTTCCCTGAGAGCAGGAATGTAAACTCGATAGGCCTTAGAAGTTTCACTGTACCCAACAAGGATACCCTTCTCTGCAGTTGGTTCCAATTTGGTTATCTTCTCCACAGGAATGTGACAATACACAAGGCATCCAAAGATGCGAATGTGCCCCAAATCTGGTGTTTTACTAGTGAACGCCTCTTCTGGAGTCAATTTGCCCAACACTTTGTGAGGGCTCCTATTCTGCAAATACACAGCTGTATTACAAGCTTTTGCCCATAAGAACAAAGGTAGATCCTGATCATGAAGCATGGCCTTGGCTGCTCCAACTATAGCCCTATTTTTCCGTTCAGCAACCCCATTCTGCTGAGGGTTGTACGGAACCGTCAACTCTTTCTTAATACCTTCCTGAGTACAAAAATCTTTGAAGGCATTCGAGGTATACTCGCCTCCATTACCAGACCTCAGTATCTTGATCTTCCTCCCTGTTTGGTTCTCCACAAGAGCCTTAAACTCTTTGAACCTACTGAAGACCTCATCTTTGTTTTTCAAAAAATATATCCACGTCTTCCTGGAGAAGTCATCAATGAAAGTAACATAATACTCATACCCATTCAAGGATGCTGTTGACATGGGCCCACACACATCTGAGTGTACAAGATCCAAAATCCCTTTGGATCTAGTGTCACTGCTTGGAAAACTGGTCTTGGCATATTTTCCAAGAGCACAACCCTTGCACATTTCATGGTTTTCTGTCTTCATCTCAGGCAGCCCCGTCACTATTTCCTTGAGCACATTAAGTGCTCCATGGTGAAGATGAGCCATCCTCCTGTGCCACAATTCTCCTAGCCCTTTATAGTTGCTTACTAATGCATGTGCTGGCTCAAACTGTAACTGAAACAAGCTTCCATGCCTAACTCCAATCACTTTTGCAACCTTGGAATCCTTGGGACGAATATAGACTTTGCTTCTTTCAAAAGTTATGATGTAACCCTTGTCCTCCAAGGTAGAAACCGAGATTAAATTCTTTGTCATGCCGGGGACATACAACACATCCTCCACTAACAAGGGTTTGCTAGACTCCCTCTGAAACTTGACGGTGCCAATACCAGTTGCATGGTACTTGGCATTGTCTCCAAGCTCAATATAGAAATCTAGCTTCTTCTCCTCCAACTTGGTGAAGCATTCTCTGACTCTCGTCATGTGGCAAGAAGCCCCACTGTCAATATACCACATCCTGTTGGCAATTGAACTTGAGAGATAGGCAATGAGTGAAAACTCATTCTCAAATCGTGATGCAAACTCGTCCACCTCTGCTGTGGCAGCAACTTGCTTCTTCTGCTTGTCCTTATTTTTCTTATTCGGACATTGACTGGCATAGTGACCCATTTGATGGCAGCAAAAACATTTTATCTTGCTTAGATCTTTCTTCTTCCCGTTCTTGGAAGAACCTTCCGTTTGCCATTTATTGGACTTTTGCTTTCCCTTGCTTGCAAGAGCAAGATTTTCTTTGTCTTGACCCTTCTTTGTTTGATCTCCTCGATGAGTGCCTTAACGGATCTCTTCCTGAACGAAATCATCCCAAAGCCTCGCCCAATTAGGTAGCTGATCTCTGCCAACAATACACTTGACAAACACTTCCCAGTTCTTCGAAAAACCGTTCAAGGCTATACGCACCAACTCATCTTCAGCAATCGTCTCTCCAACAGCAGCCAGCTCATCCCTGACCTGTGTCAGCTTGGACAAGTAAGAGGTCACGCTCTCGCCTTTAGACATCTTGGTGTTATGCAATTTGTCTTTCAGCATCATCTTACGACTCTAATAGTCGCTCTGATAAAGTTTTGTGAGCGAATCCCACGTCTCCTTGGCGGTGTCTTTTCCGAATAGATGAGGAATTAAATGATCTTACCCCGTCCAGGATAATTCTCTGAGCCTTGGCCTCCTTGACTTCATGCGAATCTAGGGCAACAGGTCATTTGTTGGTGGTGTCACCTTTGTACTAGCATAGATCCACAGCCTGTTCTCCTTGAGAATAGAAGTAATCGGAACCTTCCACTGTAAAAAGTTAGATGCACCCTCAAGCTTGTCCTCATATCGAACACTGGTTGCCATAGCCACAGAAGAAATTGGAGACGAAAATCTGAACTTTTTTTTTTTTTTCTCTTAAAATCTGCGTCACAAATCTTGGCTTCGTATTCAGAGTTTAGAGCTCTGATACCATGTTAATTTCATATAACCCAGCTACAGATTAATTGCACAATAAATTCACAGAATAGAACCTCTATTTGATTTATAACAATTAATACTCTGGGTTAAATAACAACAAATAACAGCAGAAGCAAAAATAACAGGAAGCCATACACAAAAAGACAATAACACAGATATAACCAGGAAACCCCAATATGGGGAAAAACCTGCAAATGTTGGATCTTCTATTCAGCCTCAACAGCAACCTTTCCACACATAATACAATGTAATGTTGCTACAGCAATCTTACATATATAGCTTTGCTGATGCAAGACAAAATAAACTTTCCTTGCAAGACAAAAGAAACTTTCTATTAATAAAAAAAGAAATCATGCTGTTGCTAAATATCCAACTCGAGTTGCCCTTAAGCAACTTCCACCCTCCACACGGGCCCACCTTCCAAGCTACAAAAAATCAACAAATTGATCAGTAAGAGAAGGGATTCTGGATGGCAAAGAGCAGCTTTGTGGCCGGTGAGGATATTTATGTCCTTGCTTAGGCAATGAACCTTTCCAGTATTCAACCAAATTTATCCCACTTTGTCCATCATGTTTGTATGCATTTTGTCCATCATCGTTGAGCGCTCATCACAATTAATACTCAAAGAAAAGTATAAATGATCATATAAAAGTTTCAAAATCCAATTTTTATGATCAAGAATTTCTCTATAAATAGTATATATGAATTTGAATTGCTAATGTATGGTATATATGCATTTATATGAATTTGAATTGCTGATGTATGGTATATATGCATTTGGAGTGAATATTCTGAAAATAGTTCCAATTTGAAATGGGAATATAAATTTAGGTCCCAAATGTGTGAAATGTAATGTTCATGTCTGCACGAAACATTTTTTTTAATTGAATAAAAGCAACCAAAAAAAATATTACAAATAGCAGATTACAGATTCCCTCTTAAAGACATGTTGCAGAGTCATACAGACTACAGAACACCAGAAAAAGAGGGTGATATGTAATGTCCATGTCTGCACGAAACAGTCACAGTTATGTCAAGTTACTCCATGTTAGGAAGTTATTCTATAAAGATGTGTGCACGGGCATCCTACAACTTATTATATTTCTTTACGAAATGACGAGACACATTAATTGCAAATGCAAAATGCTCAAATCCATATTTGGAGACAATGATCTCCTCTCAACTTTAATTGTGCACTTTCATGTGTTGGCATATTCCCAAGCTAGAATTGTAGCTAATTCTAGTATGCTTCAAATGCCAGCTGAAAACTTTTAGCACGTGTTAAAATTTTTTTTTCCTAAGTACGCAATTTTTGCCTCTCTTTTCTATTGATACTTTTTTTTTTCTTTCATTTCAATTGACATAGCACTAATTGTTTTCTTTGCCGTGTAAATGCTTTACTTTTTAGGCTTACAAGCTAACAAACTAAACCCTAGAATATGGTGCACAATTTGGAATATTAGGCACAACCATATATATATCTCAAACACACTAGAAATCCATTTTATTTAGAAAAAAGAGCAAACACATTAGAAACCCATTTTATTTAGAAATCACATCCACATTAGAAGCCAAGACCAATATAAGTTCTTTACGAGCAAACACACTAGAAATTCACTTTATTTAGAAAAAAAGAGCAAACATATTAGAAATCACATCTGCATTAGAAGCCAACTATGGAAGACCAAGAGTCGCAACTTAGAATTCCACATTAGATGTCCCTATGGGGATTTGAACTTGGGTCTCCACAATGGGAATCCACTATTTTAACCAATTAAGTTCAACCCCTATTTTAACCAATTAAGTTCAACCCCTTGACAATCTAATTGATTTGCGAAATGATTTATAATTAGAATTTTCTTTACAATAAATTCTTCTAATTGTTCAGATGTGTGTTTAAGAAATTTGCAATGAAACTTTTTGAATTGAAACCTTTTTAAAATAGTTAATGTTGATGGTCAACCTACACAGGTAGAAAACAAAAGAACAATTTTTCAAAATTTATAATGCTTTTTAAATCTTATTATCCAACTTTTAAAAATTACCCTCTGTCACTTATGATGGCTTTTCAAAAATAGCAATGTTTGTTGATTGTGAAATATGGATAAACCATTGAAAAAATAAATTACTGGTGTGAAATTGGTTCTTTCACTTGTGCAGCTTGCCAAGCACAGCATGTATAATCAAATTCCCTTGTAGAATAATCTTTCTTACTAGTTGCACGCTTGGATCATTGATTGAGTTGTATAGAATCCTTGTAGTATTTTCCTTTCAATTCTATAATAATCTCTCTCACTAATGCATACTTGGATCATTGATTGAATTGTATAGAATCCTTGAACTTCTTTCAATTTTATAAATTTTCCTAATGTATAATCTCTCTTACTAATGCATACTTGGATCATTGATTGAATTGTATAGAATCCTTGTACTTCTTTCAATTCTATACATTTTCCTAATGTTAGGGTTGATAGAAGGGTTTATTGTCTCGTTGATTGAATTGTATAGGATCCTTGTACTTCTTTCAATTCTATAAATTTTCCTAATGTTAGGGTTGACAGAAGAGTTAATTGTCTCGTAAAGATTCAACTATGTGCTCTGCCATTTAATGAGCGTCTTTGGCTACTTCAGTGACATCAATGTGTTATTCCAATATATTTTGGGAGGGTCTTTCCTCCTTCATGGTCTAAGGCATTGCCTCTTAAAAGTCTAGTTTTTTCAACTTTTCAAATTGTCAAATGCATTTTGGCTGTTTTCTTGGGGATTTATTGTTTAGTGTGAGTTAGGCTTAGGCTTATGTGTGGGAGGCACATATTTTGTTCATCGTTGCTCCCCTCGTTAATGAAAGTGTTCGTAGAGGAAGCATAGCAAAATGCCTTGAGAGGGGCAAGCGTAATAATCAGTCAGGAGGATGTAATCCTTATGTGATGCATATATGATGCATATAGGAGCAAGTTATGGAAAGTTGGTTATTAAAAAAATTTAATTGGTTTCTTTCTACTTTAAGTAGTTGATTGCTATATGTTTTTAGGATTGTTGGTGTTAGGAATTGCATGCAGAAGATATCAATTAAATGCAAAGAAAGATTAAACAGAGGAATGAAAAATACATAAAAATAATAACAATGAGAGAATTTTTAACGTGGTTCACCCAAATTCGGGCTACATTCACCAACAAGGAGTCTAATATTATTATCTAGCAAATCAAACCGATTACAACCAGTAATCCTTGCAATTCAATACTATTGCAAAATGCTACAATACAAAATGTCAACCGAAATCCTAACTCTTAGCCGTTTTTATCAAGACTTGTGTCGGTTACAAAATAGGGGGGGTTTTTTTTTTTTTATGTCAGACAATAGAAAAATAACTCCCGGCGCTTTTATAAAATAATAAAAGTCATTTGAGGTTTTGGGGGCGTTGCTCCTAAGCCCCCGTTAAATAATTTGGGGGGAAACCGTGTCGATAAAAGTGGGGAAAATTTAACTTTCAAGTATGTTAATATGATGTTGCTTATGTGCCAATAGAAGAGCAAAGACACATATGGAGGTTTTGTAGTGGATAGGAGGTTGAAGAATACATTCTTCATTACATATTTGCCTTGTCTTAAATTCATTAAGAATATTTTAGGCAAGGAGGGGTTGGCCAACATAGGGGAACTTCAAACTTGCACTTCCATTGAGGAAGATTTTTAGGAACTACTTATGGAGTACCAATTATCACACAAGCATACCCTTATTGTACTGTAATGTCAACCAGCCATGTGATACTTCCACTAGACTTCTTCAAACGAATAATTTACTTTTTGGCTTATATACTTGCAATAACTTAGTTAATGGTTGTTGACCAAATACACATGATAGTGTACCATATCTTACTGCAGTACCACCTAGACTAAACCATGACTTGCGGTAGTAGAGACAACATCCTTAGAACTTGTAGTAATTCAAGAGTGTCTTCTAGAATATCTAACTCTTCACTACTATGATTGCATGCTTTCTAGTCATGGCGCATGTGCACTTACACTCTTATACATACTTTGTTCATGATGTGGCAACTAATTTTCAATCAGAGTTCATGTGGTTGCTACCATAGAAATGTTGAGTTCCAAGACATTTCCAAGACTTATTGTCCCTAGAGAGAGCTTCTTCTATAGAACTTGGTTCACCATTAGTACAAGTTACAAAAAAATATTGGGAGAGTATATTTGTCTAATAATTTCCATTGTCTTGTAGACCTCACAATATTTGGAGACCCTACCATATCAGAATTGTGTTATTCAAAATTTGCCCTTGATGATCCTCCTTGGCACTTTTTCTTTCCATCAACATTTTTTTGTGCACTAGTTTGTTCATTAGAGATGCATTTTTTTTGCTTTATTTTCTTCTAAAATGCATCCTTTGGCTCTCATTTTTCTTTAACTATTCATCCTAGGATAAAATTTTGTTTTTTGAAAATATCTCTTGAATAGACAATTTATAGTGTTACAAGATTCTAAACGTTATAGCCTTCTATATTTTTTCCATACATGATGAAAATGCATCACAACTTTAAAATCTAACTTGGATTGTTTTTCTGAAAATGCATCACAACTTTAAAATCTAACTTGGATTGTTTTTCCTTTAACACAAGAACAAATGTCTCATAGCTAAATACTCCTAAATGTGTAGGAACAAGAATCTTACTTGCCCACATTTCATACGGTGTTATTAGTGTAGAAGTGAGAGAACATTTTATCAAGTAACAAGCAATATTTATCACTTTAGCCCAAAACTTCTAATCTAGACCAACACTACTCAACATGTTTCTAGCTCAATCCATTAAGGTCCTATTTAACTTTTTAGCTACTTTAATTTGTTGTGGTGTGTAGGGTGTTGTTCTTTTGTCTACTAATTCTAATTTGACTTTAACACTTAAAATTTCTTAGAGAAATACTCTCCACCATTATTTGACCTTAACACTTATTTTTTTATTGGTTTGATTTTCTACATGTGTGTGCTTGAACTTGTGCAAAACCTCAAGACTTATTTCCAAGAAAATATACTTAAAGTATGTCTAGACTAATCATCAATAAAAGAGATATAATACAAAGACTTACTATTGGAGTGCATATCCACATGACCAAACACATTGGTATGAATCACCTCTAAGATCTAGTTTTCTCCAACACTTCTTGAAGTAAAATTTACCCTATTTTTCTTTTCAAACACGATGTTTACAAAACTAAAAAAAATAGAATAATTTGAAAGGCCTTCACACTTATTTTTTAATCAGTTTGATTCTCTACAAGTGTCTTCTATTACTTAAACTTGTGTAAAACCCCAAGACCTTTTTCCAAGAAAATATACCTAAACATGTCTAGAATAATCATCAATAAAAGAGATATAATACAAAGACTTACCATTGGAGTGCACATCCACATGACCAAACACATTGGTGTGAATCACTTCTAAAATCTGTTTTGCTTTAACACTTCTTGAAGTAAAATTTATCCTATTTTTCTTTTCAAACACACAATGTTTACAAAACTCAAAACCAACAGAATAATTTGAAAGGCTCAAAGCCAACCTGGAATAATTTAAAAAGCCTTCCTCTATTTTCTTATCAAGGTTTTCAAAATTTTTTCTCTTATTTGTCCCAACTTGTGGTGCTAGAAGATACTCAATTTTGGCTTAGTTACATTGGTTGTATTACATAGGGTTGATGCCTCCAACATAAAGAATGTGCCATGCTTGCTTTTTTAGGTGGCACCAAATTCTTTTTAGCCTACTTGCAACCTTTTTCATCAAAGGTAACATGTATTCTAGAATCAATCATCTTAGAAATAGAAATACAATTTCTTTGCAAATGTATTCAAAGAGTGTCTTCACTTTCTCATCGCTAAAGGACACCTTCACCTTTCCACAATCAACTTTATGGAGAGATTTGTTATCAAGGAAAATTTGTTCCCCATTATACTTCTTGTACTTGGAGTATTACTCACGAGTCATTTGAAATGATGCATCTAAATCAATTAACAAAAAATCACCAATAATATTAGCATAGATAAAAACATCACTATTGATTTCATCATTGTCCAAGGATTTATTAGAGAAATCATTTTTATTCTTAGATTTGTATTCTTTTTTCATGTGACCCCTCCAACAATTCTAACATTTTACATTAGGTTTATCAGTGGATCTGGACCCTCCTTTTGCCTTGGACTTCCTATCTCCTACCATCGTTTTACACCCTCTATCTTTTGACCCACCTCTTACAAATGTCATCATTAGAGGATTCATTCGTGGACTTTCTCTTGGTCTATTCACTCAACGAAACTCCTACAATATCCTTAAGTTTAGGTGGAGAACATTTGCATTGATTGTCATAATTAGATTCTCCCATGAATCATGGTAGGGACAACGTAATATTATGCACTTATCTTATTCTTCTAACTTGACACCAATTGACATTCACTAACTCATAAGAAAGCATTTAGATGATCATTAGTAGAGTCTTCTTTCATTTTCAAAGAGAATAACTTTCTTTTCAAGAAAAAGTTTTTAACCAAACTCTTGGATTAATACAAGATTTCTATTTCTTCCACAACTGTATGTAGTTTAGTCTTCAAACGCATTCACTAGCACAAAATCTAAAAGAAATAAATGAATAGTGCTTCTAGCTTTTTTTTCTTGTTTAGTCTATTCCTTGTCATATATATATGTAGGTTTTGACAAAGAAGATACCATTATCCACTAATCTCTCTCCGCTAAGAGGTCTTTAACTTTCAACTTTTATCGAGAAATCTTGGTTGTTGGATATTTCAATCTTAGATCTCCATGTGCTAGCTGTGTATTCAACATGTCCTCTATATTCCCACAAATAACCAAAAGCTCCCACTTCAACTAGATACATATATACAACAAGAAAAACATCTCATTCCACTAAGAAAGCCCTGACATAAAACCATGGAGGGTTTCTACCACCAAATACACATGTAGCTATTACACCAAACAACTTGGCCTTGGCCTAAACAACAGAGCTTTGATACCAAAACAAGAGGTTTTGATATTCAATAAGTAAGCTCTACTACCAAATGTTTAGAATTTAATCCTAATATAAGTGATAATTGATTGACAAAAACCTTAATATTAAATGATTTAAATTACATTTATGTTTTGATTAGTTCAGCTAGAGAAGAGGGTCTAGAACCCTTTACAATACGTCCAGAACAATTAAAATTGCATGGCTTAAGAAAAGCAGCAAACATGGGTAGAACCCATTACAAACCAGGCCCCCACCTGGCAGAAAAACAAGCCACAAAAAGGCCAAACACAGAAAAATAGAACAAAAATAGTATAGGAACGACAACCAAATGACAAGTAGAAACAAAGGATCTAAACAACACTAGATCCCGAAGGCAATAACCTAACTCCCTTGACTCTTTGTTGCAAAGCTATGATAGACTTGGGGAGCCCTTTGTTGCTGTCTAGAACCCTTTACAATACGTCCAAAACAATTAAAATTGCATGGCTTAAGAAAAGCAGCAAACATGGGTAGAACCCATTACAAACCAGGCCCCCACCTGGCAGAAAAATAGGCCACAAAAAGGCTAAACACAAAAAAATAGAACAAAAATAGTATAGGAATGACAACCAAATGACAAGTAGAAACAAAGGATCTAAACAACACCAGATCCCGAAGGCAATAACCTAACTCCCTTGACTCTTTTTTGCGAAGCTACGATAGACTTGGGGAGCCCTTTCTGCTTTCTTTGAACAACAATCCAAGAAATATTAGAGTCAAAGTCCTCAAAGTGAGGAGAAAGGAGGGGCCCCTCAACTGACACCGCATCCAAGGGGTAGTCACGTGCTGGGCAAGAGGTTGGCAATGCAGAAGAAGAATCTGGAACTGATAAAGAAGTAGTTCGACTCACAGTAGTAAGGTTCAATAAGGGAGCTAACAGCCCAGCAGAGGCTGCCAGAGCAGGTCTAGTAGGAACAACAACAGGAATGGCAACTAGAACAGGACTAGCAGGAACAATAGCATCCATAATAGGTCCAACAGGAACAACATCAGCAGAAGAGGTGGTCACCGAGGGCTCCCCAACAGGCTCTCGAGGAAGGACATGATCCTGAGAAGAAACACTCTCTTGGGAAGGCTCGGCCTCCTAAGAAGAGTCATCTGACAGGGAAGCATAAATAGTTAAATGACCCGGAAGAGCATCTTTCCACCAAGTTGCTACACCCTTACGACATGAATGAGGTCAACTAGAGGCCAAGTGCCCAGTAGAGAAACAACACATACATTGAAAAGGGAGACCCTCATAGTCCAACAGCTGCGTCCATGGCCTGTCCACCATCAAAACAATATCTCCAAAGAGGGGTTTACAGATGTCAATATCCACTAATATGCGAGCAATTGTAGGATGCCCCATTCTCGAGGTTGTAGCATCAACCTTAAAAAAATGCCCTAACTGGAGGGGAAGAATCCTCCCAAAACTAGAGGGGAAGTTTCAGAAGTCGTACCCATATTGGTCTAGTATAGAGCAGCTCGGTGAGAGGATTGAAGGAGTGAGCCCATGGTTTGATGGACAATGAATGATTCCCCCACAACCAACCTTTGTTCAGCATTGAATCCCTCTCCTTAGAGGATTCAAAAGTCACTATGAAGAACCCCCTTGAGTAGGGGTAAAGCTCGATCTTTCCATCAACAAGTGGGTTCTAGGATTCCAAAATCCAGTTGTGCAAGTTGGAAGGGAGTGCCACAACCCATTAAATTTGCAGATTACTCCTTTTCTTGAATAAAAATCCTCATTTTCAGAGACCTCAGGGCCACAAACCACTACATGAGAGGAATGGTTGCAAGACAAAGGCTTAGCCCTTATCTTAGAAGAGCGAACAACTTTAGAAAAATAATGACCATAAGCATTCCTAACAGTTCCATTCCCTAATGTTCCATCAAGCTGACCAATAGCCGGCTCGGAAGACTGATTCAGAGTTCCGTTCAAATTTGTTGCGGGGGGAAAATCCTTACTAGTGGGAGAGGACCCCACCACACCATCAACCAAACTCCCAACAAGCCCAGGGTGCAACAATAGATCACGAGAGGCACCTGGAGGCACACCTGGTACGCCAACCAGACCGTTGGCAAGCACCACATCTGGCTCACAAACAACACGTGTAGAAGCCATTTAAAAATTAATGTGACAGTTAGGTTAAATTACATTTATGTTACAATTCAATTAGCAAAACATTATGGAAGAACATCAAATCATATACAATCCACATACACATAAGACACAAGGATATAACCTGGAAAACCATTGTGGGAAAACCCCCATTAGTAAAAGAGAGTTCACAATCGTATTAATTTGGCAAAGTAGAATCCAAATACAAAGAGTTTTTTCAACTTTCCTCAATCTATAGACTTTAGTGTACAACCTCAAACATGCTTTACAACATCATCACATCATTAGATATAACCTTTGTATCAATTCATTCCATCTACACCACATGCTAGATATAGCCTCGATTCATTGTCCTAAACCCCAATTGAGAATACTAATTTCTTGTGGAATACCAACACACACAATCATACCATAACGTCAACTTGCCACATCACTCGCATGAGACTTCTCTAAATGGACAATCTACTTATGTACTTAGATACTTCCACAATGACTTAGTCAATGGTTGTTGACCAAACATACATGATAGTGAACCATGTTTTCTTATAGTACCACTAAGACCAAACCATGCCCTCCTTTGTGGCTTGCCATCACATGCATGCAACAATGTTGCATGTGTAGTTGCATTACCATACATATTACTAGCAACATGTTAAGTTCCTGATGCAATAACCAATTCTTAACCATACCTCATGTGGTTGCTACCATGGCAACATTCGGTTCCAAGATACTTCCATTCCATACCACAAAGTCTAACTCCCATTGCATTTTACCGTACATGCTT
The DNA here is from genome assembly GCA_027924645.1 of Cunninghamia lanceolata. Classification (NCBI taxonomy): domain Eukaryota; kingdom Viridiplantae; phylum Streptophyta; class Pinopsida; order Cupressales; family Cupressaceae; genus Cunninghamia; species Cunninghamia lanceolata. Next base: position 4,092,443 of record BSBN01000923.1, read on the forward strand.
CGATCATTGTTTTACCGGTCTATGATCAAACTTGTCAATAGGAATTGGCATTGTCCCAGAGCTTTTTCACTCATGAACTTTTTATAGGTGAATAGCACACCAAAGTTCTAACATTAATACCACCTCCCTCACCCCAAAGTAAAATTGGAGGATTTACAACACATTCATGGTAACATATATAGTATATAAACAAATAAGAGAATGTCATGATGACAACCCATCCTTCATGACAAGCTCCTTGAGACATATTGATGCTAAAATTTGATGAACTTACTCTGTAACAATCGATTGGCGAAGATATCTACCACTCAGTTCTTTGTCCCGACATAACCAATTGACAATCTTCTAAAGCTTCATTTATTCACAAAGCCTTTTGTACTTGATTTTGATATGCTTATTCCTAACATGAATGACAAGATTCTTGGCAATCTAAAGAGCACTCTATTTATCACAATGAATGATCACATCTTTTGACACGTTTAAGTGATCTAGCATCTCACATAGCCACAATGCTTCATTCGATGCTTGAGCTAGTCCAATGTACCATGCCACTATTGTTGATTCTAAAATAATATTTTGCTTTTTGGAAGACCACAAGACTAGCAAATCTCCCAATATGGACATACTAGAAGTAGAACTTCTATTATTAACATCTCCCTCGTAGTTTGAATCTATGGAGTGATGGAAAGTATATTCATCTCCTCTCTTGAGCTCAAGTCCAAAATATTGAGTCCCATTCATAAATATCGAGATACACCTTGCAACTTTCATGTGACTACTATGTGGTCCTTGCATAAACTTGGCTACCAATCTACCAATAAAAGAGATTAAGATTATTATGGGTAAGATACAACAAACTCCCCACTAGGCTCCAATATTATGTAGGATCTACTTCTTTTATTCATGTATCTTTTATTAACTTTTATATTAGGATCACATAAAATTTTAGAAACTTTCACATCCTCTAACTTCATTCTCATCAATTGTTTGACATACTTTGAATGAGACAAAAAACCTATCTTCTTCCCACCAAACTTGTAAAGCCATAAAGTAGTGAAGCAACCTCAATTTTGTTATCTCAAATTGTGAGACTAATTGTTTCTTCATTTCAATAATTAAACCAACATTATTCCTTGTCAAAATTAGATTATCTACACATAGAACAGTAATGAGGATTCCCCAACCAATCTTCTTATCATAAAGATTATGTTCTTCTTCTTAAAATATAGATGATTATGTACTAGAAAGATCTAATACCATGTTAGGAAGACCCATTCAGGACTTAGGCAGTTGAAGGGAAATGGTGGAAACACAAGACACAAATTAAAATGGGTACATTAGGTATTCTTTTCTTTATTTATTCATTGTTTATGTTCCAAGTGTTAATAAATATAATCATAGTACAATCAACCTTTTTGAATAAAACCACCAAACTAGTGACCTATGAGGTATAGTCCATGAAGGATACATCAGCACTAAATATAGGCATATTGCACTATCACATTATGTAAACTACCCAAATTTCACATCACACAAAACTGAAGTAAAACATAGAATTACTGCAAGTAATTTAGAGTAAAGTAAAATAACTTCTATTCATCTTTCATAAATAAATAAATCAAGACATTTCAAGAGACCAAAATAACTTTTCATTTCATAAGTTTAAAGTAAAATCAGGATTACAAATCATATGGATACATCTGAAGTCATTTACAGAGTATGCAATAATCAATAATATTACAAGTGTCGAATATTGGCATTAAGCCTTACAAATCTTTGAAATAATAGAAGTATAAAATGATCCAAATCATAAAATAATGACAATAAGTCCTTGTTTGCCATTGACCATCTGGCCATCTGCTAAATCAAAGGACAAGAACATGGTTCAGGCACTTTTTCCACCCAACCACGAAGCTTGTGCTTCCTCGATATCCTTCAAACTGAAGGATGCCCGACCCTGCTCGAAAAGCCTAGCAATCTGTAAACATATGCAGGGTTGAATTTGGTGTGTGCCTATCAATCTACATGCATTACTATCATGAATGCAACATCTTATCAATAGGATATGGCAAGGAAATATACAAAACTAGGCTATCAAACATTCATCTATAATGGTAATCATGTCTATTTCAACATTCTCATTAGCTTTGGCCAAAGCATTAATCCGTAAAATGACATATAGGTTTTGAAAAAGAAAACCTACTTCCCTATTATTCCATACTCGACACCCGTCCCGGAATTGCAATCTTTCTAAAATACACAATAAAGAAGAACAACATAGCACATACAAGCATCTTTTTGCTTTCTATAATTATGATAAACAAGTTTGCAATAATCCATTCTTTCTTCTTAAAAAACATCAAATACACAAATAAACCATGAAGCTATCTATTAAATCAGTCAATAAATATTCACAGATAATTCATTTAAGTCTCAGTTCTACCTTCCTGTCATTTCTGTGACAGGAGGTCTATTTAAACACAACTAAAATATACTACAGACTTCCTGTCGCTGTGGCGACAGGTACTATAACTGGAGTGAAAACAGTGATTTAGAGCAAGAAAATCATTCATTTAACAACAGTCAGAAAGTAAGATAATTTATTGTCTCAGAGTTTTGGAGTATGTTGTTAAATCAGTGTATTCGTTTTGAGTAACATTTATTTCAACTTTGATAACATTCTAGCAAGTTTCTATTAGTTTTAATGCAACTACAGGATCTAATGTTTGCTACAGGAATAAGATTTAACCTAAAGTCAGAGGCTTGCTGTTTAACAAAAGAGGTCGATTTACTAGTCTTACTGTTTATCTCAGCCAACATGCAAATGAAAATACAGCCATAAGATCTCTTTATCAATCGACTAAATGGTAATATACAGGGTTCTAGTTCAGCTTAAATTCAAGATCTAAGAAATGCAAAATCCGTGTCTAATTCGATGTCTGAGATCAGGTAGTTTTTGTGATAGTAAAAAGAAGGTAAACGATCTATATGGATCGTTCAGCTTACTCAAATCGGCTATGGACAAGGTCGACGGCCTGTATAATACTGGGTGGTTGGCTTGAGAATAGGATAGCGGTCAGGGCAACTGCGACCCTAAAAGAAGAAGAAGAATTGGATAAGGAACAACGGCCAACGAGAAAGATGTGCAGAGATCGACTCAAGAAAGTAAGTCAGCGGCCGGTATAAAAGAAAAGGTTAAACAGCTCAAAACAGAGGGTCGATCAGGCCAATAAAATAAGCGGTTAGGAGTACAATGAAAATGATTTGCAATAAGTAGAAACGGTCTTAGAAGGTCGATGTCCAAGAAGATTCAGAGGTCAACGCCAAAGGTAATGAAAATGGCTAGTAAGCAAAGGCCAGAAAAATAAGTTTACAGCCAAGATACAAGGTAAGGATGGTCAACGTAACTGGGTCAAACAATCAACACAGATCGCCCAAAGATTATAATAGAAATTATCTATTTCCAAAACAAAACTATCATTTATGGAGTGAACAAAAACCAGAAGAGAACCTAGAATATGATGGCGACGGTGAAGAGATAAACTGGTGACGTCGCTGCTGTCTTCTTTCTCCTGTCGCCTGCACTTTCTCAGTCTCTCTGTCGCACCAAGTCTCTCTATCAAAACGTAGTTTTTCCTCTGCCAATCCTACTTTTCTCTCCAATTCGTGGTCGTTTTTATCTGATTGATCTCTCTCCTTTTAACAATTTTTCCTTCTTGTTTTCATGTTCAGATCGATTTTAAAACTTCAGTTAACTCTCTGTTTTGCATGCTCTCTTTTCCACCGAATTGAGAATAATACAATTTTAAAAAAATAGTAATAATTATATCTTTTGAACTTACTATTCGCATGAGTGACATGATCAAGTATTTTAATAGTTTTCTTCAAAACTCTAAATTTAATAAAGCTAATTTTAATAATATTATTATTTAACTATTTTATTTAGAACAAACTATTTGATTAATCAAGAATAGAAATAGAATACAATATTGCATGAAAACATCTCATTTTATATATATTATTTAATTTCAAATAACATATTGTCTTCCAAACATCCATTAATAATACTTTATTATTAAATTTAAAATACGAACACATATATTTTCATTTAAATATAAAACATCATTTAAATATAATTTGAAAACAATTAACCACACATCAATGCATTTAAATCTATTTTATTATGCATATGCAACTATGTGAAGTGTGTGAAGTAACCAGATAAAACCCATCACATATTTGCCAAAAAGCTAGATCTCTTCTACCTGAGCCATGCTCTTGTCCTTCGACAAGACCTGTAAAACTCAAACTCATTGCACTATCAATAAGTTAGCTCAAAAAATATAGCCGAGGCAACAAAATCTTTATTGAATAACATATCATATCCAAAGTAAATCTACTATTGTTCCATCCTTTCACTTGTAATTAACTACTAAGGTAAATCTGTAAAGTCTATGAAAGTTTGAGACGTGACATCCTTCCCTAGTTGGAAGAGACATCCTCTCGATGTCTTATTACATCAAGCAACAATACGTATCAAATCAATAATGTATCATCATCTGAGTATCAGATATCTGAATATGCATAAAATAAAACATCTACTCATTTTTCCAAAAGTGGAAAAGACCGGTCAATATCAGAAGCATCCTCCCAAGTGGCATTGTCCACTGAATATTAGTCCCATTGGACCTTATACTGCACTATGTCTCGATTACGCAACTTAATGTTGCGCCTCTCCAAGACTCGAATGGGCTCCACTAGCACCACTCCTGGATCCTGTACCTACAGAGCACACCAATCAAGAATATGCAAAACATCAGGATGATATGGTTTGAGCAAAGACACATGAAAAACATTATGGATCTTGGTGAGAGCTGGCGACAGTGCAAGTCTGTATGCAACTGGATTGATCACTTTGAAAACATCGGAAGGTCCTACGAATCTTGGAGCTAGTTTGGGTGCCTTGCCAAACGAAATCAAACTCTTATGAGGCTTGACCTTCAGAAACACCTTGTCACCTACTGAAAACTGTCAGAAAGTCTTGTTCTTGTCTGCATAACTTTTCTATCTATCTGAGGCTTGTTTCAATTTCTCTTTGATTCGCCTCATCTGATATTCCATCTCCTTCAACATATCAGGTCCAACTACTATTCGATCTTCAACCCTGTCCTAACTGATTGGAGCTCTGCACCTGCGACCATAAAGAGCCTCAAAAGGTGCCATTCCTAAAGATGCATGATAGGAATTATTATAAGAAAACTCTACCAATGGTAGATATTCCTCCCATTTGTACTGTTGATCCATACAGTACATCCTTAGAAGATCCTCTACTACCTGGTTGACTCTCTTTGTCTGACCATCTGTTTCAGGGTGGTAAGCTGTACTAAAGTTTAACTTAGTCCCCAAAGCTACATTAAGTGTGGTCCAAAAGCTAGAGGTCATGCGAATGTCACGATCTGAAATGATCTTCTCTGGCACTCCATGTAATTGAAAGATCTCTTGGACAAACTTCTTTGCTAAGGTCAATGACCCATCCGAAAGATTTCTCGGAATGAAATGAGCCACTTTCATCAATTTCATCGATTTGTCAACCACTACTAAGATGACATCATGCTTGTTCTTTGACATGGGCAATCCCTGAATAAAGTCCATGCTAATCACCTGCCACTTGTACTCAGGTACACTATGTGGATAAAGCAATCTTGCAGGATGGACATGTTCTACCTTAACACATTGACACTCTAAACATCGAGCGACAAACTTTGTCACATCCTTCTTAAGCTTAGGCCAAAAGTACAATGGCCTCAATCCTTTCATTGTCTTGGTCATACCTGGGTGTCCAGAATATGGAGCACTGTGAATCTCCTCGAGAACTAACTTCCTCAATTCACCTGAATCTGGGATCTACATTCTCCCTTGATATCTCAGAAGCCCATCTGATTCTATGACATACCCATCAAATTGATGATTTGTGGGGTCTGCTACTAATGCTTGCTTAACCCTTTCATAGTGCTCATCTCCTTGCAAGTTTTGGATTACCTGTTGCCTCAAATTAGTTCTAGAAGTCACTATAGTATTCAGATGTTGTCTCCTGCTGAGAGCATCTGCTATTCTATTCTCTTTACCTTTTATGTACTCGATTCCGAAATCATATTCACTAAGGAATTCAAGCCATCTTCTTTGTTGAGCATTGAGATTAGGTTGGGTGAAGATATATTTGAGCCCCAAATGATCTGTCTTAAGCTCAAATGACTTACCCAAGAGATAGTGCCTCCACATTTGGAGTGCGTGAACAATGGCAGATAACTCGAGATCATGAGGTGCATAATTTGACTCATGTTGTTTCAGTTTTCTCTATTCATATGCCACTACCTTTTCATTTTGCATCAACACTCCTCCCACACCTTCACCAGAAGCATCTGTAATTACTGTGAAATGACCATTAGGATTAGGTATGGCCAGAATAGGTGCTAATGTGAGTTTTTTTTTCAACAACTGAAAAGCTTGTTGACATTTATCTGTCCAATCAAACTTCTTACCCTTCTTTTGCAACGAGGTTATGGGTGTTGCAATTGTCGAGAATCCTTCTACAAATTTCCTGTAATATCCTGCAAGCCCCATAAAACTTCTAACCTCAGTTACAGTCTGCGGTGCAGGCCATTCCTTTATTGCCTTTATCTTTTTAGGATCTACTGCTATCCCATTTGCTGAAATTACGTGGCCAAGATAGTGCACTTTACTCTGATAGAACGTGCATTTAGACAACTTGCCAAAAAGTTTTCTTTCTCTTAAACGCTGCAAGACTATTCTCAAGTGTCTTTCATGCTCCTCTACAAATTTTGAATAAATCAGAATGTCATCTAAGAAGACCAACACAAATTCATCAAGACAATCCCTGAACACACTATTCATTAAGTTCATAAATGCTGCTAGTGCATTAGTTAACCCGAATGGTACTACTGTGAATTCGTAGTGACCATATCGTGTTCTGAATGCTATTTTAGAAATATCCTCATCCTTAATCCGTAACTGATGGTAACCAGATCTAAGGTCTATTTTAGAGAATACCTTTGCACCTTTCATCTGGTTAAACAATTCATCAATCCTTGGAAGAGAATATTTGTTCTTAATAGTTGCCTTGTTGAGCATTCTGTAGTCAATGCACAGCCGCAACATTCCATCCTTCTTCTTAACGAAGATGACTGGTGCTCCCCAAGGTGACACACTAGGTCTGATAAACCCTTGCTTTAACAATTCTTCTAATTGTGCCTTGAGTTCATACAATTTTGTTGTGGTCATTCGATAAGGTGCTTTAGACTGTGGTTCAATCCCTGGAATTAGATCTATAGAGAAATCAAATTCTCTTTTAGGTGGTAGTTCTATCAATTCATCAGGAAAGATATCTTTAAATTCTCTAAGGACAAGATACTTGTTAAAAGAGGGTTCCTGACTATCTAGATCTTTTATCTTCACTGCATAGATAGAACAACCCTTCCTTTTAGCCTTTTTCAATTGCATAGATGATATCTGTCTTAGTTTAAGGGGTGTTCTAGTTCCATGTAACTCTACCCGATTCCCAAAGCCATCAAGGCATTTCACTACTTTCTCTTCGCAATCCACTAAAGACTTATGTTCTGACAACCAGTTGATTCCAAGAATCACATCGTAAGATCCTAGAGGTGCAACATAAAGATTGACTTGTGTTTGGAAAGTAGGAAGATCTAGTTCACTGCATACAAGACATGAATCTACTCTTTTCTCTGCATTGTTACCATACTGCACCATCCACGAATTTTCTATGTGTCCAGGTTTAACAGTTAACTTAGCTACAACTTTTGGATCAACAAAACATTATGTAGCTCCTGTATCAATTAAAATAGAAATTGGAAGGCCAAAGAGCTTACCGGACATCTGTATAGGTGTAGCTTGGAATTCTCCTTGTTGATGATCTATAGCCGCATGTATCTAGTGTTGAAGAATTCCCTGTCGATTTCCATCTCTCTGATTCTCTGTTCGACGGGGACATGCACTAGCATAGTGCTCTCCTCCACAATTATAACATCCATCCTTGGGTCCTCTGTGTCTAGCTGAATTATCTCTCTGGTTATTGTTACCATTGTTGCCATAACTACCTCTCTTATTGCTATTTCCACCTTAGTTCCCATTGTTCTTTTCTTGGTAGTTATTGCCTTTCTTAAGATTCCTTATCTGGTGCTTACTGTTTCCTTGATTGCTACTGTCATTCTAATACCTTTTATTACCATTCTTCATATCCCGACTCTTACGGTAATTTGAAATCTACTGCAGCTTATGTTCCTGTTTGGTAGCCTTTTCGAACACTTCATCCACGGTTAATGAATTATGCATATCAACATTTGATCCGATCTATGGCCTTAAGCCCAAGGTGAACTTACGAATTCTGAACATTTCATCAAGCTGATACTGTGGAACATATTTCAACAAGTGAGAGAATTTCTCCCAATACTGAGTCACAGTCATACCTCCCTGAGTGAGGTTTTGGAATTCTGTCATTTTCCTGTCAAAGTAGAGTTGTGGCAACCACCTCTTCTTGAAGAGTTCAAGAAAATGATCCCATGTGACTTCTCCTGGTAGCAGTTTCTTTTCAGCTTTCTCATTGTCCCACCAAGTAGCTACTTCCCTAGTAAGCTGATAGGATCCCCATATATCTTTAGTTTCAATAGACAAATCACGGAGATCAAAGTATTTTTCTATATCGATGATCCATGCTTCTGCTCCATCACCTATAGTCTTACCATCAAACTTAGGGGGTGTAACCTTTTTGAGATCCTTTCCTAATTCTTCAGCAATCTTGTTTCTGTTGTTTCCATTCACTTCACCCTCAGGACCTCCAGCTTCTTCTCTCCTTTCCTCATTATTATTTCCTTTTATTCCTCTGATTTCATGTTCCATAGTATTCATTCTGGTTCCTTGCTGAGTCAGAAGAGCTAGGATTTGAGTCAATTGGTTATTCTGTTCAGCATTGTCGATATTGTTTCCCTCATTTTTTCCAGCATTAGCCCCTCATGCATCAGTGCCAGCATTGTTCCCAACATTGGCTTCTTCATTATTTCCAGTATCGGGGTTATTGCCAAATCCTAGGGTTGCTCCCCTATGTCCAGAGTTTCTAGTGTTCATGATGAACTATCTGGAAAAGAGTTTACAACTTTAGCGTAATGGTTCCATAAAGTCCTAGAGTAGAACCATCGCTCTGATACCAAATGTAAAGTACCCAAATTTCACATTACACAAAACTGAAGTAAAACATAGAATTACTGCAAGTAATTTAGAGTAACGTAAAATAACTTCTATTCATCTTTCATAAATAAATAAATCAAGATATTTCAAGAGACCAAAATAACTTTTCATTTCATAAGTTTAAAGTAAAATCAGGATTACAAATCATATGGATACATCTGAAGTCATTTACAGAGTATGCAATAATCAATAATATTACAAGTGTCGAATATTGGCATTAAGCCTTAAAAATCTTTGAAATAATAGAAGTATAAAATGATCCAAATCATAAAATAATAACAATAAGTCCTTGTTTGCCATCGACCATCCGGCCATTTGCTGAATCAAAGGATAAGAACATGGTTCAGGCACTTTTTCCGCCCAACCACAAAGCTTGCGCTTCCACGGTATCCTTCAAACTGAAGGATGCCCGACCCTGCTCGAAGAGCCTAGCAATCTATAAACATATGTAGGGTGGAATTTGGTGTGTGCCTATCAATCTACATGCATTACTATCATGAATGTAACATCTCATCAATAGGATATGGCAAGGAAATATACAAAACTAGGCTATCAACCATTCATCTATAATGATAATCATGTCTATTTCAACATTCTCATTAGCTTTGGCCAAAGCATTAATCCGTAAAACGGCATATAGGTTTTGAAAAAGAAAACCTACTTCCCTGTTATTCCATACTTGACACCCGTCTTGAAATTGCAGTCTTTCCAAAATACACAATAAAGAAGAACAACATAGCACATACAAGCATTTTTTTTCTTTCTATAATTATGATAAACAAGTTTACAATAATCCATTCTTTCTTCTTAAAAAGCATCAAATACACAAATAAACCATGGAGCCATCTATTAAATCAATCAATAAATATTCACAGATAATTCATTTAAGTCTCAGTTCTGCCTTCCTGTCATTTCTGCGACAGGAGATCTATTTAAACACAACTAAAATATACTACAGACTTCCTGTCACTGTGGCAATAGGAACTATAACTAGAGTGAAAACAGTGATTTAGAGCAAGAAAATCATTCATTTAACAACAGTCAGAAAGTAAGATAATTTATTGTCTCAGATTTTTGAGTATGCTATTAAATCAGTGTATTCGTTTTGAGTAACATTTATTTCAACTTTGATAACATTCTAGCAAGTTTCTAGTGGTTTTAATGTAGCTATAGGATCTACTGTTTGCTACAGGAATAACATTTAACCTAAAGTCAAAGGCTTGTTGTTTAACAAAAGAGGTCGATTTACTAGTCTTACTGTTTATCTCAGCCAACATGCAAATGAAAATACAGCCATAAGATCTCTTTACCAGCCGACTGAATGGTAATATATAGGGTTCTAGTTCAGCTTAAATCCAAGATTTGAGAAATACAAAATTTGTGTCTAATTCGATGTCTAAGATCAGGTAGTTTTTGTGATAGCAAAAAGAGGGTAAACGATCTATATGGATTGTTCAGCTTACTTAAATCGGCTATGGACAAGGTCAACGACCTGCACAATACTGGGTGGTCGGCCTGAGGATAGGATAGCAGTCAGGGCAACTACAACCCTAAAAGAAGGAGAAGAACTGGATAAGGAATAGCGGCCAGCGAGAAAGATGTGCAGAGATCGACTAAAGAAAGTAAGTCAGCGACCGATATAAAAGAAAAGATTAAACGACTTAGAACAGAGGGTCGATCAGGCCAATAAAATAAGTGGTTAGGAGTACAATGAAAATGATTTGCAATAAGTAGAAACGACCTTAGAAGGTCAATGTCCAAGAAGATTCAGAGGTCAACGCCAAAGGTAATGAAAACAACCAGTAAGCAAAGGCTAGAAAAATAAGTTTACAGCCAAGATACAAGTTAAGGACAGTCAGCGTAACTAGGTCAAACAACCAACACAGATCACCCAAAGATTATAACAGAAATTATCTATTTCCAAAACAAAACTATCGTTTATGGAGTGAACAAAAACTAGAAGAGAACCTGGAATATGATGGTGACGGTGAAGAGATAAACTGGTGACGTCGCTGCTGTCTTCTTTCTCCTGTCGCCTGCACTTTCTTAGTCTCTCTGTCACACCAAGTCTCTCTATCAAAATGTAGTTTTTCCTCTGCCAATCCTACTTTTCTCTCCAATTCGTGGTTTTGCTCTGAGTAATTCATGGTCATTTTTATCTAATCGATCTCTCTCCTTTTAACAGTTTTTCCTTCTTGTTTTCATGTTCAGATCGGTTTTAAAACTGTAGTTAACTCTCTGTTTTGCATGCTCTCTTTTCCACCGAATTGAGAATAATGCAATTTAAAAAAAAGTAATAATTATATCTTTTGAACTTATTGTTCGCATGAGTGACAGGATCAAGTATTTTAATAATTTTCTTCAAAACTCTAAATTTAATAAAGCTAATTTTAATATTATTATTATTTAACTATTTTATTTAGAACAAACTATTTGATTAATCAAGAATAGGAATAGAATACAATATTGCATGAAAACATCTCATTTTATATATATTATTTAATTTCAAATAACATATTGTCTTCCAAACATCCATTAATAATACTTTATTATTAAATTTAAAATACAAACACAGATATTTTCATTTAAATATAAAACATCATTTAAATATAATTCGAAAACAATTAACCACACATCAATGCATTTAAATCTATTTTATTATGCATATACAACTATGTGAAGTGTGTGAAGTAACCAGATAAAACCTATCACATGTTTGCCAAAAAGCTAGATCTCTTCTACCTAAGCCATGCTCTTGTCCTTCGACAAGACCTGTAAAACTCAAACTCATCGCACTATCAATAAGTTAGCCCAAAAAATATAGTCGAGGCAACAAAATCTTTATTGAATAACATATCATATCCAAAGTAAATCTCCTATTGTTCCATACTTTCACTTGTAGTTAACTACTAAGGTAAATCTGTAAAGTCTATGAAAGTTCAAGACGTGACACATTACCATGTGATTTCATGTGGGATAGATACATCAATCACATGGGATAAATACACACAATGCAACATTAATATTCTAATAGTTTTCAATTTGATTTTCATGTTGTTTTCTCATATAACAAACATGTAATATGAAATATTGTAATTTAGGAATGTTTATGCCTACATAAACATGTAAGCTTTTATATGATTTAATGAAGAATTAGCTTGCAAAAATTAAATCTACCCTATGAACAAAAACAACATAATAGTGACATGAATCCGATTGCATACATAAAAGAGATTGACAAAATGCCAATATTTGCATTAAAAAATTTAAAGAAAATGACAACAATATATAGACTTTGGGCTGAACAAATTAGGATGACAAGTGTCTAAGAGGATTTGAGTTAGCCATAGTGATTTAGTGGACTAATTCAACATGTAAAATTAGAGGTGTCAAGTGATGCCAACTTGATAAGGGAGTGGTGGCATCCGACTACTATCAATCAAGGATTGATTGAGGCGGTGGTGGCACAAGACTTGCATCAATCAAGGAGATTGACAACAATATGTATCCTATCAATCAAGGAAATGACAATAATATATAGACTTTGGCTTGAACAAGTTAAGATGACAATTGTCTAAAAGGATTTGAGTGAGACATAGTGATTTGGTGGATTGACAACATGGAGAAATAGTGGTGTGAAGTGATGCCAACTTGATGAGGGAGTGGTGGCACCTGACCACTATTAATCAAGGATTGATTGAGATAGTGGTGGCACAAGACTTCCATCAATCAAGGATACTGACAATGTGCTAATTATTTCCTAATTTACCTAGGCAAATAAAATACAATACCTAAGTAAATTTAATATAAGGTGCAATATATAATTATACCAGCACTCCCCTTAAGTGCAACTTAGGGTGTAGACACCTAAAATTTACCTATTCACTTCCATCCTAATACCACGTTTAACACTGTTTTCTAACATCATTTTAATACCATGTTGTTATTCATCACCGTGCTAATTAGCCAAATCAACACTTTCTAACCACATTATTCCCCTTTGCCAACAAATTAAATAATTTATATTTATTTAATTAAGTTGATACATTTACCATATTGTCACATCCTAACTAATTAAATAATTTTATTATTTAATTAGTCTAATTTCCATCTCACATTGCTAACTAATTAAATTATTATTTAATTAGTCTAATTTCCACCTCACATTGCCAACTAATTAAATAAATTCATTATTTAATTAGTCTAAAATCCCTTCAAGATCCCAAAATAAATGTACAAACTAAATATTTCCCTCTTATTTTCAAATAAATCTTATAGTTGAAACAATTTATTTATGACCATTTTTTTTAGTTAATGAAATCTCATCCATTCATTTTGAATAAACTAAATCATGACCGTTCATTTTCTCCTCAATCCAAGGAAAATTCTCCCAACCAATGTCCATTGTAGATTTGACCTTCAAATCCTAGATGTCCATTTTCCCAGCCAAAAAATTATAAATGGAGCTTTAATGCTTCCAAAAAATTAACATGTGAACATAAGGTACATGTTGAGATTTTGAAGCATTTTTTGAGCAACTACATCCTATCATTTGCAATTTATTTGTAATCACATCCATTCTAATCACGGAGTTTGCATTTGATAACACATGCTAAGTAGTTTAATTTAAATTCCATTTTGTTCAATCTTGAAGTTTGCACTTAGTTTGAATTAGGAAGCTTATGTGCATTTGTTTCCTTTCATTTTAGTTCAAAGTTTGTTGTTTACTTAGAGAAAAAAGATATGGGTCCCGACAAGACAAGCCATTTGGGATACTTATGTACTATATGAAAATCTCCAAGGTACAAAGAGAGTGAACCCCCCTAAAGAAATGGAAGAAGAGATAAGTACTAGATAGACCCCCCATAAGTGATAGTGTCTTGCACCCTAGAAGGGCTCGAAGATGAACATATGTGCTATTGGTAAAGGATTTGGTGAAAATATCTGCAACTTTCTTTGATGTGGGATAATATTGAAGATCTACAACATCTTCTTGTATATGATCTCTTGTAGTGCATATGGATATCAATATTATTGGTTCATTGGTGAACAATCAAATTCCTGGCGATACAATCACACTTTGGTTATCATAGTAGATGATCGATAATTGCTGATAGGAAATTCCAAACTTAGTTAGGATGTGTTGAAGCTAAAGGGCCTCTATAGTGGCATTCAAAGCTGCTTTGTACTCTACCTCTATAGATGAAAGAGAAATAGCATGCTAATTCTTGTTGAACCAACAAAGATTGTTGGTTCCCAGGTGAAAGCTATAGCTATATGTGGACTTGCAATCCTCACAATCGTCACCTAGTCAGAATGTGTATATCATTTCAAGTTTGTGTTTCAACATGTTGCATAGTGTATCCCATATGCATGTGTCCCATGTACATAGTACAATATACATTTGGAAAAGATCTCTAGTGAAGCTCTTGGGGTTCTTGCATAAAGCAATAAACCATGCCAACACCATAGGAAATGATGAAATGAGTATGTGTGAGGTTGATGAGACCCCTCACAAGTTGTTGATACAATGAAGCATCAACAAGAGTAAAAAAATGAGCTTCCAACTTGACTCTTGATAGAAAGGGAGTCATGGTAGGATTACAAGAAGCCATTTGAAATTATGAAAGAAGATCTAAAGCATTCTTGGGTTGAGCAAAACTCATCTTGAAATAAGTTGTGTGATCTCAATCCCAAGGAAGTAGTGCAACAAGCCCAAGCAATCATAGAGAATGGTACCTATAAAGTAGTCTATATGGAGCTAATGAGGGATGAAAAATCCTAGTGATGAGTAGGTTGTCAACATATAACACTAAAAGGAGATCATCAACCTATCACAAAATGTAAATAGTAGGATCAGAGTGACATTAGATGATATCGACTGAAAAAAGGAATGAGTCCATCTTGGCATACCAAGCCTAAGGGGCTTGTTTAAGGCCATAGAAGGATTTCCTAAGTTTCTATACCAAAGAAGAATCATGAATGAAGCCCTACAATTGTGCCATATATATCTCCTTCTATAGACCACCATGTGAAAAAACACTCATCATGTCCATATGATATATAAACTAGTGGTGAGAAATGGAAATAGTGAGTGTGAGGAGAGTGGAATTCATTTTGGCATTAGGTACAAATGTCTTTCTATAGTCTATGCAGGCACTTGCAAGAATCCTTTTGTAACAAGTTGTGCTTCATATTTGTTAGTTGTTCTATGTGCTGCATACTTGGTTCAAAAGATCCACTTGTATAAAATTATTTTGTTCCCTTAGGAAGTGGGACTAAATCCCAAGTGTAATTCCTGATTAATGAAGTATATTCTTCCTCCATTGTTACATCCCATTCAACAATACTTGATGCTTCCTCAAATGATTGTGGATTAGAAGTTGTGGCTATAGATGCATGTGGCATCTCTTGACATTGTGATAGTGTTCTTGTATCTAATGGATCCGCAATTGATGTACCTACTACTTGTAATGTCTAACAAGCCCAAAGTGGAAGTGTAGCTATAGTAGGAGCACACGTGTGCTAGAGAGACATGACAAGATGGTCAAATGGAGGATGAAGTTCTTATATCTCAAAATTAGAATCACTATCTAAATGATAGCCTCATGTGGAGGATGAAGGTGAAGTGTCAATAATAGGAGGTGTTTTTTGAAACTTGACATTGAAAGTAATGATCACATCATGAGTATCATAAGTCAATACCCCTTGATCCCATCAAAATAACCCACAAATATGCAATGCTTACTTTTCAGCCCCATAACCTTGCATTTTGCTGAAGGTGTAGATTGAGAATCAAAAAGCTTGAAGTGCTTAACTAACAGTTTTTGACCACTTCAAGCCTTATTGGAGTGATGCCTTCTAAGGTTTTGTGTGAAGTGTGGTTTTGAATGTAGTTAGCATAATTCATCACCTTTGTCTAGTATTGTGGTGCCAATGATTGTGATTGTTCATACAATTAGCCATCTCTTTCAAGGATATATTCTTCCATTTTTCTACTATGTTCCACGATGGGCTATGCAAAATAATGTGTCGAATATCAATCCCTTTGGTAGTTCACATAATTGCTCAAACTAATTGTTGACATACTTCTTACCAACATTTGTGCAAAGGATTTTGATTCCTCCTCTGTGTATCTCTCAACTAGGGCTTTGAAGTGTTGAAACTTACATATGCTTCATTCTTCTTGTGAAGAAAATATACAGTTGTGAAGCATGAGAAATCATCTATGAATGTGAGGAGATATTGACATTTGTTGAATGATAGATTAGGAAAGGGACCACAAGATCATTGTTATTGAACTTAAGAACTGTTAAAGCTCTCATAGCCTTACGTTTGACATATTTATCTTCAGGATGCTTGCCTAGGGCACAACTATGAAAGGCACCACCAGAGAAGGATATTGAAGGAAGTCTTGTAACTATTTCTTGACTACTCAGTTGTTGAAGGTAGAGGTGATTCAAGTGACAAAACCACTCGACATCATCCGAGTGGGTAAAAAGAGCTTGGGAAGGTGAATTAGGTACAAAGTGTGAAAATGCATAAAGTGTTCCTTATGACCTTGACCTTTCCTAGGGCAACTAGGGAATCATCTTCAAGATCTCGAATGGTGACTGTGTGGAGTAAAGTCATCTCATTTCCCTGAAATTGTATGAGTAATCAAGAAGATGGAGAGTAAGTTGGATGATAATGAAGGCACACAAAGAACATTGTTGAATTGTTCACCATCCATGTAAATTGATCCTAACCCTAAAACATCTATTATTGAATCATCACCCATGTGTATAGTATAGTTGGAGTAGAACATGGCTCAAGTGTAGATAATGGTGCCTTAGATGTAGCCATGTGGTGTGTGGCTCTTGAATTAAGTAGCCAAGTGTGGCTCTTGAATCAAGTAGCCAAGTCTTTAGAGATGATGAAGAGGTAATGGTTGCATGACAAGTTTACCCTTTCCTTTCCTAGTTTTTGAGGAGGTGGACTCACTAGAGGTATCATGAATAGTGATCTTAAGTATTCTTCTTAAGAATCTCTATGAGCGAGTCTATTTGTTTTTGTATTCACTTTGACTCATTATACCACCCTTTTACAATAACCATGCTTACTCCCCCTTTTGGTTGAGTTTATGCTTTTGGAGCAGTTGAGGAGGGTTTACTTGTTTACATATTTATTTTTTCTCTCTTGTTTTCCTAAGGTCTTTAGACCTTTATAATTCTTTTGTGATTGGTTGGAAATCAAGGTAGTGGATTTGGAAGGCTTTCTAGGTAGTGCTTCCATCTAAATTATCTTATCTTGCTCACGAGTGAGATGTTTTGTGAATACATCAAAGGATGGTATGGTACAAGCAAATCCTAAGGCATCTCTAGTGGAATAATAGGTTGATACAAAGATAGAATATTTAGGACCTAACTTAGAGAGAATACTATCAACTACCTATGCATCAATCTTTGTGATTTTACATTGCTCTATTTGGAGTTGAAGATACTTGAAATGTGTAACAAAGTCCTAAATACTCTCAAAGCCAATAGGGCTAAGACTAGTTGAATCATTTTCTAATTGATGGCCATAAATTTCATTAGTTGTTCCATACAAGCCTTCAAGTGTTACCTAGATTTTATTAGGTGCCTTGAGTCTCTCAAGGTGAAACAAAATATTAGGTGAGATATATAAACACAAAGTTCTAAATGCCTCATTAGATTTGTTAGGAAAATTTATTTTTGTTGGTTTTTGAAAGAACTAGTCGTTGTTAACCATTCTACTTACTATTAAGATCTACACATTTATTAAGATTAATTCTTATATCTTATATACAAAATTTCAATCACAAGTTTGACCTGAAACGAAAGCAGAGTTCATTACCTTCTTTTAGAAACTCATTTACTGAACATAAAGAACAATACAAATAAGTATGATCTACAAATTAGGCATATACAATCATACAAAACTAACCTAAGTAAACAGTTAGACATCTATTATATTGACTAGAGGAATACATTCGAACCATCTCTATTAATTCTACTATTCATTTCTCCTCTCGGATTACAAATACAATACGGGGTTATATAAGCATATTTTCTGTGGTGCTCAAAGTTGTGCACTATGGTAAATCATATACAAATATGCACAGGAATCAACTTATTACAAAAGTATGGGAGTGGCCCACAGGGGTGCTAATATACTCCCAACGGAACAGTCAAGGAAAATAACAAAGCGAGAGAATCTTTGAAAGGAAAACCAAGCCTCAACATGCCTTATTGCATAGGTACAACATTTGTGATTTTTTGGTGTCCATCTCCTTTTTAGATTCTTTCACCATTATAATAACTTCAGCCACAATTGTGATGATGTTGTTGAGGATGGTTTGCCAACTGGTGTAGATTTTGGAGAAACCATCTACTAAAAACTTGGCCTTCAGGCTCAGATGCCAGGTGGTTGCTGCATCTCTTGAGTCAATGTTGGCTTGCATGTTTGTTAGTTGCTCACACTAGAGCTTTAAATTAAACTCATTTTTAGCCATGGATGATCTAGTTCAACATGGACAACTATCACCAAAGGTGGGAAGGAGTCAGTATATTGCTTGCACTTTTTCTTGATGTCCCACTCTAGTTTAGTCATTTCTTTACAAGTGGCATCCACTGCATTATTACTAATATTTCTGTACAAATATTTAGTCTGAAGGACCTATAGCTTTGCATGCTCTTCTTTTAGTTGCGCATCGATCCAATCAATAGGTTTGAGTAGAGCTTGTAAAACAACATGGATTATTACCAGGTCCTTCTCCATTTCATTGAAGTCACTCAAACCTATTGATTGTTACCAGGTCCTTCTCCATGTCATTAAAGTCAAGTTAAATTACACATTGAGTAGTAGTGAGTTCATCAACAAGGGCAAGAATGTCCTCAGGTGGTAATTCCTATTTACTGGCTTCATAAGCTCCTGGTATTTCTTGGGTTTATGAAGAATTACTAAGAGACGCTAGTGGGGAGCGTTGGATGGGAAATAGTTAGTAGCGAAATGCTTCTAATTGATCTATATGCGCCATCATGGAGTTTGTTGGGTTGAAAGGATTTTCTCCTTGGACTATATCTGGACGTGCAACTACCATATCCTTTTTGAAAGAGTTAAATTTTAGTTGTGACATATCACAATGTTATTTCTACTTGAAGGTTCGCTTTTGATGCAACAATTGCTTCTGCCGTGGATTTCTCGAATGCTTGGATTGCTTCTTTTGCTTCCTTTTTATACCATGTGATAATGGTTTGCAATTGCTTCTTTTTAGCTTTGGCCTATGCTATATTGTAACAACTCTTTGTTACATGTTGTAGTAATGAATTGGTTATGATAAGAGAGAAGAGTTGTGAAACTTCCATTTGTAAATGCAGATGGTGCAACGATTATGGCATTCCTCACCATTTAATTTGTTTCTAATGCCAATCACCAATAGAGTTGTTAGTATACATAATGCTTTCTAGGTTGAAAATGGGGTTTTGACAAGTTATTCATATGCATCAATCATTTCATTTAAACATCATCCACTTTAATAGTCAAACAAGCAACACTCTACTTAAATATCATCCACTTCAATGGTCAAACAATCAATATGGATTTTACACATCATTCACAACAAAAAGTGGTAAATATTTGTCATAATTTTATTGGCTAAAATTGACCTTTGACTGTTGAAGTGGATGATATTTAAGAACAACCAACAAGCAATAGTAATTTTACATGTCATTCACAACAAAAAGTGGTAAATATTTGTCCTATTTTTATTGGTTAAAATCAACTTTTGACTATTGAAATGGATGATGTTTAAGAATAGCCCCAATTGGACCAACAACTTTGGATCCTTGAGTGAACATTATTTCTAGGTCTCGACATACAAAAATAGAATTATGGCCTTATGGCTGTTGAAGTGATGGAGATGTATGGGGCTATGCTCCTAAAGTGTTATGTAGTGTAGTGCAAGGTGGAGATGGTGTGTTTGAGACTTGAGTCAGCTGGAGGGTTTCGTGTGTTAGAAAATCTAATATGGAGCGCCACCTACCTGCCAGAGATCTTCTCGAGATCTCATTCCTGTCGCCTCTGACCAAAATAGTAAATGCCATTTTGTTGGCATGTCAAAACAGTTAATGCTGGTCAGTTTTCATTCAATGCAGTAGGTGAGTTTGAATTTGAGCGGCAGAATTTTGAAGTCAAGGAAAAGACAAAAGGAAATAATGAGAATGTAGAACTAGAAGAGAAGAATATTGCATGCAATAGTAGCACAATAGTGCATAGTAGAGAAGAATATTGCATGCAACAGTAGCACAATAGTGCATAGTAGAGAAGATTTGCTGCAGCAGCAATAGGTAGAATATTGCAGAGAGAGTGCAGAGCATAGAACTCTAGGCAGCTCCAGACACACAACACAAATTAGTGGAAAGAGCAATGGATCAGCTCTATACAGAGAAGGACAATTGTAATGTCCAACAAGCTCCAAAGAGGGCAGTATTGTAGAGAAAGTAGAATCAACATTGTAGCACTACAGTTTGTATTTAGATGTAAAATAGTTTTGCATATTAATAGAAATTTATGTATTTGGTTTGAGCCATCTCTCTCTCTTGTTTGTTTGTATTCTTGTCTCCTTCATTGAATGATATCGATTTGAAATGCTTCCAACTAGTGGTATCATAGCTAGAGTTTTAACTTTCTGGGCATTGAGTGAAAAGCCCTAGATTTTCTAGGTATTAACAGTCTCCCCTGACGTAGAAAAATAATTGGAGGTGACAACAAGAGTTGGAAATAGCCACTCACATTTGATGGAAGAAATTATGATGTCTAGGCAAAGAAGATGAAGACCATCTTGGTTGCAAATGATTTATGGGAACTTGTGGTGATCAAGGGGGTAAATCACATAACACACAATAACATAAATTGCACGTAGAAAATAGAATGTTCTTTTATTGATTTGGACAACACATTACATTACAGAAGCTAAAATTCAATCAAAGGATGAATCCTCCACAAGCTGCAACACATTACAACTTCCTATCTCTAGATCCTGGAACTTTCTGCCTTCTATAACCTCAAATCCACAAGGATTTCTATTTTCTTACCTTTTCTTGACTCTACACTTTCCCCCTTATCTCTACTACTGCCAAGGGTTCCCAAAAATGGTCATAAGTTATAGCCCTTTTTGGCAGCCTCTAGCTAAATTTTGAAATTTGCATCTCCCTCCAAAAAAGGTCAACTTCTGGGAGCCATAACTTTTGATTCAGGTGTTCAATTGACAAATTGTTTGAAGCATTAGAAATCTCGCGGAGTGCTCTACAAGTTAAGAATTTGCTTTGCCAATTCTTCCTCTAAGTGCCTCAAACTTGACTTTGAAACCTTTTCAGGGTTCTTTTGGGAAACAGAAACTTTAATATCTTTCAGCCCACAAATGATCTTTGTCTGATTCCTTTGCCAAAGGTATTATTTTTCATTTACAAAGCTTCCTGTAAATTTTTGCTTCCATACATGCCCAAATGCAAACTTTCTTAAAATAGCAGTTTGGAAAAAATAAAGGTTCTACATCATTATCCAAGCGATTATGGAACCAGAAATACAAATTTTGACAAGAAATAAAAAACAAAGTCATCAATTTTGAATAATCATTGGTTTTGGATGATGTAAGATTGCCCTTACACCTCTGGATGCTCTTACATCAGACACCCAGGGTAATTTGAGAAGTGACCTTGTCACATCTCAGGTGTTTGAGGAAAACCCCAAACAATCAACCTCTGCCTTAGATAACCAGGAAGAATGTTCAACAAGCCTTCCTTTCCACTTCACTAGATATTCTTCATATTGCCTATTCTAAGAACTTCTTCCCACACAGCTATCCAAGATCTATTCTATCTCCTCCTTTGAAGTAGATGGCAGAATACTCCATTGTTCTTATGTTGGTCCATCCTCTGTTCCACCTTCATAATATTCTATTAAATCAACAATGTTGAACACAGGGGAAATATTGATCCCACTCGACAGCTCTACCTCATATGCATTTTTTGAATCATGCTTCTTCAGAATCCTGCATGGTCCAAATTTCTTCATTTTCAACTTATTATATGTTCCAACTGGAAACCTATCTTTTCTCAAGTGAACCATGACTTCATCTCCTGCCTTAGCCTTACACTAAATATTCATCTTATTAATGTGCTTTCTCACCTCTTCATGCAAATTCTTCAAGTGTTCTGCAAAGTCTTTGGCTTCGGCAATTGTCTTTTCTCCCTTGTCCATCTTCTTTAACTCTAAAACATTTCTTGGACTACTCCCATATACAACCTAGAATGGTGATTTACCCGTACTCCTATTGACATAATTGTTGTAAGCAAATTCTACCTGTGG
This sequence comes from Cunninghamia lanceolata, assembly GCA_027924645.1. NCBI lineage: Eukaryota > Viridiplantae > Streptophyta > Pinopsida > Cupressales > Cupressaceae > Cunninghamia > Cunninghamia lanceolata. Next base: position 4,115,087 of record BSBN01000923.1, read on the forward strand.
TAGAATCAAATCCCATCCTTTGGGCTTATCTCCTACTAAGCATCATAGAAGGTTCCCCAAACTCCTATTCACCACTTCTATTTGTCCATCGGTCTGTGGATAGTGTGCATAACTAAACTTCAAATCCGTCTTCAACTTCTTCCACAATGTCCTCCAGAAATAACCAACAAACTTGGTATCTTGATCTAAAACTATGCTCTTAGGTAGACCATGTAATCTCACCACCTCTCTGAAAAATAACTCTGCAATATGAACAACATCATTAGTCTTCTTACAAGGAATAAAATACACCATCTTTGAGAAGTTATCCACCACCACAAAAATGGAATCATGTCCTCTCTATGTCCTTGGTAAACCAAAAACAAAATCCATACTAATATTGTCCCATTGCTTCTCTGGTACAGGTAGTGGCTGATATAGCCCTCTATTCTGATTTGTTCCTTTTGCCATTTGACACACTCTACAACTTTGCACAAATTTCCTCACATCCTGCTACAAATGTGGCCAATAATAATGCTCATTAACAATAGCAATGGTCTTATCTTGACCAAAGTGTCCAGCTACTCCCCCACTATGCTTCTCCTTAATCAGGTTCTCTCTCATGGAACTTCTTGAAATGCACAATTGGCTTCCCCTAAAAAACATGCCATCTTGGATTATGAAATCCAACTATTTTGTCCTATCCAAAGTAATAGGTTCCAGACAAGCTTTCCAAGCCTCTACAAAATCCGGATCTTCATGATACAAACTTTTGAGCTCATCGAACCCAACAACTTCTATCTTCATTTCTGTCAACAAATTTTGCCTTTTGCTTAAGGTATCTGCAATTCTGTTTGATCTTCCACTCTTGTGTTTCAAAACAAAAGTATATAACTCTACAAAAACTCAACCTATTTTAAGTCCCTCTGGTTAAACTTCCCTTGACTATTAATTTTAATTGAGGGGAAAAGGCTTTTTTTGGAAGCTTTTAGAATTTCAAGACCTACCTTTTTTAGGAGTAATTGACTTGAAGGGAAAGGCATTTTTAATAAGTTTGTAGAAAGGGATTTGTTTTCTAATTTTACATCACAAAAGAGGGAAGGGAAGCCCAACAAGCAAACATATATATCATCTACCAATCAACCATTATATTAATATGAGGGTCACTTCCGTTGTGGCATTACCTATATTTGCATAAGTATCATGGTATATTAGATATTGTAAAGCTTGATGATTAGTATATAAAACAAACTCTTTTGACAACAAATAATGTCTCCATTTCTTCAAAGATTGAACTATAGCATAAAACTCTTGATCATAAGCAAAATATTTTTTATTGGCATCATTAAGCTTCTCACTGAAATAGGCAATGGGCTTACCTTCTTGGCTCAAAACAACTCCTATAGCATGATGAGGCCATTTTTTGTCTTGTTTTTGTTGCTTTAAGTACCTATTTCTTGAGACATTTCCAGACTTCTATATACACATATTATGTTTATGATTATCCTTAAGACACTAAAGCATGAAGATGGGTATATAATATGTTGTTAATTAATTGTGTAAATGGTTGATTGCTCATGAAATGTGTTAGTACTTTATGTTGATTTTAGTGATAGTGATGCATAGATACTATGTGATGTACTAACTCCTCATGCATCAAGAGTGTGGCTTCATATCATGAAGAACACTGGACAATCCACAGATGAATGAGATGCTGATATCCATAGTAGATGATACATGCACCTGTAGCCAAAAGAAGAAGATTCTGAATTAATTCCAGTATGAGTCATCCATGACTTTGTGACGATTATCCTTTAACAAATGATGTAGTCTTAAATAATGGAGGAATCTTAGATTGTGCTCTATGTTCTATTTCTAGTCTTGATTGTTCTTCATGGATACTAGAGAGATAGAGTTACAGTATGACTATACCGTCAATGCCACCTTCATGTCAGTTTAGTTTCCTATTTCTAGTTTGCTTTGTAATAAAGTCATTTTCCTACATTGTTGGATAATGGACAATTATAGCATTTATTGTTTAGTAGATTTATTCAAATAGATAATGTTGATCTCTTCTGTGAAGATTAGCTTTTGCTTCATACATATTAGATAGAGATATAGTATCAGATTTTTTTGTTGCATCTTTTCACTTCAACATTCATTAAAGGAATATATGTTTTGAGTTCTGTTAATGATTACAAAGATATAGTAAAGATTTAGCTAGATTTCATGGGATCACAATTACTCAAGCAGGCCACTTGAGGTATTATGTCTCTCCACTTTGTTTATATGTTCAGTTTATAATTGTATGTTTGTATATATGTGTGATTGATGTATGTTGTGACAAGTAATGAGAAATAGTTAGACTTTGGTAATCTATGTTATAAGTCTTATTGAGTCAAGGTGATCACCGACTGAACCAACTGTTAGTTGCTCTCTTATCTAGAAGTTACATAGGATCATTTGATTACTGTTGTGTTGAATAAACTTAATTTTTTTCTATCATTCCTGTTTACTTAGAGTATTGCGAATCCTCATTATTGGAATTGTGTTTTCTTTATTTAGTTCCCTTACACAACCTCTAGAGTAAAACTTAGGAATCCTTAACTGTACACATAGTACAAGCATCATCCAAGAAGATTATGATTCTCTGGTTTGACAATGTAAATGTAACACATTATATAACCAATAGGTTGCTTGATATAGGATATGTTGGTCCATTGAGTAGTGTGCATATGCTTTCTACATCAATGTATTGGTTAATAATGGAGTTCGATATTTTTGGTGTCGTTGCTGGGGATTGTGCTAAGGTTTTGAGTTTTTGAGTTCTTTTTTATTTATGCTTATACTTGCTTTACTAGGAAATACTATTTTTTTTAGCATATAGGATCACTTAGATATTCAATCCATCTCCAAACAATTCACTAACATGGTGTAGGAATAGAGCCATTAGCTTATGCATTATTGTATGCGGTGGCCAAGAGACCATAGAGGGAGGTTTCTTCCAACTAGTTCAATAGAAGAAGAACACTTTGAATTATCCTGATGAGTCTAGTTCATGACTCAATTTTGTTAGAATTTATTATCCATTTGCTGAAGTTATCATGGACTTTGGTACCTAGATCTTGATCTTTTTATGATATTTCCTCAAAACCATAGATATTGGGTATAAGTTATTTCCTATAATCTTTAAATGACATTGACATGTTATATGAACTATCTATGTTGATTTTACATGTGGATTAATGAATGTTACTCTAAGATAGTTATAGATATGCAATTATTGTGTGTACTAATATTGTTATGCAGATATAATTAGCAGCCTATAAAATTGAGGAAGATTCTGTCAGTTGGTCACTCGCCATCAAAGTCAACAAGATGGTCATTCAAATGTCAAATGGAGGGAAGATAACCGCCTTGTAACTGGTCTTAATTGCTTGTTGAGCAAATATAGGAGTTATTATTGTGCTAGATTTGTGTTAAAGTGAACATGCTTGACCAGATTCCACGCATGCATAAGCTCCTTTCCACTTTCTATGCTTTCCTTAAAGTGGCGTCCTCCTAATCTATTGTAGTTGATTGCCTTGCTAGGTAGTTGGCCTGTAGTTTTTATTTCTATAAATAAGACTCAGATGCTCCTTCTAAGGGGTTGATCAATCTGAGGTTGTACTTGCATTATTAAGTTTTTTAGTAATATAGTTATGTTACTCATTTGTACTCATGTTTTCTAATGAATAAAATGAAATTATAAGTTCGCATCTCTGAATTTACATTTGTCTTAAGGGATACTCATCCAAGGGGCCCACTTGGTGAGCATTCCATCCTTTAGTTTAGTTGTTATTTTCTATTAAGTAGTTAGTTAAAATCTGGCACTGTATGTTCCTGTAGCCACTAGAATTCCATTCTGTGTCTGTTCCTATAGCCAAAGCAGACAGAGTAGTTTCTTGTTTGTTTGCCCAGATTTTTATTTTCTATCATGCACTTCAGCTTAGTATAGTTGTTGGTTGATGTTCAACATTTATGTTATTTCTTTCCACGCAATTTACTTTTAGCATTATGTCTTTCTTAGCCATAGAGTGAATGTGGCTACTTTGGGGTTCCTAGTGCACATACTGTGCTAACCCATTTCAAGTTCACATCCTTGGGTTGACAAGTTAAATGAACCTTCATAGTGATTAAGACAACTATTCAGGTTAGATGTCCAATCTCTGAGTCACACCTTTATGGGCTTAGTTGTTAAATCATTGTAGAAGGCCAACATATCCCTTGATCTGGAGAATACTGAGGCTTTAGAGGATATTGCAAATTGGAACCAAGGCACCATGGTAGAAGAAGCAGTTCAAAACCCAGTTGAACCAATTACCTTTGACTTTCCTATTTCAAACCAGGAGAGAGTTGATACCTTGAAAAATATTCCTCCTTCAACTCTGCCAAACTTTCATGGGCTAATCAATAAAGACCTTGATACATTTCTCTTTAAGTTTGATGTACTCTGTAGGAGTTATGATTACACTATAGATGCATACAAGCTCAAGCTTTGCCCAACCACCCTCAAAGATACTGCATTACAATGGTTTATGGGTCTAGGTGAGAATTCTGTAACTACTTGGGCCGCCATGAAGGAGAAGTTTTTTTTATAAATATCAAGATTATTGTTGTGGCAGAGATATGAAGAGTGATGACATCTTTAGGATGTCACAAAAAGAAGATGAGCCCCTGGAAGATTATGTTGATAGATTTCAATTTTCCCTCTAGAAGTCAAGATAGAATAGGCTCTCTCCAGAGTCACTCAAGTTAGTCTTCCTAAGAGGTGTGAGAGAAGAATGTATGGATGCACTCAATCTAATTAGAGCATGAGATATCTCTCAACTAGGATTTGATGAAACCTGTCAAATCTATCAAAACTATTCATGCTCTACTTTAAAGAAAAATAGAGGTTTTAGAACCCTAACTTCAAGTAAATCATCCACTGGAGTCTCTAGGGTAGAGCTCAAAAATCTCCTGTCAAATATGAAAGAGGATATCATAAGCCATCTGGCAACACAACTAGACACTCTACACATAAACAAGAAACAAGAGGTATCAGAGGCAGCTTTGAGTGAATACTGTCTACATTGTCAACAGAAGAAGGCCAATTGCTGATGCGAGGGACTTGCTAGTATTTTTGAGGGTAAGAATGAGAAAGTAGATTTTAGAGCCATAGAAGATGAAGAAGGTCAAGTGTAGTGGAGTATGTGAGGCCCACCTTTGTGCGACTGGGCTAGTGGCCCTTTTTAACCATGTTGTTTTACTTCACCCTAGCTAAGGGTTCAATCTTTGGAATTGTGGCATTATCTTGGCTCAGTGTAGTGATGATGTGGACCTTTGGTAGTAGTGGTGATTGTTGCAAGTGCCTAGGTAGTACACATCATATTTAGGATCATTTGGAATATCACTTGTTGTGCTTTAACTAGACTCCTTAGTGTTGTAGTGTGGGGCTAGCTTATGTTGCACTTCTTGTTTGGATTTTGACTTGTTGTTCGGATTTTGTGGGATACGTAGTCGTTTGAGGACTAGTGACCCCTCCTAATTGGACTTTTGTTAGTTTTATCTTGTGATAGATGAGTTATTGAAGGATGGAGCTACATCTTACCTGCATGATTATATAATGAATTGCATGATGTTGAATGTGTTATTGACGTAATTGAAATGGTTTAGTTAGGTGGTTTATGATGTGATGATGTTATAGCTCGCATGTTAGATTTTATTTGATGTTATAATGTTATATGATATTTATTTGATACAAATTGGAATATTAATTAATGAGTAAATGAATAGAATGTTATATAGTTTTAACCCTGAGTTGATGTTTATAAATGCAAATGAATTATGAATCATGTAAATGAAAGCATGTGTATAATTAAGGATATACACGACTATGTGACTTTGTGTGTGTGTGCATTTCCTTTCGCTTTGGCTATGATGAACATGTGCTATTGATCCATTTGTGGAAGTGTGTAGATAATTTTCTTTGCCCATGCAAAATCGGAGGTCATTCCAGTAACCCTATGTGATATCCATGTTTAAGCTGACCTAGTCCCAAGAGGGACCAAGGTCATTTGTGATGGAGCATGATGATTTGTAATGTTTGTATTTGATGTTTAATTTGATTAGGGTTCATCTTTTTTAATTGATTTATTGATCTGTTGTAAATTTTAATATTGAGTTGCACTATTTTGGTGTTATTTATTTATTGAGTCTTTTTATGTGAATTTATGAACCCCTTGGTGTTAATTGTGGTCAAATAATGACCCTAGGTCATACCCCTAGGATCTAGGACCAATTTGAACATGTGAGACCTTAGTTTAACCTTCTTTTGGTCACCTTAACTTGACCCTGAAGTTAAGTGACAAATTTTGAAGTTGGGTGAGGTGGTGGACAAGTCAAGATTCCACCATGACCAACTCCACTTCCCTAGGATAAGGTCTCCCTTATCTTGAAGTGATTTGGAAGCTTCCAAAGCCTTCTAGTGTGTGAGACCTCATTCCTATGCTCTTACACATGAGTGAGAGCATCTATGTGGGAATGGTGTGGGATAGGAGAATGGCATGTGTCTTCTCCTTATCCTTATGGAGTCTTCCATGTGGGATTCCCCTCTCCACTATGCTCTCACACATGTGAGAGCATTTGTGGGAAGGAGTGAGGCTTTGTGGGATGGGAGTGTGACATGTGTCACCTCCTCATCCCTTAGGGTTTGTGAGTAGGTTGTGAGGAGGATGGAGAAGGTGACATGTGTCACCTTCTCATTCCTCAAGGCTCTTTGGTTTAGCCTATTAAACTCCATCTTTGAGAGATGGAGAGGGTTCTTCATTTTTGCATTTTTGGAATATTGGTTTGGGGGGAAGATAGCTAAAGTGAGAGGATTTGGAGGCAAGGAGATTGGAAGGAGACTTGGGAGCTCTTTAACAACCTCTTGCCAAATTTGGGCTTATAAGGTAAGCACCCAAGGCTATATGCCTTCCTTATGTCTTTACTTTCATTGTACGTAAAGACATAATTGCTTCTTTTAATTGCTCACTTAGCTCTTTCCTTCTTTCTTGGGACTTCTTGACTTGCTCCTTTAGTTTCAGAATCTATTCATCAACTTCTTTGATATTTTCCATCAAATCCTTAATGTCTGCTTCAGGCTTGTCAAGATCTTCAAGAGCAACTTGTAGTTGTTCATTGCTGACATATATGCAATCACCAATTTTAATGCTACCTAGTTGACTTGCTTCTAGAGAAGTGAGATATATTTTTTTTGTTGGATGTGTACACCTTCCTAGATCTTCATCAAGCTGTTAAGCTTCCTCCAAGGAACCTTGCTCTGATACCAATTGTTGAACACAAAGAATATGTAGAGGTGGGGGGGGGGTGAATCAGTATTCTGTAAGACTTTTCTTTCACACATTCATTAATCCATTTACCACATTCAAAACATGAAAGCAAAGTAAATTGAAGAAAAGTAGCCACAAAGTCATAACACATAGACAACAGGATTTTTACGTGGAAAAACCAAAAAGGGAAAAACCACGGTGAGTGTTAGCTCACAAATATTATTATATCAAAACCGGATTACATGAAGGCTCACTGCCTTAGGGCTCACTGCCCAAGTACTCACTGTCCAAAAGAAGTGCTCACTGCAATAGGCTTACTGCCAAAAGGAAGAGAAGAGAAGATAGAAAAGAAATGGCTCACTGCCAAGAGAAGACCGCTACAAGTGCATCTACAAAATGTTGAAGTGCAGTTCCATTTATAGCTCAGTATATAGATTTAAAAGTCTTCATCATGTTTTCCCTACTTTTTCTTCTCTGCTTCACATATACTTTATTCTTCTACCTTTACTATCTTTTTCTGATCACCAAACTGCCTTAGATTGCACACACATTGAATTCACACTATATTCACACACTTCCATTTGTCAAATGTTGAAATGTATCGAGTTTATATATATGCATCATGAATTTTCTCAAAACTAGGTCGGCATGTAAAAGATGAAGCTTGTATATCCAAGATATACATTGTTGGCCTGTTCTTGTGTACAAACAATAATGTGGACCCAAGAAAACATGCAGGAGTCTTCATATAGGTTAGGACCTATCATAGAACTGCTTAGAATATTGATTCCAATCATATACCTTCACTGCATATCGATCTAACATGACCATCGACTTATTCTTCAAGTGCACACTTAACTAACTTGACTGTCATACCATAACTTTCAATGCGAACCATATGAGACTCAGAAATTCATAACCAACATTCATTATATACTTCTTGTCATACCTTTAGAACTGCAAGAAACAATAATCTTTTTTAGCAAAATGCAGATTTTAGAACTATTGTTCTGTCACAGCGAAATACTGTCAAACTGGAAGTCGATATTGGAGAGCTTGTAGATGATCTTCCTGTGTACTTCATATGCTACAAATCTAGAATTAGATAGTTGACATATGTGTTTACAACACCTTCAAACTGTATATTGAAACAATCACCAACAGAGGAATGCAGATCAAAGTTCTGAGGTGTTTTGCATTGTTTATGACTTAACTCTGTTCACCCGGACTTAGACATTTCACCATATGACTTCCGAAGGAAATCAAGACTTGAACACTAAATCATGACATCACCAAATAGCTATGAATAACATACCAGAACTGTACAATATGATCTTCAACTGCGGAGGAGTAGTAAGTGAATTACTATCATTGTCTTGGTACCCTGTCAGTACTTAGTCAATTTTGGCTAGAAGTTAATCCTTCCAGACCAAAAGGCTATGCACAACTTTGTCACATAAGCTGTTCTAGGTCATGTCTGATTGTTTCCATCAAATGAAAACATCAAGTCTTTACCATATCAACAGTGTCTCTTGATTATGTTGCCAATAATACAATTATGTAGTGGTCATCCTATAGGGTGCCTTAGATTGAGGTTCAATCCCTGGTAGCAAATTAATTGAGAAGTCAAACTCCCTCTTTGGTGGAAACTCTATTATCTCTATTAGGAACATATCTTGGAATTCCCTTAGGATAGGGTAGTCATTAAGCACTGGTTCCATATTATCAAGATCTTTAACTTGAACAACATAAATGGAACATCCTTTTCTTTTGGCTTTCTTTAATTGCATAGCTGAAATTTACCTGAGTTCCAGGGTTCTCTTGGAACCATGAGTCTCCACATGATTCCCTAGGTCATCCAAACATCTAACAACCTTATCCTCATAGTTCACAATTGACTTATGTTCAACTAACTAATTGATTCCTAATATCACATCATAAAACCCTAAAGGTGCTACGTAAAGATTGACTTGAGTATGAAAACTCAAAAGGTCTAACTCACTACAAGCAAGACAAGAATCTACCCTCTTTTCTACCCTATTACCATAATGAACCATCCATGAGTTTACCATGTGTCTAGGTCTAACAGATAACTTTGAAACTACTCTTGGATCTACAAAACATTCAATTGCTCTAGTATCAATTAATATAGAAACAGGTTGTCCATAGAGCTTATTTGGAAATTAATGAGTGCTGCCTAGAAGTTAGCTTGTTGATTGTCCATAGCTGCATGAATCTGGCATTGTAGTGCTCCCTACTGTTTCCTATCTCTTCGCCCTAGTGATCTCTGAGAACAAGTGTTAGTGTAGAGCTCTCCTCCACATACATAGCATCTGTCATATGGTGCTCTTGGTCCTTCTTACCTATCCATTTAGTTATTGTTGTTGTTGTTATTATTACTGTTGAAATTACCTCTTTTGTTACCTCCATTTTGATTTCCACCATTTCTATCCTGAGAGTTGTTGCCTCTTTTAAAGTTTTAGATATGTCAGTTATTGTTGTGCTAATTGCTATTATTCTAATTATTGTTATTATTCTAGGATTTCTTATTCCCAAACTTTGCATCTCTGAACTTATGTTAATTGGTTGCTTGATGCAACTTCTGTTCCTACTTAATAGCCTTTTCAAAGATTGCATCCATAGTCAATGGGTTATTGATGTCCACATTCACTCCAATCTAAGGCCTTAAGCCCATGATGAACTTCCTAATCCTGAATCTCTCATCCATCTGATATTGTGGTACATACTTGAGCAACTGAGAGAACCTTTCCCAATACTAGGTTACCAACATACCTCCTTATTCTAAATTCTAAAACTCTGCCATCTTCTTGTCAAAGAAGAGTTACGGTAACCACCTTTTCCTGAAAACCTAAAGAAAGAGCTCCCATGTTATTTCTCCTGGCAACAATATTTTATCCCCATTTTCATTATCCCACCATGTAGTTGCTTCTCCAATAAGCTGATAGGAACCCCACATTGCCTTAGTCTCATTCGAAAGGTTACGGAGCTCAAAGTACTTTTCCATCTTGATAATCTAGGCTTTTGCTCCATCGCTGATGGTTCTACCATCAAATTTAGGTGGGGATACCTTCTTAAGGTCTTTGCCCAACTCCTCCACAATCCTTTCATGATTTTCAACATTCCCTTCATTCTCTGGGTTCCACACCTCATCCCCTTGGTTCTCATTTCCTTGGTTCTGATTCTCATTTCCTTGGTTTTGATTTTCATTTTGATTTTGCCCTTCTCGGTTCCTCTGATCTCTTGTTCAAGATTATCCATCCTAGTTCCCTATTGGGTCAGGAGAGCGAGGATTTGATCCAACATTTCATTTTGTTTATTGTTTGATCCACTACAGTTGGTGTTTCTTGTATCCATGATGACTGATTTGCATCAAATTCACATCTTAGCATAATAGACAAAGGCCCTAGTGTCAAACCTAGAACTCTGATACCAAATGTAAAGTACACATTCCAAAACAATAATAACTAAAGTAAATAATCCACTTATTTACATTAACTCAAATAAAAAGATAGATCCTCAATATATCAACAATAATGACATTACATCTTACAAATCTACGTGCCATAACCATAATTTAGCACTATAAAAGAATATACAATGTACATCTTAGGTTCTCATGCCATAAGTCATCTCAAATAATAATATGGTACAATAATCAAGTATAAAACAAGTAATGAATGATAAATTGAATCACTGTCATCAGCCACCACTAACCCACATGGTCATTCGCAAGTCTAGAGACAGGAACATGGCCCACATGCTTTTGTGACCAACCATGAAGCAATTGCACTTCCCTAGAATCCTTCATGACACAAAGGATACTTGACCTTGCACGAAATGCCTAGCAACCTGGAAACAATTGGTAGGAGGGAACACCCAATGCAACATGATGTCTAAATGCAAATCTAACAATGATGTGCGATATCTCACAAACATGATGTGATAGAGAAACATATTAATAAAGTTTTGCTAGACATTCATTCATCTATTTCAATGAAGACATGGCTTGGCCCAAGCACTTATACAAGTAATGGTCAAATCTTGAAAAGAGGAAAAGTCTTCTCTAGTTACCCATATTCGGCATCCTAGCCTGAAAGTAACCCAATCACACATAAAGCAAGAAAAATGCATGAACCCCTTTGTAACCATAATCAGTAATCTCAAGGTAATCAATGCACTCATAGTTACTTCCTTTCAAGAATCAAATTGAAATAAATTTATTTAACCAAGACTAGATTTGTTGCACAATTTTTATCTTAAGATGCTCACATACATGACTGGAAAAGCATATTTACGGGCATACATACACATATATATGTCTAGTATATACGGGTATTTATGTATATATAATGCATCTTTCTTTAAACATGTAACCATTTTAAACGATATACACATGAAAGAGTACTATTTCTCCTTTAAAATTAAAGCATAGGAATCATATTTCAAAATATAACTTTGCTGTGTGGATCATTTATTAATTTTAACATACCAAACACTATATGCTTCATCATGTAATTTGAAAAGGAATAACTCATTCTATGTAAAAGCCTATACATATAGATATAGCAACTAACACTGGTGGTTTGAAATATCCATCGAGGGCCACTTAAGTGGACAACTAAATAAAAAAAAGACATAGGTTGATGGTTTCATAAAGTATCGGCCGACAAGGTAAGGGATACAGGTTGAGTCAAAAGGGCCATCTATAGGCTGAATAAAGGCGTGAAGGTTTAAACCTTACACAACCGTTGATCAAGAGAACAAGGCTAACAATTCGTTAGAAGAATTGTTAGAAAATACCCATGACAAGCCGTTGAAATAGGAAAGAGCCCGAAAGAAACCAAAGTGAAGTCAATTAAATGGTCCAAGGCTGATGACAATAGGTGTGAGAAAACCAGTAACAATAGGCCAAAACTTGCAATGAGAGGCCGTTAACAAGCCGATCCAAAAAAATAAAGATTTGTTAACATAATCACAAAATACAAGCTGATGTCTATGCTCAAAGACCACAATAACAGAAAATGACCGAAGTAAGGAAATATTCAAGTCATTGACAATAGTTTAGAGGCCAAGAACAAAGATAGGTCGAAGAAAGTTTGTACACGCTATTGACATGATTAAAAAATCCGAAGAGATTTCAAAGGCTGCTATCTATAGGTTTCATAGGTCGTTCCAATTATAAGGGGTTGATAAAATAGGAAAGAGCGATTTAAAAAAAAAAAGGACCCAAGAACATTAAATAGGTAGTCACCCACCATATGAGTTCATAACAATCCACATACAGGCCGACATAACCTTAGGAGATTTCAAAGGTTATAGAGCCTAGAGAAAAGATAGAAAAAGAGATGTTGAATTTGTACATACAAATTTTTTAATAGAAAAAAATTGATTACACAAGAGTGTAGACAGAAGTATAAAACAGAGGGCGCTAGAAAAGAAAGATAGGCCTATCCAAAACAATAATAGTTCAATTTATAAAGAGAGATGAAGAACAATCCAAAGGCTTTAGAGGGTGTTGGCACTATTACAAGTCCGTAGAAATACAAAGTAAGGTTGTATCATTCACAATCAAGAACAAAGTAATGTTTTAAGGGCTGATTCTATCTATGCATAGGCAAAGTTCTATGATATACATGTTGCAAGTATGAGGTTAACCAGTGTTGTCATTGATGTCAACATACTCATATTGCATTGATAAGAAGGATTGGATGAGCTGTGTCCTGAGGTTATTGAGAAAATTAGTCTCCATCAGGAACAGTGAAGAACAGTGATGAGAAGAAGGCAAAAGTACTCAATAGGTTGAGGATCAGAGGATGCGGTTTAAAGGGTTTGTAGATATGAGTCTTGAGATGTTCCAGTTAAGATTTCAGAGGTCCGCATAAAGATCTAAAGAAGTTATGGCTATTTGTGTAGAACCGGTTCCGACAGGTGTTCAGTGGAGACAGAGTGTCACAGATTGGTCCGGTGAGATCCAGAATTACATTATCTCATTCTGCGGATTGGAAGGAGTGTTGAAGAAGTCAGTGTGAAGTGACAAGTAGATTTGTAATGATTTGGAGGTCCAGAAGAACCTTTTTCATTATGATAGTAAGGACAGACTGCGTTCTTGAAGTTTCGGATGAAGAACAGAAGAATTTCAGGAAGTTGATAAAGTGCGGATGTTCTTGATGACTCAGGAAAGGTTTTGGTGATCTTTGGATCATGTACAATTCTTATTGGCGGTCTGCATTGAAGTTAGAGTTTGCATTTGAAGAATAACCACTGATATTGGTGTTCTTCCTGAGACATGCCGACCGGATGTATTACACGTCTTGCGAATGATCTTGTAGATGTTTGCTGACTTAGATGATTGTTCCTAAGTCGATGCCTTGTATAAATAAGGGATTATGAATTCATTTTGAAGTGTGTCTTGTGGTGATGAGCGTGATATAGCGAAGAGAAGTGCGAAAGGCAGAGTAGGAGTTTTTGGGCTTAAATGGAACTGATCCAGGCATGGTAAAGATGTCAATCTCCAGTTCAATTTTGTAATACTTGTTATCTTGTAGACAGTGTGTCTCTTGTAGGCAGTGTGCCTCCTTGTGAGCAATGTGCTGGGGCAGTGAGCCCTAATTGGCATGTGCCATCTATTTTTCTTATTCTTCTAATAGAGAATAATCCTTGGGTTAATCACCCCGTGGTTTTTCCCTTGACCAGGTTTTCCATGTCAAAATCTTGGTGTCCAATGTGTTGATGTTTATCTGCTCTGGTGTTTATGCTTTATGCTTTCATGAATGGTTAATTGATATGCTATTAAAGAACAAAGAAGAATCAAGAGTTTGAAGTAAAAGCAAGTTTTTGTACAACTGATTCACCCCCCTCTCAGTTGTGTGCCCTAGATCTAACAATACATACTCAAAGAAAAATAGTTGGTACCCACTTGTCGATGTCCTATTTCATATTTCTTTCCCTCCTTATGTTAGTATTCTTCCTTTTCTCTTCGTGGCTCTGTGTGCAATATCCCTTCTTTCTCTATGTGCATGAGTTTTTCCTTCTGCTCTCCCCTGATTTTATCTTTTTCTTCCTCTATTAATGGTGTCCTTATTTTAAGAACAAAGATTTCTTATCTTTATTTATTTTATTGACTTTAGTTCATTCTTCATTGCAAGGTGAGTGAAGCTTCAATTTTTGCATGAAGCCCTCTCTTTAATTTGCATGCCTAAAAATATATTATTATTATTTTGAATTTTAAAAATAAAAATAACTTATTATCATATATATATATATATACTCTAATTTTAAGTTTTTAACTAAACTATTGTTTCAAGCATGAGACTAATATACAGATTTTTATTAATTTAAAACTATATATATATATCCCTTTATATAGTTATGAATAAATCAAATTGAACTCAACTATACAGTTTTTTTATTAATCTAAGTCAAAATAACATATAATACTTGACCAACTTTTGTAATTCATAAAAATGTTTTGAAGCAAGATAAATTTCATAATTATTTACTCATCATACCCAAACACGCAAACATTCCATGACATGAGCTCAATAGGATTACACTATGGAAACTTTAATGAAACCAATCAAGAATGCAAGATAATATGATGTAGCATGAACTACGTGTGTATGTGTAGGCGTCAGGGTTTATACTGTCATACCAACTCTTTCTAGCGGCTAGGGCATTTCTACCTCAGCTATATTCTCATCTTTGACATGTCCCTGCACTCAGTCACACTCAAATTTGCATCAATAGGTTATTCCCAATAATCATAACCGAAGCTTGAGAAAACATGATCCATAATCATATACATTTTAATCTAACAATAAACTAGGTTCAAATTCATGCATTTAATTCATGACAATTTACCTGTTATGCACATGTAATTTACCCAACAATAAATAATCAAAGTAATAACCAATAGTTTGAATTAACTGAGTTAAAAAGGTTGTGATATGATAATTTTTATGCCCTTATATCGATAGGCACTTAGTGCATTCATTTTGATCATCTAGGATTTAAGAATATTATTTAATTATCCTTCAATTTACATACTTCAACTAGTGTTGTAAAAGGAATCTAGCTCTACATACACATTCTAAAAGTATTTGAATGACTAAATATTAACGTTTTGATTATTCATATAGATTTTTTGGGTTGACCTATGATTACATAGCCTCTTTGATATATTGGCAACTAAAAATTGTCTTTATAAATACCACCAATCCACAATTATCATGAAGCATAAAGGAAGTCAAGATAAATCAATAAAATTGAAGAAAATAAGTTTATAGATCAAAAAGGACAAGTTTGTAGGGGCATGGAAAGTTCATGCTTACACATTGGGGTAAGTGCAAGAAGATGGGGGGCCAAAAAGGGGTCTTAAGTGGCCACTTTTTTTTTTTTTCCTGAAATCAGGAAATGTTGACATTGGATGAGAAATGGAGCATAGTTACACTCAAAATTTGGAGATGCAACTAAAACAATGTTCGTAGTGCTCCGAGTCTACTTTCTAAACTACTATTTAAAAAAAAAATGGTATAGATTAAGGGGTTCAAAAGAGGGAGCCACAGAAATTGGTGTTGTTTCTGTCAAAAAAACATAACATAGCATGTTTTGTGGCTCCCTCAAAAGGTTAAATTTTTTTTGGTATTTTTAAAATCACTTTAGTGAGAAATTAGCTAACAACATGTAGTTTATGCCTGATTTTTCTAATAATTTTTTGATGAATATTTGATTTTTTACTAATTTTCAAAGTGGACACATCCTAAAAAATAGAATTTTGGCTGTGCTACCCCTATAAATTTTGAAAACTAATTGAAAATCATTTTTTTTAATGTGTAGAATGGAGTCTAGTTTCTAAATATGTAATTTTTTTGAAATTTCAATGAATGGTTAATTTACAATGAAAAAAAGACCAAACAATAGTTTTTGCCCAAAACTAGACACACAAACAAAAGAAATTAAAAATGAAAGGCTTAACATTGTCAAAATGTGAAAAAATTACATAATTAAATAGCTAAGAGAAAGCCTAACATTACCCAGGTGTTCAATTTGTTCGACTTTGAAACACATGCAAATCTAAGCGTTAGCACGAACAAAATTATGTGAAATCTTGTAGAATTTGCAAAAACATGTCTATGGATGTTGAAAAGGCACTCCAAGTCTTTGGGTTAGAAAACCAAAGCAAATCCCAATCCTAAGGCTTGGGATTCCCAAAGTACAATATAATGTGAGCGTGTTATAATACGCTCGCGTTATGTTGTTCTTTTTTCCTTTTTTGCATGTTTGCCGGTGTTTTCCCAGTTCGACATAACGCGAGTGCGTTATAACGCGCTCGCGTTATGTCTTCCTTTGAATGAGTTATGTTCAAGTTTCATAAGTATGTTTCATGGGTGTTTATATCTATGCTTGTAGGTATGTATGCATGCTTGTATGTATGCATGTTTGTATGTTTGTATGTATGCATGTATGTATGTATGTATGTATTTATGTAGGTATGTATGTGTTTTGGGTTTAGTGTATATAAGGACCTGAGCCTGTATAGTTTTGAGGGTTGAGGGTTGAGGGATTAGGGCATAAGTAATAGGTAGAGGGTAGAGGGTAGAGATTAGAGGGTTGAGGGTTATAGTTGAGGGTTAATATTCGGGTTGTTAAGTGTATAAGATTAAGTGTGTAAGGCGCGGGGATTAGGGTTTAGGATATTGGGTTTAAGGTTTACGATATGGATTGAGGGTATATAAGGCATAGGGTGACTTGGGTTGAGAGTACGTATGGTCTAGGTTTAATTTAAGTATAGGGTTGAGGCACAATATTTGAGGTTTAGGATATAAGGGTGAGGTTATATGGTCTAGGGATGAGGGTTTGAGGGTGTAGGCTTCAGGGTTTAAGGTATAGGGTTGATGATTGAGGGATTAGGGCTTAAGTATATTGTTGAGGGTTTAGGGATAGGTTTTAGGGTTTCAGGTTTAAGGGTTAAGGGTTGAGGGATAGGGTTTATGGTTTAGGGGTAAGGGATTAGGGTTTAAGGTATAGTGTCTTGGGTTGAGGGTTTAGGAATAGGGATATAATTTAGGGTTTAGGGATGAGGGATGAGGGATTAGGGTTGAGGGTTGAGGGTTGAGGGTTGAGGGATTAAGGTTTAAGGTATAGTGCTGAGGGTTGAGTGTTTAGGGATAGGGTTTATGGTTTAGGGTTGAGGGATTAGGGTTTGGAGTTGAGGGATTAGGGTTTAAGGAATAGTGTTGAGGGTTAAGGGTTTAGGGTTGATGGATTAGGGTTTAAGGAATAGTGTTGAGGGTTTAGGAATAGGGTTTAGGGTTGAGGGATTAGGGTTTAGGGTTGATGGATTAGGGTTTAATGTTGAGAGTTGAGGGTTGAGGGTTTAGGGTTTAGGGATAGGGTTGATGGTCAAGGGATTAGAGTTAAAGTAGAGTGTTGAGGGTAGAGGGATTAGGGATAGGGTTTAGGGTTGAAGGTTTAACAATTAAGGGTTGAGGCTTTAGGGTTGAGGGTTAAGGGATAGGTTTTAGGGTTTAAGTTTTAAGGGTTAAGGGTTGAGGGAGAGTGTTTAGGGTTTAGGGATAAGGGATTAGGGTTTAAGGTATAGTGTCAAGGGTTGAGGGTTTAGGAATAGGGATAGCATTTAGGGTTTAGGGATGAGGGATGAGGGTTTAGGGTTAAGGGATTAGGGTTGAGAGTTAAGGGATTAGGGTTTAAGGTATAGTGTCGAGGGTTGAGGGTTTAGTGATAGGGTTGAGGGATTAGGTTTTAGGGTTGATGGATTAGGGTTTAAGGTATAGTTTCAAGAGTTGAGGGTTTAGTGATAGGGTTTAGGGTTGAGGGTTGAGGGAGTAGGTTTTAGGGTTGATGGATTAGTGTTTAAGGTATAGTGTTGAGGGTTTAGGGATAGGGTTTAGGGTTGAGGGATTAGGGTTTAGGGTTGACGGATTAGCGTTTAATGTTGAGAGTTAAGGGGTGAGGGTTGAGGGTTTAGGGTTTACGGATAGGGTTGATGGTCAATGGGTTAGGGTTAGAGTGTTGAGGGTAGAGGGATTAGAGATAGGGTTTAGGGTTGAAGGTTTAAGGATTGAGGATTGAGGCTTTAGGGATTGAGGGTGTAGGGATAGGGTTTAAGTTTTATGGGTTAAGGGTTGAGGGATAGGGATTAGGGTTTATGGTATAGTGTTGAGGGTTTAGGGATAGGGTTGAGGGTTGAGGGATTAGGGTTAAAGTAGAGTGTCGAGGGTATAAGGATTAGGAATAGGGTTGGAGGGTTTAGGGATAAGGGATCAAGGTTTAAGGTATAGTATCAAGCCTGTTGAGGGTTTAGGAATAGGGATAGCGTTTAGGGTTTAGAGATGAGGGATTAGGGTTGAGGGTTGAGGGATTACGGTTTAGGGATAAGGTTTAGGGTTTAGCATTGAGGGATTAGGGTTTAAGGTATAGTGTTGAGGGTTGAGGGATAGGGTTTAGGGTTGAGGGATTAGAGTTAAGGGTTGAGGGATTAGGGTTTGACGTTGAGGGTTGAGGTTTTAGGGTTGAGGGTTTAGGGATAGGGTTGAGGGTCAAGGGATTAGAGTTAAGGGTTGAGGGATTAGGGTTTAATGTTGAGGGTTGAGGGTTTAGGGATAGGGTTGAGGGTCGAGCCCGTTGAGGGTTTAGGAATAGGGATAGTGTTTAGGGTTTAGGGTCGAGGGATTAGGGTTAAAGTAGAGTGTTGAGGGTATAGGGATTAGGGATAGGGTTTAGGGTTAAAGGTTTAAGGATTGAGGGTTGAGGCTTTAGGGCTAAGGGTTAAGGGATTAGGGTTTAGTGATAGGGTGTAGGGTTTAGGGTTGAGGGAATAGGGTTTACGATAAAGTGTTGAGGGTTTAGGGATACGGTTTAGGATTTAAGGTTTAAGGGTTTAGGCTTTAGGGTTTAGGATTAAGTGAGACCTAGATGGATAAGGATGGATGGAGAGGTAGACAAGGAGTGACTAAGAGACATAGAGAGGGGTGAGGTAGAGAGGTGAGGGGGGAGATAAGTGAGATATAGAGAGGTGAGAGATAGAACATGAGCTAATGGAACTAGAGGTGAGATATTGTAAAGGTGCTATCGAAGGTGAGATAGGCACAAATATTTATGGATCAATCTATAGCAGGATAAAACGTGAGCGTGTTATAACGCGCTTGCGTTTTGTCCTACTTTAGAAATGGTAAAAAAGCCTAGACCCCCATGATCCAGGCCCACATGCTCTATTTTCATGCTGATTATGCGCGTGTTCCAACAAAAAATAAGTGCTTTCATGTTGTTGGGAAGTTCACATGCAAATTTTACACATTCTACCACCTTTGCATGATCTTTCCACCACCTTTTCTGCTTTGCCAACTTGAGAAGGAGGAAATAACATAGTTTTCACATCAAATTTGATATATATCTATTCAAGTTTCAATTTTTGTAGTGTTGCAATGTTAATTGTGATTCAATTTTAGGAATTTAACATTATAGATTGGTTAATAGTATTGTTGTTACTAATTATATTTGAGTGTTATTCAATTTAACATTGAAAATGAAGCAAGTGGCGAAAAACTCAAATTGTTGAGGAGTTTGATGCAAGAAGAAAAAAACACTACATAATTGGGTACTCTCTCCATTCAAATCTCTATTTTTTAGGTATGTCAAGTCTTTACATGCATGTTCTTTACATTTTCCTTAATTTTATTTGAATTACTTTATCATGCTTTATCATACATGTTTATATCACTTGTATCCAGTATGCATAATAGAAAACTATGTATATATATCTTGTGTTTATATGATAGACTATGTTTTAAATTAGTTCATGGTATGCATAATAAAAGATATCTCAAAGGTCAACATTAATTAAAATAGACATATTCCCAATCAAGAAAGCAGCCTACAATCTCACATGATGCCATGTATATTTTCTACACTTGGGCTCTTTAATAATTATGTGTAATAAACAGACCTTAACATACCATTACAATCCCACTATTATCTTGTCATATTAACAAGTTAAAATACAAATGAATAGGTGCCAAGATCATACAAGTATGCACATGACATGATGATTTGTATGCACATATCTTGGGCTAGGACATTCCTTATGCACCTATTCATGATTATTTTTATGCACATGACACAACAATATTTCAAAATTTCCTAATTGTCCTTTGTTAGCACATGATAGTGGTTACCTTGATCGACTATATACCATTCAATACCCTAAATTACAAAGATTAGTCTAATGATTTTTACGACAATCCTAGGTATGTTATACAGAGGTAGGGTTCAACTCAATCCAAAGGGCTCATACCAATAGTTTCTTCAAATTTCATAAGCTTTCCTCTCAAGCAATCTCCCTATACAAAGGCACAAAGAGGGTCTTCAATACTTCAAAACCTAACAAGGCTACTAGAGGTCTTCTTACCCCTCAAGAACTTAGACATAACCATTCTAAACCCTTACTCAAGTCTACAATCTTTAATTGTTGTCTATTCCTTCACAAGACACCCAAATCCTAGTAGCCCTAGTACCAACAAAACACCTTCTCAATTCCAAATCCTAGTAGCCCTAGTAACAACAAACATGTCAAATTGGGTCTGCCTCAACTTTTTCAAGCATGAAGTAGCATAATGCTTTGTATGGATGCAATAACATTGTGCAATAATGCTTTGTATGGTTGTAATAATTTGCTTTGTATGCTTTGTACCTATTTTGGTTGAGTGACATTTACTCTTTTACATGATGATTGCATGTATATTTACTATGAAGGGTTGAATGACATATATTTTAGTTATTTGTATGGATTCATTTCTTAGGAACTAATATTGGTCTCTTTATCATGCTACAGATAAATTCTCCGTCATGCCGAAGAAACGATCAAGAATTAAACTAACACAGGAAGAGATAGAAGCTAAGAATGCAAAGAAAGCAACAGCGATGAGGGAACTTCGTGAGAAGACGAAATTGGACACAATAAATGAAGACATGCCAATTGAAGAGGAACTGCGATCACGTAGGGTCCCTCTACAATAACCTCTCTTAGTTTTTTATATCTCTGATGCGTTTGCCTGTGGTGAAAGGTTTTCTACTGCCCCAAAAATCATCAGAAGGAGGCAATGTAAAGTTGCAAAGGGGTGTAACTTTCATGCTGCTCCTGATGCAACCAAAATTATAGTTCCAACACGTTCAGATGGATATGTTTAGGCTAGGTATGGTCTTGTTTTGCACCCAAACATACCGAAACAGTCCGAGCTACATTGTACCGGTGATATCCCTGAAGAGTCCAAACTGCAAAAAGGCAGCAATCTTTGACGAGTAGTTACTCAGAAACTGTGTGACTTAGATACATTCCGTCTGAGGCAACGCGATCACGTAGGGTCCCTCTACAATAACCTCTCTTAGTTTTTTATATCTCCGACGTGTTTGCCCATGGTGAAAGGTTTTCTGCTGCCCCAAAAATTGTCAGAAGGAGGTAGTGTAAAGTTGCAAAGGGGTGTAACTTTCGTCTTGCTCCTAATGTGACCAAACTGACTGTTCCAACGCATCTGGATGGGTACGTTTAGGCTGGGTATGGTCCTTTTTTGCAACCAAACATGCTGAAACAGTCCGAGCTACATTGTACCGGCGATATCCCTGAAGAGTCCAAAGTGCAAAACGACATCAATCTTTGAAGAGCAATTACTCAAAAATTGTGTCACTTAGATATATTTTGTCTGAGGCAACGCGATCATGTAGGGTCCCTCTACAATAACCTCTCTTAGTTTATTATATCTTTGAGGCGTTTGCCCATGGTGATAGGTTTTCTGCTACCCCAAAAATCGTCAGGAGGCAGTGTAAAGTTGTAAAGGGGTGTAACTTTTGTTCTTCTCCTCATGTGGCCAAATTGACAGTTCCAACGCATCGGGATGGATACGTTTAGGCTAGGCATGGTCCTTGTTTGCACCCAAACATGCTGAAATAGTTTGAGCTACATTGTACCGACGATATCCCTAAAGAGTCCAAAGTGTAAAAAGACATCAATCTTTGATGAGAAGTTACTCAGAAACCCTGTCACTTAGATACATTATGTCTGAGGCAACACGATCATGTAGGGTCCCTCTATAATAACCTCTCTCAATTTTTTATATCTCTAAGGCATTTTCCTGTGGTGAAAGGTTTTCTGCTACCCCAAAAATCATCAGAAGGAGGCAGTGTAAAGTTACAAAGGGGTGTAACTTTTGTTCTTCTCCTCGTGTGGCCAAAATGACAATTCCAACGCGTCTGGATGGGTACTTTTAGACTAGGCATGGTCTTGTTTTGTACCCAAACATGCCGAAATAGTCCGAGCTACATTGTACCGACGATATCCCTGAGGAGTCCAAAGTGCAAAAAGGCATCAATCTTTGATGATATGTTACTCAGAAACTGTCACTTAGATACATTCCGTTTGAGGCAACACGATCACGTAGGGTCCCTCTACAATAACCTCTCTCAATTTTTTATATCTCTGAGGCGTTTGCCCGTGGTGAAAGGTTTTCTGCTGCCCCAAAAATCATCAAAAGGAGGCAGTGTAAAGTTGCAAAGGGGTGTAACTTTTGTTCTTCTCCTAATGCGTCCAAACTGACAATTCCAAAACCACATCCACCATGAACATGAACCTTGCATCATATGAACCATGTTTGTCTTGTGCAGCATCAACAGGAATTGAGAGACCTTATCATGAAAACCATATTCACAACATCATGCACCTCGTGACCATCACCTACCTTGAATCACTGTATCACCTTATCAGCATCATGACATCAACCTTGACATCAATGACAAACAACCTTGACCCTTTGACTTCAATGACAACCTCGAACCTTGATTGTTGATGACTTATGGAAGCCTATAGCCCCAATGTTATGTTGCATACTAAAATTAGGTAAGACTCAATGTACTCTCATAACCTCGCCTTATATACAAGAGGAATTACATTTAATAACCACAATGGTCATCAGGTGCTCATAAGAATATGATTTTGACTATCTTATTTAAAACAACAAACATACTCTTTGCATCCCAATATGGTATAATAACAAGAAATTAAGAAATATTTTTAATTGACCAACTCATAACGAATATGGATCAACATTCTCATTTGAATATTTTCAATTGAGCAACTCATAAAGAATATGAATATTTTCTGTTCAACATGATGATTCATTTTTATTTTAAATACAACTTTTATCTTTTAGTTCCAGAATGAGTTTTAGGTGATACTTGAATAACAATAGCTGGCTTATTGGATCAACAAACATCCTATGCAATACAATTAGACTTTAAATATTTGAAGCAACCATCTACAAATATCCATTGAAATGTGGATTTATAATGCAAGTATGGACGCCATCAATAAAAAAATTTGTATTAACCAAATATCCATATAGGCATACATCAATATCTATCGAAATAAGTATAACATATATACAAAATAGCCATATAGGCTTACAAGAATGCCATATAGGCATACAATGTCAACTATATAAAATACAAAATATATGTCCACAAATGCCATATAGGCACACAACAAAGGAACACAATAAGAAGTCATTCCCCTCTGGTTGGTGAAGAGAATAGATCACGGGCAGCCTTTGATTTTTTTTGGGGATGGAGACACGTATGTGGGTGGTCTACTACGAACCCGAGGGCTGCTCTTCCTATTTAGTTGTTCGTGCATCTGTAGCTGTTACAATAAAAAGTATATACATTAATATATAGAAATTACATGTTATAAAAAATGAAACATTTAACAAAATAATCACTTATCGCTACCATATAATCTTTCTCCTCATTTGCCTTAGTAGTAGGATTAGGCTGTGGTGATGTCATGTCCTATATACACCATCCAGATAGAAATTAAACTTCAAACCAATAATCTTTTAATTTTTCAAAAATAAACAAATATAACAATGAATGTAATTTAAAATTTACTAATCTACCTCATACCCCTATCAATGGCATGGAGCTATGAATCACAGAGGATACACCATGCTCCATTGCCCTATGAACATTGGTAGGTGCCTTCGCAGCCTGCATCATCTGGAAGTAAAACAACATTATTCAATTATGAAAACTATAATAGTGATACAAATCATGGCTCCTAACATACACACACGTTCACCTAAACATGGAAGTACACACAATAAAGCACATGAGTCACATACAAAAATCTAGTAAGTACAATTCATTCATTAAACTATTTATTTTATTACCTCCGTGAAGCTTTGAAGTCCACCACCATAGGCAGGTGTTGCCGTGAAATCTCTAATATTAACCTATTCAACATCCAAAATCAAATATTAGAATACCATTCATATAATGATGCTTTCACATGTAATATTTATAATTGTTTACTAGTTACATACCCTGACAATAGATGATGTAGTGTAATATGTAGGTGGAGAACCACTGAAAACTGCATCAACGCTATGACCCTAAAATTTTATTAAAATCATCAAACTAAATTAGTTAATCTTGCATTTCAAAAATAAAATTTAATAAACTAAATTCAATGAACTTGCTAAGATTACCTGAGTATCAAGCCCAAAAGTCTCACTCAGGAGGGCATCTGTCATCACCATCTGCTCAGCTGTAGATGTAGCTTGTGCACCTGCATCATGACTATCCGTGGGGTCATAACCACATGCTGACCCGCAAGTTTGACAAGTATGGGGTGAAACCATACTCAAACTCTCCCCCGACCCACACTGTGCTGCAGGACTAGCATGCTGTAAGATGCTTTGGGTCAAGGCACTAATGGACTGAAGTGTCTCAACCTCAACACTCTCCTTCACAACGGAAGGGATCAAAATGTGCTCATGGGCCGGTCTGGCAAGTGCTCATCTTGCTGGTTGCTGTGGGTCAACATGTGCCCCTGGTCTATCTTGTGCTGACCCCCTACCTCTACCCTAGAACTCCCACATATCAAAAGAATTTGGCACTTTATTTTTGACAAACTCGCAGTAAAGTTTTCTCAAAAAATATCGCGGGACCTCATTATTGTTGCATGGAGGATGGTTAAAAACCATCCACCACCTCTGCCCAAAATTGTCCCTTATCGCTTGGTTGTTACACCAATGGATAGGGAACCTCTTGCATGTAAGGGGTAGAGATTCATTTGTTCGCGGGTCTATGAAAATAGAACACAAGTCAAGTTTTATAATTTGTTCCTTTTTATCTTGTTCATATGATAACTTGTCAGCATAATACTCTCTAAATTCTCTCCTCTTTTCTGTCCAACTAGTGATTTGCCTGCTTATTGAATCTACATTTGATAACATAGATTCAAGGGATTGAGCAAGCGTGGATCTATGCAAGGTTGAAGTTGCAGGTTCTTTCAACCTTGCAATTATGTCCTCAATTTGTTTCTTATTATTTTTAATTTGCCCCATTATATTTTCTTGTGTTCCAGGGGTATATTCAGGAATAAATGGAGGTGTTTGTGGTTGGGGTTCTTTTTCAGCAGGTATTTATTGTTCAGTTGATGGAGGATTTTATGGATTTTCAGGAGGAGGAGGAGGTGCATTATCAACTCCTGTAAATTTAAGAAATTTACATCAAAAACTATTTTAACCTACCTATTTAGCAACAAATTCACATAAGAAAGCAAATAAAACTTACTTCTTCAATTTTCTTGACGTCGTGGCGGCATTTTGATGATGAATCGGTGAGAAATAGATGACGATTGGACCTTAGATAACGCGAGCATGCTCCTTTCTTTCTTCAAGCCTTGGGTTTCTTGCAATTTGCTATTAAATAATGAAATAGAATGCTGCTTTTTTTTATATATAGCAACACATAATGCGAGCGCGTTATGGCTCGGTGTAGGCTCGACAACACCAAGCCATAATGCGAGCGTGTTATAATGCGCTCGCGTTACTTCTATTTTTTTTTTAAAGTTGGCCACTTTTTGGCCCCCCAACTTTTTACACCCACCCATTGGTACTTGATCCTTGAATGATCCTACAATAATATTATAATTTTTAGGTGATTACTAGTTTGTTATTGACTACTGCAAATATCAAGGCACATCAGATTCAGATCTTCATGAGTATTTGTGCATAGTTATAGAGCTAAGTACATTTATTTCTATTGTACATTCCCACATTCAATTTATTATAAATTATCAAAATATCAATATCCAACTATTATAGATAATTAGTCTAGGTTAACTCTATTTATGTGTATGCATTTTATTAGATTAGCCTAGACTAAGCTTAAAGAATGTTTGTTTTCTATTTACAAATAGTTATTGTTCGATTATGCAATCCCAACTATCAATTAATTAATCTAGGTTGATTTATACTTCTATGTATTTATCTTATTGGATTAACCTAAATTAAGCTTAGGAAAAAATATTTTCCTTTCTAATAAGTTTACCAATATTTAATCTAAAAATGATAAATTTTATATTTCCTTTACATTACATCTATATTTGATTTTAAAATAATGATATATTTACCCAATAAGGGGTAAGTATTTATGATAGTAAGGTGACAAAAATTCTAATTAAAAGATTTTGAATGATATGATAATGATTCTCTCTTTATGGCAAGATTATCATTAGTTATTTGAGATATTACCTGACATAAAGAAAATAATTCCAAACCTAGAGGCATGATGCTAATATGGATTTGTCTGAGGTGGATAATGATTTCTAGTATATAGTTTGGTACTTGGATCTATGTCTATATCCTTAGTATCTCTATGGTGGGCTATGACTTTTGTAATGACCTCTTCTAGCTTGGCCAAAGGGAAGTTAGTCTTGATAGGAGATGCAATAGTGAAGTCAAAATACAACAAGCCTAGAAGGTTGAGAGTGGGTAGTGAGAAAATGTTGAAGGATTTCATGATATATATAAATCAAGAAATCTCTAATCTTTACCTCAATGATTAGGTGATTAGAATATGGGGACCGGTCAAGAAGATGGATGGTGCCATACATATTAGTGTTAGAGAAGCCATGGCCAACCTAGTACTAGACCCTAGATAGTCATTAGGGTGGTGAAACATTTTTGACATGGCATAATCATTCAATACACTACCATGCTCTCCATGGTGGCATGTACTTACCTTTTGCATGATGATATCACAGACATTAGGAATGAGCTTGAAATATTCTTTGAATTCCATTTCAATCATTTCCATGGTGCTATAGAAAAGCTTTATAAGGTCCATATAAGGACATAGATGCAATTTTTAAAGCTATGAAAGTTAAGTTGGTCTTTGATGCCCCATGTAAGGAATGCCATTGTTGTGATCTCCAAAAATTCTAGTTGTAATAAATGTAAGGATTTAATGGGAGGTTCTAAAGGGATCGTGTTTTACCCTATTCCCCCATTTTCTTTATATTTTCTAACAATTTGGGTTTGGTCAAGGATTTGATATTTATTGTAGCTCTTGCATTTCTATTAAGACTATGGTGTGGGAAGGGTTGGTGTAATTTGCCCCTTCCCACTAGTATCTCTTATGATACTGTGGGGATGGGTGGTTTAACGGTTCAACGGGACCAATTTTGGCTCTTTGTGGTTTTAACATGGTACCTTGTTTGTATATCCAACAAACTTGATTTTTTTTGAATATGTATTCTCTAGAGTGAGCTATGATGACACCGATCTTCCTTACCCTAGTACACAAAGTAAAAGGCGTGGAAATGGAAAGGAATAGTATGGGTATTTACTAGACGACAAGCAAGAGGATGGCAATGTTTTTTTTCACAATGACAAATCTACTATAGGATGTACTATGGGCTACCCTCTATATTGATCTTATGAACATTCATTCACACTAGATCTAGTATGGCAATTGACATTATAGTTCCAATTTGGAATGGATACTCAAGAAAATAGAGTAAAATTAGTGAAGAAGATCCCAATGGTAGAGCTTAATGTCGACGTATAGGTGAAAGCAACAATTTATGAGGTGCTAGCACTCATTTGCAAGTTTAATAATTTATGTCCAAGTTTATAGGAGTTGATTGATTAAGCAAGGAATGCATGGAATCTTCTAACAATTGGTAATATGAATCTATTCTTTAGTAAGTGTAAGATAATGGGTCCACATTGAGGGAAAAATATGTGCCATATTGTTGATGAATTTATTTCCAATATTTTTATGAAATGGAAAACTAATATAGACAAGAATGTCTTGTTTTAAATATGTAAATTTTTAAAAACTTTAAACCCATTTTCTATTTATTTGTTAATTTTTAAACACAAAATCTCATAATCATGAAACAAAATATATTTCTATTTTTAGTAACTTTTGATTTTGAAAATTGACTCATCTAATCATTCTTTATATACTAAAAATATAAAACTCATGTTAAAATTATTTTAGGCCAAATTATGTGGGTTGTACATGAGGGGTTTTAGGTTTATATCTCAATTGTTTTGAGTAGGTTGTTTATATTTAATCTACATTTTATATGGATGCATGCTACATTGAATATTGGTAGTTTGATGATGGAGGAGGGCCCCTTCACTTGAACCCTCATACTTCATGTATAAAAAATAAAGAATAAAAAAATCATAATTTTCACTAAAAACTTAGAAAAAATAAATCTTTTTATTAATATTTTCCACTAAAATCTAAAATATTGAACATATTTTATTATTATTTTAATGTAAACAATGGTAACCACTAATAAATTATCTTTGTAAATTAAGTAGACCAATAATCAATATACTCTTTAATTTTAAAATAATTCACAAATAAATACATATTATAACATATGTATATATTAAACCTACTACTATGATGTTGTTCACTATATATAATAAATAATATTCAATTATATTAAATACTATAATTTAATTTTTATTTTTGTTATTGTTGAATTAATAGTTTTATTTTCAATTTTTTTAATTAAAATTTGGAATTTATCACCAAATATTTATTATAATAAAAAATTTCATGTATATGTTCATAAATTATTTAAATTCTAATTAAATTTAAATCACATTTTAAAAATGGTTAACCATTAAATTTATTTATTTTATTTTAATTATTTGTATTAAAACATTTATATTACCATGATATATAATTAATAATTTAAAATTAATGTCTCTCAATTAATTTATTTCCTAAAAATTTACATGTAATTTCTAAATTACTATAGATTGTAATAACCAAGACTTAAAAACTATCATTTTCATTCAAAATAAATTTTTAACTATAAATATTTCTTAAATATTATAATACCACAATACATCATAAAAATAAATATTTACAAACCATATACATTATTACAATTGCATTAAAAACTTTCCACTCTCTACATCTTTAAAAAATCTTTTATAATTATAATTGTATCTTTATATTTAACTCATTAAATCTCTATATATAGCTCTGGATTAATAGCTTTTATTTTATTCCAATATTCCCCGCCTTCTTTTAAGGTCTTGCACCATTCATTCTTTGGCCATTGATACTTGAACACTTTCAGTCTTTTCAAGTGCTCCAATCCCTCTCCCAATTTCTCCAATTTGTCACAAGTAATTATTTTGAACTCCTCAAGACATGCCATAGCTCCCTCTTCCAAATGTGGGAACTCCACTAATTCATAGAAATACACAATTTCCAAGAAGCGGAGTTGTGGAAACCCTCCCTACTTTCCAAACGCCTTTGGCAATTCTCTGCACCGATCATTCCCATACAAGGTCAACATCACTAGATTGGGCATTCTTTGCAACTCCGGATAATCACTACATTCACACAGTGTTAACTCTAATTCCCTCAAATTTGCCAACTCACATATCCAACTTGGCACTGCATACCACTCTAATGTAAGATTTCTAGATGTTTCATTGCTTTCATTTCCTCCGGAAGCTGCGAACGCTCGCCAGTCTCATTCGAGATTCCCAGACGACGCATCTTCACCAGCTGCACAAGGATTCCTTCTTCTATCATCTTCAACTCTATCTCATGCTCAACTGTTAACCATAGTTCCTCAAGCTGAGTCATATTGGCCAAATCCTCTATCCTCATGAATTCGTCCTCTCTGGACAGCTTCAACCAATTTGATCGCAGTGTTCTCAAAGAGGCCAGCTCTGATATTCCCTTTGGCATGTGATAAACACCGTCGCAATCTAAATGCTGAAGACATTTAAGTTCACTTATCCATACTGGTATTTGATAACAATCTCCAGAGATAGCAAGAAACAAGAGACTTTTTAGATGTCTCACACACTCCGGTACCCTCCTAATCTCTGTATACCTCAGATTCAAGAATTTCAGAAGAATCATCTTTCCAATGGACTCAGGCAATGCAGAGATACCTGTGAAGCTCAAATCCAGAACGCGCAGTCCCCTCATAGCAGTAAACAAGTTTACCGGAATGCTTCTAATCTCGTAATTCTGAGAGAGGGAGAGTGTACGGAGATAAACAGGACGGATCTCTGAGATGGCATTTTCATCTATATCTTTCTCGGCCAGTAAAATCCGACGCCACCCAGTATGTGTAGAGGCTTCCTTAACAGAAAAAGCACATTTATTTTCTCTCGATATGTGGATGGCCAGATCAAGCAATAAATCATGAATTCGGCAATATTTGGTTAAACCACGGTCTTCCCTATCATCATTCATTGGCTTTTCCCCTAGTTGAATCAGACACAGATCGGCAAGTTGATCTAACCAATCCCACGCCATATCCGGCTGCTCTTCTCCTGCTGGGATGAATCCCTCTGCCATCCACAGATATATCAGATACTCAGGATCTATCTCCTCATCCTCAGGAAAGAAAGAAAAATAAGCAAAACAGGCTTGAAGATGTGAAGGCAAGGAGTCGTAACTCAATCTTAATATTTCCATGACACTGTCACTCTCATCAATGGGAGTAACTACTCTTTCGAGCTGATGACGCTTGTACTCCCATTTTCTGAGAAGTGTGGTGTTGGCCAGAGATGCTGCTATCGTTTTGATAGCCAGTGGCAAATTTCCACATTTCTTTACAATCTTACGACCCTCCTCTTTCAAATGCTGTGGCTCTCTATTTTCCTCGCATTCCGGAAATGCATAGGCACAAAACAGCCTCCAACTCTCATCATCTGACAAATATTGCATCTCATAAACATGAGCATGTAAATCTAGAGCAGTCTGCCTATTTCTTGTGGTAACCACAAGTTTACAACCTTTATCACTTGGCAGACCAAGTTTATCAATCAGATTACCCTCTCTAGAGACTAGAGTCCATAGATCATCCAGCACAATAAGAGATTTTTTCCCTTTCAGACAGCCATGAATCAGTTCAGCTGCTCTCTCTACAGTTACGTCAGCTTCCACAATGGGAGGCTATATCATGTTGCAAATTCTTTATAGAATAAGATTTAGAAATAGAGAGCCAAATAGAATTGTCAAACCTGGACTTTGTTCTGTCGTAGACATTTTGGAGAAGAAATGTCTTTCCCAAGCCGCCCATACCAACGACGGCTATAACTTGAACATTTGGGTATTCTAACAGGAACGTCTTAACCAGCCGGTGAGTTGTAATCGACCGGCTTGTCAACGTCAGGTACGGACGGTCGAAACAGCGACATAACGCGTACAGTAGGCCACCGACGGGCTCAGGTCGAAGAAAGAAGTCGAAATGGTATTTAAGATTGGTCGACGGGGGCAGTCGACTGCCCAGCCGTACAGTCGGTGAGTTACAACTCACCGGCTGTTTACGGCTGGCGATTCTAACAAGCCTACCATGTGTTCAACTTTGGAATGTATGCCCACTGGATGTGAATCTCTGGGCAGAAGACTAGATTTCTTCACCTGTGCTGATGTACTTATTGGCACTGCTGCTTCTGCATGAATATCTGACCTGTGAGTTAAAATTTTGATTAAATGTCGAAGTACTTCACACACACATGTGCAGGTCGATTGAAGTTGCTGCTTACAACTCGTCTTTCCAACCTCTTCTTGCACAGCCGAGACGATCTTTCTACACAGGATCTCGACATTCCTGACGATATTAAGAGAATGAGAATTCAAAAGCGTTCAGAATCAATATGGAGAGGGTAAAAAGGAAAAAATTAAAACACTGAATCATAATGGATTGGAAGCCCAAGAAAAGCGAAACAAAATAGGAAAAACTAAATGGCAAAATTAACCTAAGCCTTACTCATTCGTTGTCCTGAATTCGTCGCCAGAGATGCGTAAAGAAGTTTGGAGGTCTTCTGTAGATATCTTGAATTCCTCGCCAGATATGAGTGAAGAATCGTGGAGAGCTTTTTTCCACTCGTCAAGCTTCTTTTTGCTGAATCTCTTCTTTTCTTCATGATCAGCGAATGCACGTGCATAAACTCCCTTGTCAGGACGGCGAAGGTCAGAAGGCTTCACATTACAAAATACAGGAATAAGCCGAGCCTTGGTTTTCAACATGAGAACCAGATCATCTAAACACCAAGATGACTTCGCATATCCTGGTGAGAAGATGGCGATTTGCACTCTAGAATAGTCTATGGCATTTTGTATGGCAAAGGGAATTGAATCTCACAATTGTAATTCTTGATCATCAAGAAATGTCCAACAATCCTTTTCCTCTAGTGATTGGTAGAGTGCAAAAGCCACAGTTTGTTTCACGTCAGGGCCTCGGTGGTTGATGAATGCATCATATAATTTTTTAGATGCAGTGAACGTTTCCCTTTGAAAATCAGTGAAAGAACGTTCGTGAGATGAGGAGGAAGACGCCATGAACTCAGTTGCCAAAGAGGGATGGAAAATATGACTGACTGGTCTGAATTTGATAAAATTATATAGAAAATTGAAGTGTATAACGTTTGAAATCACACTTTATAACAGAGTGGACGGTAAATGAATAGGAGAGAGTAAGTTTGGCGCGCTCTACGTTGCTGTTTCAATTTCCATGTATAACACGCTTTTTTCATCGATTCTCTTACTCTTAATTCCACGCTTGTCTGTTCTCGCCGCCCGTACGAATAACGTCGTCTACGCTGGTCAATCACGCCAAAGAAAAATGAGCAAAAGAAAAAGCAGGAATTTTTCTTCAATTAAACGGAAAAAAGTTGTGGAAAATGGGAGGAAAGTTCAGTTCAGCTTCCTCTTAATTGCAAAGCCATGTGCAATGGTCAAAAGTCTATAACACACTTTTTCATCGATTGTAGTGTGACTGACCACTTTTCGGCGTGCTTTCCCACTATATTTCCGAGTAATAGGCCACAACTACACTATTTTTAAGGTAATTATAGAAATGGATAATTTTTAACTTATTATTAACATCTTTTAATTAATTTAAAAATTTGTTTTTATTTATTAAATTTTAACAAAATAAAATATATATTTTTAAAATAAATAAAAATATCATTTTATCTCAATAATAATTGATTAAAAATTTTCAATTTTATTGTGTCTTTTATGTAAACCAAAAATATTAATTATAACATTTTTATAAACTAATAAAAAATGATAAGTGCACTATTTAAGTTATTATTATTGTTTACCTGAAATGACTATTCTATAATAATATATTTATTTATTGCATATACTTATCAAAACAATTTTATATTTATTTTCTATATGGTGAACTATTTCAGGGTTAATATAAGCCTCTAACATTTTGTGTTTGGTGAAATTGCATGGTATCCCTAACTACTAAGGTCCATTTGGTTACTCTTTGGTTCATTTGACACACAATTCCAACAACCTTCCGTTTCTCATCAAGTAACACAAGGGTTTTGAAGATTAAGGTTTTCATTTTTTTCTTCCCTTGATTTTGGTAAGCATTGAAGAAACCCTTTGGAATTAATTTTAAAAGATTTAAATTTATTGTTTGAATTTTTTACATTTGATTTTATGGTACTTTTATATAACTGTTTGTTTGCATTTTGTTTTTAGGGGGGGTCATAAACCCTATGAAATATTTTTATTTGTAATGGATGCTCTATAGACAAAGAGGGTTAGAAATATTAATTTATTTATTTTTCTAATGAAAGAAATTGCAAAAGCTCAAGTATATGTTTGGCTAAGCAATTCAAGCAATGCACAAATGAAAATATTGACATAATTCTAAGAGGAAAAATATTGCTTAGGTTATTGAACTTTTAAACATAGTGTTTGTAGATGTGTTAAGGAAAAATGTATAAGTATCACTACTTAACAGATTAAACGATGATGTACAACTCTTTCTCACAGGTGGAGTAACTTTGAATTGTGTTGTTTAATGTATTTGCATTAAATGCAATCAAATGCCTGTGTTGAATGAGTATCATGTCGAATGCACATAGTCAAATACATGAGTCAATCTCAAAAGGCTGAGCAATGTCAAGCATTGCCAAAATAGATGTTGTAAAGAGACATTAAATGAGATCCTTGAAGGTGCAATATTGTGTAGGTGTCCAAACAATTATGGCTTTGGTGTAAATGATTTGATTAAACAACTAAGAAATATGTAAGAATTTGAGGATGAACCTATGATAGAAATTGGCAACTCCAAGAAGTTTCTACAATTCTATGAAGTTATGCAAAGTCATTCAATCTCAGATCTTCTTGATCTTTTCTAGGTCTACATGGATGCATGTGTTATTGATGATAGATCCATTACTAGATTTATGTGATAATAAAAGTGCTTTTTGAGGTTGGCTTGCAACTTATGTTGGCACAAAGTGTTCTTGACATGCAAGACATGCTCCACATGCTCCTCCCAAGTCTTTCTAAAGATGAGGATGGCATCCAAGTAAATTATGACAAAGGAGTTGGTGAAGGTTCATTGAATGTTATTTATCAAGTGCATGAATATTGTTGGCACATTGGTCAATCTAAAAGGCATAACCATTCATTCATATAATTCCTTCTTGGTTTTGAACATTGTCTTCTATATGTTTTTAGGATGAACTTGTTGATGTGTGTTTTGACACATCAACATGTTGGAACAAATTTCTCCCCTACTTGAAATGTGGTTAACCCAAATAGTGTGAGTTTCTGGGTTTTAGAGGCACTTGAATGACCCAATAGGTGAGTGGTTTGGATGTTTCACTCAAAGGGCTCTAGTGGAATCTCAATGGAAAATCACTAGTCATTTGCAGTTTTGATTTTATAACTTATTTATAACTTACCATATACACATATGATTCCATAAATTATATTTTAATTGTCATACAACATTAAATTTCAAATTTCAGATTTGTATATTAAAATTTATTCTATAATTTGCACTATAACACATGCATGAAATATA
Source organism: Cunninghamia lanceolata (assembly GCA_027924645.1). Classification (NCBI taxonomy): domain Eukaryota; kingdom Viridiplantae; phylum Streptophyta; class Pinopsida; order Cupressales; family Cupressaceae; genus Cunninghamia; species Cunninghamia lanceolata. The sequence continues at coordinate 4,150,643 of BSBN01000923.1, forward strand.
TTAAACATATATTCTAACAATGTGATAAAGAAAATTCTTAAGAAGGGGTGAGAAAGATGAGCGTTGGATTGAGCCTATAGGCCTTGTGCTCTGAACATCACCTAGTAAGAAGACAAATTAGAGTTACAACCACCCCTTTGCTTGACCCAACACCTTGCAACCAACACATAAGAAGGTGCATCTTCTAGATATTTATGGACTGTGAAAATAATAGCTTGTAGGGTAAGTGCATGGAAATGGGGGACAAACTAGTGGCCAACCTTGAGATTTTTAGCAAAATGTATTTGCATTATGAAAAACATTACATATATGTGTTTTAATGTGTATGCATTTTTAATTCCTTGAATTCAAATTTTTTATGATCCATATCCGTTTATGCTTGGATTTCCAATTCTAGGGGTTGGACATCTCTTGTGGCTCCTAAATTCATGGTTTTAACATAAAAAAACTTGAATTCAAACTTCAACTTCATCAGGTTTACATGTTTTGTAATAAATTTTTACAAAACTACCACCAAAATAAAGAGCTACTACTTAACTATCTAACCATACATTTTTTAATATTTTAAACAAGTTAAAGGTATTTATTTTTATTTTCTTTGAAGAGTGTCTTCATATTCCTCTAGTATACATGTATTGATTTTTTTATAACATTTGACCCACTTACCCAAAATTTTAAAAATATATAGGATTATTCTACACTTCATTCTATACACATTCAAAAAGATACATTTTCAATTAGTTTTGTGCAATTCATGTGACACATACACTCAGTGATGTAATTTTCAGGATGCATCCAATTCGAAAAATCATAAAAAATAAATTATTCAATTTAAAAAAAAAAGCAAAGTTTGTAGTACTCAATCTTCACTATATTTCCACCAAATGGTTTTTAGAAATTCCTAATTCAGAAAAAAATAGCAGGGTACACACCAGACACTATGTTATATTTTAGTGATAAAATAGGAACACTTGTGTGTGTGCTCAACATTTCACCCCCTTAACCTTAACCATTTTAAAAAATCTTTAGTATTTTAGAAATTAAATTTAGAGTATTATAATTCTTGTTCTTATCATATCTTCACATTTTGAATTTACACATCTTGGATTACTAATCCATGTTAAACTTTAGCTTATTTAAAAAAAAAGGCCACTTTTGACCCTGTTTTGTCCCCCATTTCCATGGACTTACCCTGTAGCCACCCCATTTCAGACATAGGTTGCAAGTATAGCTCCCAAAATCATTTTGCAAGATATATATGTCATGTTCAAACTACACTAGGGTGTTCAAGTTGACCACACAAACAAATTTTTCATCATCAAACTCTCAGTGGTTTGAAAGACCCTTCCAAGTCATCAAACACTATGAGCTTTTAATGTAAAGAACACAAGATAACAAAACCCATTGATTGGAAAGACTAGTAAGAAAGAAAAAGAAAGAAATAATAAGAACAACATTGTATTAATAATCAATTGTTTGGTTCCAACCCTTTGAATAGTCATAGACTTACATTTTTAAAGGTTTACATTGGTAGGAAATACACAACTTTTCCCTCTAGTAAACCACATAAGACAAAATACAACATCGAAGATCAAGGTTCATGTAGGAATATAAAGTTTTTTTCCTCATATTAGATGAAATACAACATGGAAGGCCAAGAGTCATGTAACTTAATTTTTAAAATTACTATCAAATTTGATCCAAATCCAACAAGTTTGAAGATAATGTTCTCATAAAAGGTTAGTTCAACTCACTGAAAGGAAGAAAGGTATGAAAAAATGCTTCCTACACTAATCTAATGAGGAGAGATTATGAAAAAATTTCAAATCCTTACAACTATAGAAAGTAGAAACACATAAAGAGAAAAAGTTATATATTATAACACTAGTTTATGTGGGGAAAATCCTTTCAAGAGAAAAAGCCCACATTCCAAAGCATCCCATTGTATTAATCAATAATTCAAACAAGAATACAATATACTTGAAGATAGATCTTTTATAGGATTTTTACCGACATATAAGTCTAGAGAGATTTTGGCAACATTCTGACACCTATAAAATGCACCATACAAAACTATAGCTCCAAGCATCAATTTATAGGAAATGAGAAAATTAGAAACCATGGGAAGTATGACGCCCAACTTGGGCCCAAAAATCCAATGCCCCATTCTAGATTCCAGTCACCAGGCTATTTTTAGTAAATTAAATAATGCATCTATAACTTCTAGTTTGACCACCCAACATGGGCACTCCAATTTGTCATAAATCCCAATGTAAAAATAGATGTTGCATGGAAAGTGTCCATGTCTATCATAATACTGGTCAAGATTCCAATGTAACTCCCTTCTTATAGCTCTTACACACCATAAGCATATATCATGGAATTCCTCAAAAATAGAAAAGTGGGATGCCTCATATCTAGGTGAATACATTTTAATAAATAAATTACAAAATAATTAATAAATATGAATGTTAAGAATTGCAAGGTTGAGACACCTATTCCCAACATTCATAGCAATTTTCACTTAGTCATTCCCAAACTCAAAAGTTTCAAGGATTTCTAGAATATCTCTATCCATGAGGTGCCCATTGCTTTAACAATCTTTGTAATTGCCTATTTCTTCATGTTTTAACATTTTCTATATGCAATTACCATTCTTGTATCTTACAACACACAAAATCATAGTATTACATTCTTTTAAGAAAAACTAAAAAATAATAAACATTTAAACCCAAAACACTCATATTAATCTCTCCCATTAAGCCATAAAATCAAATTAAATCCCACATTAACAGAGAAAAAATATTAAAAGGATAGAAGGGTTGTCATTTAGGTTTGTATGTGATGAAGTTTCGAAGTCATTTCATAATTTGTAGTTTTCAACTATAAGTTGAAAAATTGCATACCCTATAATTTTGACATTACAACTTGACCTCAAATTAAGGTTTATATCCCCTAATATGTTTTAGGTCCATTCATCCCTGTCATAACCTTTGTCTCACCCTTGGTGCCAACATTGGCTTGGTATTTTGTGTGTTCTTATCCTTTCTAGTTAATTGTGTGTATTTTCTATGTTTTTTTGGCATTATGTGTTCATTTAACATCATCTATGGCCTCATTGTGCTAGGAGGACAATGTAAGCACATTGTCATCCTTTGTCAACTCTACCATATGATGGTTGTTTCTTCCAAAATTTGCCACTTTGTAACTCCTACACTTGCAAGCATAACTATTGTTGGATTTTTTGGGAAAATCTCAATAGATAGTTCCTCCTTGCATGCCTCTAAAACTTACCTACAATTTTTTAAAAATTGTATAGCACTCAACAAAACATATCCTAAACAATCTTGTAGCATTCTTCCAAGGACTTGTAGCATCCTCTTGAGTTTCTACAACAATTTTATGTAGCATTTTTTAACAAAATTTTGTGAGCATTACTCTTTCCTTCTCAGTTTCATGTATGAGAATTCATAGGTGTTGATTCTCTTGTTTGCGGGCCTACTACAACTCCAACACATTACCTTTAGGAGTATCTTCTTAAATAACCAAGTTATATTATTGCTTATGTGATTTGTTATGGCATATCTTTCCAATTTTTCATTTTAGCCTTATCATTGTTATTCCTTCAGAAGCTTTCTTGTGTTTGCTACACCATTGTTGACACCTTGAGGGTCTCATTACTTCTCTCTTCTCACTCACACACACTAAGGTGTTTCTCCTTGTAGACAAGGGATTAAAATTTATATGTATTTATTTATATATTGTTGTTCTTAAGTTTAGACACATAAGATTAAATGCACACATAATCTCCAATCTTCCCTTATTCCATATAAAAGACATTAATTGTAGTGGTGAGAGGGGTTATTAAATGTATATGTATTCATCTATGTCTTGCTTGTTAGAGTTTTGATCTCCTTTCTTAAGGATTGATCTCTTTGTAATTATTTATTCTTGTTTATGCAATTTTACTCTCTTGGCTTGCAGAGCAATATCTGTGTGTTGTTCAAATCTCTTCTACGTGACAAGTTATTTTGCTTGCAGGTGATCACTGGGTTATGTGAGGTTGGATTTTTCAACTTCAACATTGCCTACATAAATAATCTAAGGTAAATAATAATTCAAGGAATCAATCAATAAATACATATAGATTAATGAGTTGGGTTTAATCATGTTACTAAATTAAATGCACAAAAAATAAATAAATCAAATAATGGTACTTACCTCAAAACTTGATGTAGATTTGTTACATGGCACATCTCAAATCAATTTTCTAGTATATTAAAAAAATCAAAGGCTATCAAACATGTATGATTTGGGGCTAGTAAAACTTTTATCTATCACTTTGGTTCACTATTGCACCTATGGATCTAACCTCTATGCCTATGGATCTGAAATTTGCACACATCCCCCACATATTTGAACTAGTAAAAAATAGATGATTGGAATATATTTTCCTTGATGTCTTTAACCTATGTGTGCAAAGGGGTGGTGTTGATAGAAATTATTTAGGAGCTTTCTAGGCTAGGAATAACCCTTGTTAACCAATTTAACATTTGGGTGGAAAGGATCAAAGACAACAAATAAACATGTAGTGACACCTAGGATGATGTAATAACATTGCTCTATATTGTTATGATTTTCTCATGTGAATGCTCTAAAGACTCCTAGGACAATTTCAAATGAAGTAAGGCATGTCCTTAAATGCAACACCCTAGCACATAAATCAACATTTTTCATGCTAAGTCACCTCATAACAACTAATTAGAGGGATTTGGCTTGGGCCCATGTTCTAATTTAAAATTTGGAAGTTCAGGGTTCATTTTTGTGGTGAAGAATTGACCTAAGTTAGTTCCACACTAACAAATCTAAACCAATGTGATAAACAGAAAAATAGAGATCAATACTTGTCCCTAGGGATGCATATAGGTATGATGAAACTATGCTCATGTCAGTTGCCAATTTTCACATATGCCACTTATATAATGTTAATCACACTAAGGACAACTCCACTTAAATAGGACCAAAACAAAGGGGGAAAGTGCAAGGTATGCAATTTTTACCATTACAATCTTTATCAATTTGATTATTTATTAACATGTCAACATATTAAAATTCTTTTACAACTTTCATTTTATCATAGTGTATTAAAATTTGATTCTTATATTAAAAAAAGACCTTGATTATAGTGGTGGGTGGGGCAATTAAATGTATATCTATTCATATATGACAACTAGATTTACATATTAGTAATATTGCATCTTAATTATAGGTTAATGGAGCAATAAATGTTGGCCATCTTCCCACAAAATTTTAAACACTTTGTACCTTCTCTTACATAACACCATCTCCATCTTCATTCTCATTTATGTTAAAAATTGTATGCAATAACTTTGCTCTTTCATGTCCATATACCCACTATTTCTTATATTTCATTTCAACATTTTGAGTATATTACTTTTATAGATTCCCATAGTTGCAATACCATTGAGATGATTTCAATTGTATAGGCCAAGTGTTCTCTCTATATTACTTTATGCATGCATTTGAAAATTGTTAGCTCGTAAAGGCTAGTAAAAGGGGACTAGGAAGTTGGATTTAGAATTTGAACATTTGAATTTTGGGGTCATTCCCACATGCCTCAAAATTGAATCAAGTCAACCTGAGTAAAATGGAAATGAATTTGGGGGACAAGGAGGTGATTTAGAGGCAAGAAGCAAATGAGTGGAAGTAAATGTGAACATGGGTGCAATATTAATGAGCCAATGACAAATGTATGAGAATTGGTGTAAATATAGGTAAAATAAAGAGAGATAGGGATCAAATCATAAGCCAAACTTAATACAAAAATATGCCACTTATAGATATGTTATTGTATTAAATCATTCCAAATTCTAATAAAATAAACACAAAACTAAAAAAATTATAAATATTACTAATTTCACAATTACAATTTAAAAAAATTATTAAAAAATTAAAACTAAGTCAACAATTATGTTGTCAATACCATTATTATTGGTATATATTAATTATATTACTAATTATATATTGGCAGAAAATTATTTATATAAATATGAATTATTAGTGGCACCTTACCCCACAATCAGGGCCTAAATTTGATGGCCCTATAGCCGTATTTAGTCATTTTTACCGTAAAATACAATTAAAATTTTAAAAAGACGATATTACATGAAAGGAGAGATTTTGGACAGATTGTCAAAATTTATATAGGATTATAATAGTATATATATTTAGTTTATATATAATTTTACTTGTAGTTAAATATGTCATAATATTTTTAAGGGCACTTTTAAATGAATAACCATCATTAAAAATTTGCTTGAGAGGCAGGGTCGACCGTCAAATTTAAACCATGCCCACAATCAAAGAATTTACTGGAGTAATGGATAGTAATGAATTATTAGTGGCGCCTTGGCCCTTACCCACAATCCTGCCCTAAATTCATTCGCTCACCGGTTGACCGGTACAACAGCTTGGGCCCCGCGGGGCCTCCTCTGACACGGATGATAGCGACGAGCCTACTAAGTTTTTCTCTTGAGGGGAATTTTCCATTTTCTATCAGGATTCAGGACCGACCGACTGACCGACTGTCCGTGGGGCCCGCCCCCACCACAGGCGTGAAATTGCAGAATCTGTGACAACCTTTTGCACGCTGCCTTTTTACCCTTTCCACACTTCCTCTGAACGGATTATTTGTCGCTTTTATATAAGAATTTGTAGGGCATGAATTATTGTAGGGCCTACACATTACATAGACCATTATGACTCTAATAATTAAAGCGAAGGTTCTGTTATAGTGGGGATTGTCCTTTATGGCTGCTGCTGTTAACGTGTGAAAGAGAAATGTTTGTCACCGCACTTCCATTGCATGCTCCATCACAGTATGCTATGGGCCACCTTAAATTATTCTAGACACTATTATGGAATCTTATAATTAATAGTAGATATGATGTTTCCACAGTCCATGATGGTAAGTGCAAGAAGATGGGGGGCCAAAAAAGGGTCTTAAGTGGCCACTTTTTTTTTTTTGAAATCAGGAAATACTGGCCTTGGATGAGAAATTGAGCATAGTTACACTCAAAATTTGGAGATGCAACCAAAATAATGTTTGTAGTGCTCTGAGTCTAATTTCTAAACTACTATTTTTTTTTGAAAATGACATAGATTAAGGTGTTCAAAAGAGGAAGCCACATAAATTGGTGTTGTTTATGTCAAAAAAATATAACATAACATGTTTTGTTGCTCCCTCAAAAGGTCAACTTTTTTTTAGTATTTTTAAAATCGCTTCAGTGAGAAATTAGCTAATAGCATGTAGTTTATGTTTGATTTTTCTGATAATTTTTTGATGAATATTTGATTTTTTACTAATTTTCAAAGTGGACACATCCTAAAAAATAGAATTTTGGCCGTGCTACCCCTATAAATTTTGAAAACTAATTGAAAATTATTTTTTTATTTTTTTAATATTTGTAGAATGGAGTCTAGTTTCTAAATATGTAATTTTTTTGAAATTTCAATGAATAGTTAATTTACAATGAAAAAAAGACCAAACAGTGGTTTTTGCCCAAAAACAAACACACAAACAAAAGAAATTAAAGATGAAAGGCTTAACATTGTTAAAATGTGAAAAAAATCACATCGTCAAATAGCTAAGAGAAAACCTAACATTACCTAGGTGTTCGATTTGTTCGATGTTGAAACACGTGCAAATTTGAGGGTTAGCACGAACGAAATTATGTGAAATCTTGAAGAATCTGGAAAAACACGTCTGTGACTATTCAAAAGGCACTCCAAGCCTTTGGGTTGGAAATCCAAAGAAAATCCCAAGCCCAAGGCTTGGGATTCCCAATGCAAGACATAACGCGAGTGCGTTATAATGCGCTCGCATTATGTTTTGCTTTGCATTTTTCCTTTTCTGCAAGTCTGTTGTTTGTCATGTTTGACATAACGCGAGCGCGTTATAACGCTCGTGTTATGTTCCCCTTAATTTTTTATATGTTCAAGGCTATTAATCATGTATGTATGTATGTATGCCTATATGTATGTATCTATGTATGCCAATATGTATGTATGTATGTATCTATGTATGCCTATATGTATGTATGTATAGTGTCGAGGGCAGAGGAGGGTAGAGATGGGAGTGAGCTAGATAGGGGAGGAGAGGGGTGGATAAGGATTGAGTGATTAAGGTTTAAGGTTGAGGGTTGAGCATTTAGGGATAGGATTTAGAGTTTAGGGATAAGGGATTAGAGTTTAGGACCTTGAGGGGTTAGGGTTTAGGGTTGAGGCTTTAGGGATAGTGTTTAGAAGGGTCGAGGGATTAGGTTTAAGGTAGAGTGTCGAGGGTAGAGGGATTAGGGATAGGGTTTAGGGTTGAAGGTTTAATGATTTAGGGTTGAGGCTTTAGGGATGAGGGTTAAGGGATTAGGGTTTAAGATATAGTGTCGAGTGTCGAGCATGTAGGGATAGGTTTTAGGGTTCAAGTTTTAAGGATTAAGGGTCGAGGGATCAGAGTTAAGGGTTGAGGGATTAGGGTTTGACGTTGAGGGTTGAGTACATTGAGGTTCGAGGGTTAAGGGTTTTGGGATAGGGTTGAGGGTCGAGGGATTAGGGTTAAGGGATAGGGTTGGAGGGTTTAGGGATAAGGGATTAGGGTTTAAGGTATAGTATCGAGCCCGTTGAGGGTCTAGGAATAAGGATAGCATTTAGGGTTTAGGGATGAGGGATTAGAGTTGAGGGATGACGGATGATGGATTAGGGTTGAGGGATTAGGGTTTAGGGATAAGGTTTAGGGTTAGGGTTGAGGGATTAGGGTTTAAGGTATAGTGTTAGGGGTTTAGGGATAGGGTTTAGGGTTGAGGGATTAGAGTGAAGGGTTGAGGGATTAGGATTTGACGTTGAGGGTTGAGGGTTGAGGGTTTAGGGTTTAGGGATAGGGTTGAGGGTCGAGGGATCAGAGTTAAGGGTTGAGGGATTAGGGTTTGATGTTGAGGGTTGAGGGTTGAGGTTTGAGGGTCAAGGGTTTAGGGATAGGGTTGAGGGTCGAGGGATTAGGGTTAAATTAGAGTGTGGAGGGTGCAAGGATTAGGGATAGGGTTGGAGGGTTTAGGGATAAGGGATTAGGGTTTAAGGTATAGTATTGAGTCTGTTGAGGATTTAGGAATAGGAATAGCATTTAGGGTTTAGGGATGAGGGATTAGAGTTGAGGGATGATGGATTAGGGTTGAGGGTTGAGGGATTAGGGTTTAGGGATAAGGTTTAGGGTTGAGGGTTGAGGGATTAGGGATTAAGGTATAGTGTTGAGGGTTGAGGGTTTAGGGATAGGGTTTAGGGTTGACAGATTAGGGTTTAGGGTTGACGGATTAGCATTTAATGTCGAGGTTAGGGTTAGAGTGTCAAGGGTAGAGGGATTAGGGATAGGGTTTAGGGTTGAAGGTTTAAGGATTAAGGGTTGAGGCTTTAGGGATGAGGGTTTAAGGCTTAAGATATAGTGTCAAGTGTTGAGGGTGTAGGGATAGGGTTTAACTTTTAAGGGTTAAGGGTTAAGGGATAGGGATTAGGGTTTAAGGTATAGTGTTGAGGGTTGATGGTTTAGGGATAGGGTTTAGGTTTGAGGGATTAGGGTTTAGGGTTGATGAATTAGGGTTTAAAGTTGAGAGTTGAGTGTTGAGGGTTGAGGGTTGAGGGTTGAGGGTTGAGGGTTGAGGTTGAGGGATAGGGTTAATGGTCAAGGGATTAGGGTTAAATAAGAGTGTCGAGGGCAGAGGGATTAGGGTTTAAGGTATAGTATCGAGCCTGTTGAGGGTCTAGGAATAGGGATAGCATTTAGGGTTTAGGGATGAGGGATTAGAGTTGTGGGATGACGGATTAGGGTTGAGGGATTAGGGATTAGGATTTAGGGATAAGGTTTAGGGTTGAGGGCTGAGAGATTAGGGTTTAAGGTATAGTGTTGAGGGTTTAGGGATAGGGTTTAGGGTTGAGGGATTAGAGTGAAGGGTTGAGGGATTAGGATTTGACGTTGAGGGTTGAGGGTTTAGGGTTTAGGGATAGGGTTGAGGGTTGAGGGATCAGAGTTAAGGGTTGAGGGATTAGGGTTTGACATTGAGGGTTGAGGGTTGAGGTTCGAGGGTCAAGGGTTTAGGGATAGGGTTGAGGGTCGAGGGATTAGGGTTAAAGTAGAGTGTGGAGGGTATAAGGATTAGGGATAGGGTTGGAGGGTTTATGGATAGTTTAAGGTATAGTATCAAGTCTGTTGAGGGTTTAGGAATAGGGATAGCATTTAGGGTTTAGGGATGAGGGATTAGAGTTGAGGGATGACGGATTAGGGTTGAGGGTTGAGGGATTAAGGTTTAGGGATAAGGTTTAGGGTTGAGGGCTGAGGGATTAGGGTTTAAGGTATAGTGTTGAGGGTTTAGGGATAGGGTTTAGGGTTGAGGGATTAGAGTTAAGGGTTGAGGGATTAGGATTTGATGTTGAGGGTTGAGGGTTTAGGGTTTAGGGATAGAGTTGAGGGTTGAGGGATCAGAGTTAAGGGTTGAGGGATTAGGGTTTGACGTTGAGGGTTAAGGGTTGAGGTTTGAGGGTCAAGGGTTTAGGGATAGGGTTGAGGGTCGAGGGATTAGGGTTAAAGTAGAGTGTGGAGGGTGTAAGGATTAGGGATAGGGTTGGAGGGTTTAGGGATAAGGGATTAGGGTTTTAGGTATAGTATCAAGTCTGTTGAGGGTTTAGGAATACGGATAGCATTTAGGGTTTAGGGATGAGGGATTAGAGTTGAGGGATGACAGATTAGGGTTGAGGGTTGAGGGATTAGGGTTTAAGGTATAGTTTTGAGGGTTTAGGGATCAGGTTTAGGGTTGAGGGATTAGAGTGAAGGGTTGAGGGATTCTAGTGAAGGGTTGAGGGATTAGGATTTGACGTTGAGGGTTGAGGGTTTAGGGTTTAGGGTTTAGGGATAGGGTTGAGGGTCGAGGAATCAAAGTTAAGGGTTGAGGGATTAGGGTTTGATGTTGAGGGTTGAGGGTTGAGGTTCGAGGGTCAAGGGTTTAGGGATAGGGTTGGAGGGTTTAGGGATAAGGGATTAGGGTTTAAGGTATAGTATCAAGTCTGTTGAGGGTTTAGGAATAGGGATAGCATTTAGGGTTTAGGGATGAGGGATTAGAGTTTAGGGATGATGGATTAGGGTTGAGGGTTGAGGGATTAGGGTTTAGGGATAAGGTTTAGGGTTGAGGGTTGAGGGATTAATGTTTAAGGTATAGTGTTGAGGGTTTAGGGATTGGGTTTAGGGTTGAGGGATTAGAGTGAAGGGTTGAGGGATTAGGATTTGACGTTAAGGGTTGAGGGTTGAGGGTTTAGGGTTTAGGGATAGGGTTGAGGGTCGAGGGATCAGAGTTAAGGGTTGAGGGATTAGGGTTTGACATTGAGGGTTGAGGTTTGAGGGTCAAGGGTTTAGGGATAGGGTTTGAGGGTTTAGGGATAAGGGATTAGGGTTTAAGGTATAGTATAGAGTCTGTTGAGGGTTTAGGAATAGGGTTAGCATTTAGGGTTTAGGGATGAGGGATTAGAGTTGAGGGATGACAGATTAGGGTTGAGGGTTGAGGGATTAGGGTGTCGGGATAAGGTTTAGGGTTGAGGGTTGAGGGATTAGGGTTTAAGGTATAGTGTTGAGGGTTTAGGGATCAGGTTTAGGGTTGAGGGATTAGAGTGAAGGGTTGAGGGATTAGGATTTGATGTTGAGGGTTTAGGGATAGGGTTGAGGGTCGAGGGATTAGAATTAAGGGTTGAGAGATTAGGGTTTGACGTTGAGGGTTGAGGGTTGAGGTTCGAGGGTCAAGGGTTTAGGGATAGGGTTGAGGGTCGAGGGATTAGGGTTAAAGTAGAGTGTGGAGGGTATAAGGATTAGGGATAGGGTTGGAGGGTTTAGGGATAAAGGATTAGGGTTTAAGGTATAGTATCGAGTCTGTTGAGGGTTTAGGAATAGGGATAGCATTTAGGGTTTAGGGATGAGGGATTAGAGTTGAGGGATGATGGATTAGGGTTGAGGGTTGAGGGATTAGGGTTTAGGGATAAGGTTTAGGGTTGAGGGCTGAGGGATTAGGGTTTAAGGTATAGCGTTGAGGGTTTAGGGATAGGGTTTAGGGTTAAGGGATTAGAGTGAAGGGTTAAGGGATTAGGATTTGATGTTGAGAGTTGAGGGTTTAGGGTTTAGGGATAGGGTTGAGGGTCAAGGGATCAGAGTTAAGGGTTAAGGGATTAGGGTTTGACGTTGAGGGTTGAGGGTTGAGGTTCAAGGGTCAAGGGTTTAGGGATAGGGTTGGAGGGTTTAGGGATATGGTTGGAGGGTTTAGGGATAAGGGATTAGGGTTTAAGGTATAATATCGAGTCTATTGAGGGTTTAGGAATAGGGATAACATTTAGGGTTTAGGGATGAGGGATTAGAGTTGAAGGATGACAGATAAGGGTTGAGGGTTGAGGGATTAGGGTTTAGGGGTAAGGTTTAGGGTTGAGGGTTGAGCGATTAGGGTTTAAGGTATAGTGTTCAAGGTTTTTGTCATCAAATGTAGATTTATGGGTTCGATTATATTGATTGCCTCTCCAGTTTTGGGGTGTGGATGTTTTGGAATCAATCAGGAAGTCTTCAAGAGACTTTGTGGAAGTGGATTGGAAATCGCTTGATAGAACCCCTGCTATTTATGCTTGGATAAGGATTTGTCACAAACTAGAACTTTTGCTTCCAAAGAAGATCTGTCTTTCTTCCTCGATGGGCATTTTCTATCAAGAACTTGATTATGAGGGCTTGCCCCTTCATTGTTATGCCCATCATATGGCGGAGCATCTGGCAAGTTCTTGCAGGAAACAAGAAAAGTTCTCCCTCAAAAACCTTGTGGTCATTCAAGTCTGAAGGGGAAGGTTTGGAAAGAGATGTGATCAATGCAAAGGATGTGATCAATCTATAGCAGGACAAAACGCGGGCCTATAGAAACGGTAAAAAAGTATTGACCCCCATGATCTAGGCCCACATGCTTTGTTTTCATACTGATTCTGCACATGCTCCTACAAAAAAGAAGTGCTTTCATGCTGTTGGTAAGTTCACATGCACATTTGACACATTGTACCACCTTTGCATGATCTTTCCACCACCTTTTCTACTTTGCCAATTTGAGAAGGAGGAAATAACATAGTTTTCACACCAAGTTTGATATATATCTATTCAAGTTTCAATTTTTGTAGTGTTGCAATGTTAATTATGATTCAATTTTAGGAATTTAACATCATAGATTGGTTAATAGTATTGTTGTTAGTAATTATATTTGAGTGTTATTCAATTTAACATTGAAAAGGAAGCAAGTGGTGAAAAACTTAAATTGTTGAGGAGTTTGATGCAAGAAGAAAAAACACTACATAATTGGGTACTCTCTCCATTCGAATCTTCATTTTTTAGGTATGTCAAGTCTTTACATGCATGTTCTTTACATTTTCCTTATTTTAGATTGAATTACTTTATCATGCTTTATCATACATGTTTAAAATAGACACATTCCTAATCAAGAAAGCAGCCTACAATCTCACATGATGCCATGTATATTTTCTACACTTGGGCTCTTTAATAATTATGTGTAATAAACAAACCTTAACATACCATGATGTCAAACTATACAAGAATAAATCCTTACAACATAATAAAAATACAATCCCACTATTATCTTGTATTCATTTCTTAGGAACTAATATTGGTCTCTTTATCATGCTACAGACAAATTCTCTGTCATGCCGAGGAAACGATCAAGAATTAAACCAACACAGAAAGAGATAGAAGCTAAGAATGCAAATAAAGTAGTGGCTATGAGGGAACTTCGTGAGAAGAGGAAATTGGACACGATAAATGAAGACATACCAATTGAAGAGGAACCACAACCATCACAAAGAGATATGATATTGGCGGCACAAAGAGAACGAATGCAAAAACTTTGTGGTATGAGAGATTTGAATACCATAGTTGGAGACACGTCCTCTACCGCAAGTCAACATGTAGGGACACCATCTACCACATCTCAAGTTGAGAGTACATCATCACTCACATGTGATGAAGGAGATATGCCATTGTTCCCACCTCAACATCAAGGTATGTCATCTATTCCATCTTTGATCGAAGGTATGCCATCTAACCCATCTCATTTAAATATTGATGAAATTCCTAATGTTGAGATGAATTTACCTAACTTAACACCACCTAGAATTTTGCATAGAAAGCCAAAGTATTTGATTGATATTGATGAGAATATTTTGTAGCCAATAGAAGGTAAGATTCCAAAACGCACTTGTAGAAGATATGCTAATAAGATTTGGAGATTGTTCTTTGAAAAGTTAAATGAGACTGCATGATGTCAACTATTCGTTGAAATGATGTGAAGTATAAAGTATAGGTCTATCATGAAGATTCTTGGGTTGAGAACATCAGAGGCTTCAAGTGAAAAATCTATTGTTAAGAATCTAATGAGTGCGTATGAGAGTTTGGGTAACACCTCACGCACAAAAGATAGTAATGCAACACGGCGTGTGATTACATCGACTATAGTAAGTAGTCAAATGAGGAAAGCTTGTCTCATTAGAAAGACGAGTCAAGAATTGAGAATTAATAGGAAAACTTTATCAAGAGCCATTGGAAGACGCCAACGAATTGAGGACACTAATGCCAATGAATTATGGGCATTCTCGGGGAGACTACCTGGAAAAGATAAACCAATTGTTGAAGCATTGAGATCTCTAATTAAAGACTTTTGGAAGAATTACACAAGGGTATCTCTAAAATAAAGGGATGTGGTAAGAAGGAGAATCGGTAGTCAGAACCGCGAGCCACATCCAAAGCATTTTTTGGATGAGACTCAAACAAAGTTTTATGGTAAATTTCTAGAGAAGTATCCTCAAATTAAAATTTGTCAAAGATATTTTGAAATGCTAAAACCTTTCTATGTTAAGATAAATCACACACGCACTACTTGTTGTTGTAGATTACATATTGAATTTTCTAACTATTTTGATGCTTATAGGTCTATATGTTTAGATATGCATACTAATAATGATTTGCAGGGTTATTCCATATGTGCCCCACCAACATCTTCAAGAGACTTCATATCAAGAATTTTATGTGAAAGAGAGGAAGGTCAAATATTCTACAAGAAATTATGCTTGGATGGCACATGTCATCATTGCGGTGGCTTGCAACATTTGCCAACATGTGAACATATGGAAAGAACACATGCAGTTGGAAACGAACTAATAGAGTTTGACAAGTATAAAATAGTGGCATACAATACAAAAGATGGTAAAGAAGTAAAGAGGTGTGAATTGGTTATTGAAAAGATTCTAGTGTATTAGTTTATGCCTATATTTCGTGACAGCATAGTGTATGAGTATGCAAGACATGCCCATAGAGCTCGATGGTTGGACTTGCAATTCAAGTTATGCAAGGACACATTTCTGGTTGGTAGCATTGTTTCAGTCATCGAATTTGCAGAGAACTATAGTCTACAGCCACAACGTGAGGTGCAATCACAATATTACAACTCCACACAAGTTTCTATATTTGTGCACATCGCATTCATTCATGCGAATGATAGTACAGAGGATGACAGAAAGATCATAAGGGAGTATAATTTCTATATTAGTGATGATCACACGCATTCTACGAAGTTCGTGCAAGGTTGCTTTCAGGTGTTCTACAATGATTTGGCTAGAATGGGCATATCATTCAGTCAGCATATCATATGGTCGGATAACTATGCGTCACAATTTAAGAACTCACAGAATTTCTATTGGCTAAGTAGGAGGCATAATTTTACAGGTATTCAGCATATGTGGAACTTTTGTGAGGCCAGGTATGGAAAGGGGGAGCATGATGGTGCAGGAGCATGTATCAAAAGAGCCATAGCACAAGAAGAGTTAAAGTATAGAGACAATGCAAAGTTGACAGATGCAAAATTGATTGTCGAGTGGTGTAATGCTTCCATGGGTCCAGGTAATGAAGGTAAGTCTTCAGTTCGTAGATTTTTTTGGTTGATAGATGATACTAACATTGCACCAAATGAGGACTGTTGTATACTGACAGGATCAAATGAGATGCACTCTTTCAGAAGCTCAATTGTAGGTTCATGGAGTATCCATACATGAAAGATGTCATGCTTTTGTTCTTCCTGTACAATTCAAGTCTGGGATGAGTGCGAGTCAAAGGAGTGGGTTGACGAATGGCAGTTAAGTTATCTTAGCCCACTTGACATGTATCAACCCCTGACGGCACTGGAACTAACACAGATGGAATCATCAGTTGACTTTGACCACATATCAAATTTAGTTCAACCAGGCAATATAGGGCATGTATATGCATCTAATTTCATCTAGTTCAACCAGGTAATGTCATCTTACTTTGTAGTGTTTTTGTAATGTTGACTAATTTTATCTAATTTGCTACACATATCAATGTAGGGCATGTATATGTAGTTATTGCAGATGAAGATAATGAAGAGGGAACAAATTATTACTTATGTTGATGTGTTGAGGCCAAAAAGAAATTGGAGGCCCCTGTTATAGATGGAGAAAACATCGAATACCCTACAGGCTCAGTGGTTATTACTGGAACATGGCTTAGAAGGTACCCACATAAGAGTTTTAATATTTGGCTATTTCAGGACTTTGACACGCATCAGAAGATTCTTCATTACTCAAACCTTGTCGTGGCATCCAATGTTCATTTGATAAAGTATCGGGGTAGACCTTTAAACAAAATCTTGTGGAAGGTGCGTGAGTCTGACCATGAAGCAATACTTGACACAATAAAGAGTAGAGCAGACTCGGATGGTTCATTGGATTAATTTGTAAGTATTCACATTGATTTTGTAAAGTCATGTTACATTGAGTTGTAAGTATGCACATTAATTTGTAAGGTTTGTCTTTTTTTATTTCCTCCTACATTTTTACACATATACACATTTTTACATCATCATGTTATGCATTTTTGGTGTCTTGCTCCTGATGCGACCAAACTGACTATTCCAACGCGTCCAGATGGGTACATTTATGCTAGGCATGGTCCTATTTTTCACCCAAACATGTCAAAACAGTCTGAGCTACATTTTACCGACGATATCCCTGAAGAGTCCAAAGTGCAAAAAGGCAGCAATCTTTGACGAGATGTTACTTGAAAACCGTGTCACTTAGAAAGATTCTGTCTAAGGCAACATAGAGTGCCTTTACAATAACCTCTCTCAGTTTTTTATATCTTTGAGACATTTGCCCGTGGTGAAAGGTTTTCTGCTGCTTCAAAAATTGTCAGAAGGAGGCAGTGTAAAGTTGCAAAGGGGTGTAACTTTCGTCCTGCTCCTGATGTGACCAAATTGACTATTCCAACGCATCCAGATGGGTACATTTATGCTAGGCATGGTCCTATTTTTCACCCAAACATGTCGAAACAGTCTGAGCTACATTGTACCGACGATATCCCTGAAGAGTCCAAAGTGCAAAAAGGCATCAATCTTTGAATGGTTGTTACTCGAAAATCATGTCACTTAGAAATATTCTGTCTAAGGCAATGCAATTATGTAGAGTGCTTCTACAATAACCTCTCTCATTTTTTATATATTTGAGACATTTTCCCGTGGTGAAAGGTTTTCTGCTGCCCCAAAAATCGTCAGAAGGAGGCAATGTAAAGTTGCAAAGGGGTGTAACTTTCGTCTTGCTCTTGATGTGACCAAAATGACTATTCCAACGCGTCCAGATGGGTATATTTATGCTAGGCATGGTCCTATTTTTCACCTAAACATGTCGAAACAGTCCGAACTACATTGTACCGACGATATCCCTGAAGAGTCCAAAGTGCAAAAAGGCAGCAATCTTTGATGAGATGTTACTCGAAAATTGTGTCACTTAGAAACATTCCATCTGAGACTCGATCACGTAGAGTGCCTCTACAATAACCTCTCTCATTTTTATATCTCTGAGACATTTTCCCGTGGTGAAAAGTTTTCTGCTGCCCCAAAAATTGTCAGGAGGCAGTGTAAAGTTTCAAAGGGGTGTAACTTTCATCCTGCTCCTGATGTGACCAAACTGACTATTCCAATGTGTCCGGATGGGTACATTTACGCTAGGCATGGTCCTGTTTTTCACCCAAACATGTCAAAACAGTCCAAGCTACATTGTACCGATGATATCCCTGAAGAGTCCAAAGTGCAAAAAGGTAGCAATCTTTGAATGGTTGTTACTCAAAAATCATGTCACTTAGAAACATTCCATCTAAGGAAACGCGATCATGTAGAGTGCCTCTACAATAACCTCTCTCAGTTTTTTATATCTCTGAGACATTTGCCTGTGGTGAAAGGTTTTCTGCTGCCCCAAAAATTATTAGGAGGCAGTGTAAAGCTGCAAAGGGGTGTAACTTTCGTCCTGCTCCTGATGTGACCAAACTCACTATTCCAATGCGTCTATATAGGTACATTTACGCTAGGCATGGTCCTATTTTTCACCCAAACATGTCAAAACAGTCCGAGCTACATTGTACCGACGATATCCCTGAAGAGTCCAAAGTGCAAAAAGGTAGCAATCTTTGAATGGTTGTTACTCAAAAACCATGTCACTTAGAAACATTCCATCTGAGGCAACACGAACATGTAGAGTGCCTCTACAATAACCTCTCTTATTTTTTTATATCTCTGAGACATTTGCTCGTGGTGAAAGGTTTTTTGTTGCCCCAAAAATCGTTAGAAGGAGGCAGTGTAAAGTTGCAAAGGGGTGTAACTTTCGTCCTGCTCCTGATGTGACCAAACTGACTATTCCAATGCGTCCGGATGGGTACATTTACGCTAGGCATGGTCCTGTTTTTCACCCAAACATGTCGAAACAGTCCGAGCTACATTGTACCGATGATATCCCTGAAGAGTCCAAAGTGCAAAAAAGTAGCAATCTTTGAATGGTTGTTACTTGAAAACCATGCCACTTAGAAATATTCCATCTGAGGCAATGCGATCATGTAGAGTGTCTCTACAATAACCTCTCTCAGTTTTTTATATCTTTGAGACATTTGCCCATGGTGAAAGGTTTTTTGTTGCCCCAAAAATTGTCAGAAGGAGGCAGTGTAAAGTTGCAACTTCTTAAGCGAAAATGTAAGGGTACACAAGGGGAAAATGGTGCCTAGATGACTTAGTGCATTTCTATGACTTCATTCACATGTTTAAATGTTTGAGAAACTCTCCTTTACTAAGCACTTGTCCTCATGTCAACGTTAAGCTTTATACCTCCTAGGCACTCAATTAGGTGATGTCCAAATGAGTGCCCAAGGATGTGGAGTCTTCAATCAGGGTTTGGAAGTGCAAGATGTTAAGAGAAACATCATTCAAGCATGCTCCACACCTAATAAAGGAATTTGAAGTCCTGAAGTCACCCAAGATAGGTTAGGTGCACTTTCTCTCTCCTCCAGCCTCAAAGTGGTGCCTAACATAGAAGTATCATGTTAAGAAGCACATCAAACAAGGAGCTATGGTAGGAAAAGTTGTTTGGCCTTCAAGATGAGGTTGCCTTAGTGAATTAAGTCAGGATGAAAGCCTATTCACTCTAGATGCCAATCTCAAGTTGCACAATCATGAATGGGCGCCTAGAGCAATAAGGCGCTACATCATGGTTCCATGACCTTGAAATGGCACCCAAGCATGTAGGAGGAATTTTCAAGGAGCCAGAATGTTTTTGAAACTCTAAGGAACTAGTCCAAAGACTCTATGGTGCCATCTTGATACCATTGAGTCAACTTTAGAACTCAAACATATTGAAACAAGGTCTAGGAAGCTAGGCGCCATCTCTTGCCAGTTCAACCTCTCAGATGCGCCAACATTGGAAAGACTCTTAATGAGCACCTAAGTTTGAATTGATGTTGTGATTGAAATTTTGGTGATGTATTGGTGCAAGATGATCTTCAGTTGAAGCAATCGAAGTTCCAGGAAGGGTTTAGAAGTTATCAACCTCTTCACTAAGTTAGGCGCACTTTACAAGCTTTCTTACCCAAGAGTTGCACCTCATTAAGACAAGGCACATCTTAACCTCCAAAGAAGCGCTTTAGTTTATTAGCACCTTTGGACCTTGTTTTACATTCTGAAAGAGAAGGCGCAGTTTGGAGGCATTTCTAACCCAGATTGATGCCTAGGTATAGTCATCTCTCTGGAGCATTACAATGTGTTTTAAAATGAAGGAGGACATTTCATAAGTTGGGGAATTGATCACTGAAGACCTTGGAGTGTTTGAATTACTCTAAGCAAGAAGGTGCATTTCCATGGAGTAGCATACTCTAGATAGCGCCTAATGCCATCAAGGTGCAATTCTAACCTCACTTTGGTGCCTATCATCAAGAAGGGGCATTGGGCATTCCTTGAACAATTCTGAGCATTTGAATTTCGTGAAATCACCAAGGAATGTTGGGTGCCATGTGTATCCTCAACAAGCTTGAGTTTGCGCCTAGACAAGTTGGCGCTTTTTCATGTTTTAACTTCCCTCTTGAAGTGCCTAACTTGGGAAAAAGTTATCTTGTTGTTAGTCAAGTGTTTGATGTGTTTTGGAGACTCCAAAAGACTTCCTTCGGCTATGCACTCTTCTTGAAAACTACAACCTTCAACTGGTGCCTAGATCCTGAAGAAAAACACTTGCAAGTGTGGGCGGACTTTCCTTGTGATGGAGCATCAAACTGGTGCCTAGAAATCATAATGCATGAAGTGAGCGCCTAGGATCCTATTGGTCCAATAGGTGGTTTTGGGATCCGTGTCAAGTCATTGGATTAGGTTGCCAACTTAGAATGATTTTCATGCACTTAGACTTCAAGGCACCAAAACTAGTAGGAAAATATTTGGGGGGAAACCACGCTGATAAAAGATGGGTAAATTTAACCTCTGATTCTAATTAGGCTCCATATAACAACAATATTTATATCATGTCCCTTTGCTTTATGAAACAAGAAGTATATGTCAAGTCATAGGGATAACACTATGGTCCTTAGAAATTTCTTTGTGACTTTTGATAAGATTATCTACTATTATGTGGATGCTTGATAGTATTAAAATTATTGGGCATTAAGTTGAGGTGACCATTCTAGTGTTGAATGGATTCGTTTGAACTTTTGGTCTTTCTATAGTTTTGTCCTTTAGAGGTTTCTCAACACCTCTAGCCTTTAGCATCCTGATCCATTGGACTAGTGTGGCTATGAGGTTGGAAAGTGTTGCAACCTCCATCCTTTAAACTTCTCCACCTTGTTATGGGTTGTTTTGAGTATTTTCACTTGCTTTCTCTTCGAGAATATTTTCTAATGATACATGATGTGTCATAGATCATTCAACTTGATAAACAACATGGAGGGATTCTCATGATCCTATACTTCTTGCAAGTTTCTTTATAGATAGCTCACATCATTGTCCATCTAGGTGGTCATTTCCCTAAATATTATGATAAGATAATCCTGTTAATGAACTTTGGATTGAATGAGAATCAACATGCTTTGTCTTGACTAGAATAGTTGGGATGGACAAAAATCTATTGATTCTAGGTTGGGTTGTTAAAGGTCAAGAAGTTTTGGTGTCTAATGCCCTCTAAATCTAAATATTTAAAATCATAGTGGTTCAATAAGTTACAACAAACAGTTAGGTAGACAATAGACTATAAGGAACAAAGACTACACATGAATCTAAAACAACACCAGTCAATAAGGACATCACAAGTAACTCAACATTACTTCCAAAGGCGTTCACAAAAACAAAGGGGGGAACACAACTAGAGAATGCTAGACTGTAGTAGGGATGAGTGTCTGATGCAGAGCACACAATGGAAGCATAGAATTATCAACTTTTGAACCTTCGAACTCACTATTGGTGAGACAACATACCATCGGCGAGCTTAAAATTTCATCAGTCGATAGGCCGATGCCACCATGACTCCGTTTGATTTCACTTCTGACAAACATCCCATCATTGACTCTTATTGGTTAGACAGACCGCTATCAGTGACTTTATATCCTTTCACACCGATGTCTTTGTCACTCTGATACAAGACTCTAAGTCCCTCGCCTATCGGTAGGACTTAATACCATCAGCACACTCAAAAACTCTTCTACCAACACACCGATCTCACCAATGACAACCTTCAGACCACACCCGTCGGTGAGACTCCAAACATTGGTGAACTCTAATCTCATTGGGCTGATACATCGATGGATTTCGACTATCAGTGTGACCCCCTTCATTGGCGAAGCTCTCAACTGCTCTTTCGATGTGCCGATGGGATTATCTTCCGATACACCAATGTCTTCGACTTTGAACCACACTCGTCGGCAAGACAGACCACTATCGGCGAAGCCTAACCAAGGTCTGCCGATACACCGATACGACCAACTCTTGACGTCGATACAAGGTTCTTTTGAAGGCAAAGGGCGCCTAGGCTTATGGGGCTCAATTTGATGTATTTATTGAAAGCTCAAGGTGAATTGATGCTTATTGAAAATGCCACTTAGTCCTTTATTTGCATTCTAGGTGCCATTTCCTATTGACTTATATACTCCTCCTCATGCTAGGGTGCGATAATGAAGTGGTTTAGACAATAGGTGCGCTTCACTTACTAGAGGCTTGTTCTCCTTCCACCTTAGGCACACTTTTATAGTGGAACATGTGTTAATGAGCGCCTTGTCTTAAATGAATGCTCTCTCTAAGTTGGGCGGCCTTTTGAGGCTTTATGAGTTGCAAATTGCACCTTAACCCTTCATGCTTGTTGCTCAATGTTTGAATGTTTAAGAAAGTCTCCTCTAGTTGCTCATCTTAATGACTTTTTCTGAAGGCGCAATCATTCTAATGACTTGGATATTCATCCTAGTGTTTCAGGATATCAAGCTACCAGACTTAGTCATTTTCAGGATCTCAAACATAAAGAATAACATGATGATTCATTTTTTTGTATTGCATATAGTTGACATTGTATGCTACTCATAAAGAATATTAATATTTTCTATTCAACATGATGATTCATTTGTTTTTTAAATACAACTTTTATCTTTTAGTTCCAAAATGAGGTTTAGGTGATACTTGAATAACAATAGCTAGGTTATTGGATCAACAAACATCCTATGTAATATAGTTGGACTTTAAATATTTGAAGTAGCCATTTACAAATATCCATTCAAACATGGATTTATAATGCAAGTATGGACGCCATCAATAAAAAAGTTTTGTATTAACCAAATATCCATATAGGCATACATCAATATTTGTCGATATAAGTATAACATATATACAAAATAGCCATATAGGCTTACAAGAATGCCATATAGGCATACAATGTCAACTATATACAATACAAAATATATGTCCACAAATGCCATATAGGCATACAACAAAGGAACACAATAAAAAGTCATTCCCCTCTGGCTAGTGAAGAGAATAGATCATGGGCAGCCTTTGATCTTCTAGGGGATGGAGACGCGCATGTGGGTGGTCTACTATGAACCCGAGAGCTACTCCTCCTATTTAGTTCTTCCTGCATCTTTACCTATTACAATAAAAAGTATAGACATTAATATATAGAAATTACATGTTATAAAAAATGAAACATTTAACAAAATAATCACTTACCACTAACATATAATCTGTCTTCTCACTTGTCTCAGTAGCAAGAATAGGCCCTAGTGATGTCATGTCCTATAGAAACCATCCAGATAGAAATTAAACTTCAAATCAATAATCTTTTGATTTTTCAAAAATAGACAACTATAACAATGAATGTAAATTGAAATTTACTAATCTGCCTCATACCTCTGTCAATGCCATGGAGCTATGAATCGCAGAGGCCACACCATGCTCCATTGCCCTCTGAACATGGGGAGGTGTCTCCGCAGCCTGCATCATCTGGAAATAAAACAACATTATTCAATTATGAAAACTATAATAGTGATACAAATCATGGCTCCTAACATACAAAAACATTCATCTAAACATGGAAGTACACACAATAAAGCACACAAGTCACATACAAAAATCTAGTAAGTACAATTCATTCATTAAACTATTTATTTTATTACCTTTGTAAAGCTTTGAAGTCCACCACCGCTGGCAGGTGTTGCCGTGAAATCTACAATATTAACCTATTCAACATCCAAAATCAGATATTAGAATACCATTCATATAACAATGCTATTCACATGTAATATTTATAATTGTTTACTAGTTACATACCCCGATAGTAGATGATCTAGTGTAAAATGTAGGTGGCGAACCACTGAAAACTGCATCGACGCTATGACCCTAAAATTTTATTAAAATCATCAATTTAAATTAGTTAATCTTGCATTTCAAAAATAAAATTTAATAAATTAAATTCAATAAACTTGCTAATATTTACCTGAGTATCAAGGCCGAAAGTCTCACTCAGGAGGGTATCTGTCATCACCATTTGCTCACTTGTAGATGTAGCCTATGCACCTGCATCCTAACTATCCATGGGGTCATAACCACAGGCTGACCCGCAAGTCTGACAAGTATGGGGTGGGACCCTACTCCTCGCACTATCTCCCAACCCACTCTGTGCTGCAAGACCGACATGCTCTATGATGCTCTCAGTCAAGGCACTAATGGACTGAAGTGTATCGACCTCAACACTCTCCTTCACAATGGAAGGGATAGAAACATGCTCGTGGGTTGGTCTGCTGATTACTCGTCTCACTACCTGCTATGGGTCAAGACGTGCCCCTGGTCTATCTTGTGCTGACCCCCCACCTCTACCGTGGAAGTCCCACATATCAAAATAGTTTGACACTTTATTAAGGACAAACTCGCAGTAGAGTTTCCTCAAAAAGTATTATGGGACCTCATTATTATTGCATGGAGGATGGTCAAAAACCATCCACCACCTTTGCCCAAAATTGTCCCTTATCGCTTGGTTGTTGCACCAATGGATAGGGAACCTCTTGCATGTAATGGGTGGAGGTTGATTTGTTTGTGGGTTTGTGAAAATCAAACACAAGTCTAATTTTGTGATTTGTAATTTTTTCACATCTTGGTATGACAGCTTGTCTGCATAATAATCTCTAAACTCTCTTCTCTTATCCGTCTAACTAGTTATTTTCTTGCTAATTGAATCTACATTTGATAACATAGATTTAAGAGATCCAACAAGCGTGGACCTATGCAAGGTTGAAATGGAAGGATCTTTCAACCTTGCAATTATATCTTCAATTTCTTTTTTGTTGCTTTTAATTTGCCCCATTATATTTTCTTGTGTTCCAGGGGCATGTCGAGGAATGGATGGAGGAGGTTGTTGTTCTGCAAGATTTTGTGGAGGAGGAGGAGGAGGAGGAGGTGCATTAACATTTCCTGACAATTAACGAAATTTACATCAAAAATCAATTCAAACCTACCTATTTAGAAACAAATTCAAATAATAAAAAAAAAAAACTCACTCCTTTGGCGTGCTCGACGTCGTGGAGGCATTTTGGCGATGAATTGCAAAGATTTTTGTGTCGAATTGAGATCTCCAAAACGCGAGCGCGCTTCCTAGGGTTTGCAGGCCGTGGTTATATAGGAGGAAAAAGAAATGGAATGAAGTGAAGTGCTTTTTTATTTATTTATAGGAAGTAATAACGCGCTCGCATTATAACGCGAGCACGTTATGGTTTGGTTTTGATGAGCCTTAGGCTCGTCATTACCAAACCATAACGTGAGCGCGTTATAACGCGCTCGCGTTATGTATTTTTTTTTTTTTCAAAACTATGTGGCCACTTTTTGGCCCCCCATCTTTTTGCACTTACCCATGATATAAAATAAAGTTTTTGGAGAAAACTATGTGCATTTTATTTGGATCCACATTTGGGATCACCCTCCATGATCCATCATAGGAAGAAAAGAAGAGAATATGTGAGTTAAGATTTAAAGAAAGAATGATTATAATTAAGGCAGGTAAAGACAAGACATTTTATTTTTGTAAGTGTGGGCCTTATCGTCAATCATATTATGTCAATGCTGATTAAAAAAAACTTTTTTTTCCAAAGTAAGGGAATATTGGATAGCAAATGTTGTTAAAGTGAAAGCATAATGTTCCGCAGCCAATCAAGAATCTATTCTTACTCCAAGCCATAAGAATAGGGCATCAGTTGGAATATATTTTTTTAAATCTTAATAAAATGATGTTCCAATATATACAAAATTTAGTTAAAACAAAAGCTATAATTTTTTAAAAGAAAAACAATTAGATTTTAGTCAAAAGAAGAGGAAGAATTGTTATGTTATCATATAATTTTATTCTATATGAAAAATAAGATTAAATTGTGCCAATATGTTTATAAATGTAGAAACTTTACATAAAATAATAAGGATTCAAGTTTTGTTTACTAGAAAGTTCATCCATTTGGAGTAGTTTGTACTTAGTTTAAATCTAACATCTATTTGGCCATCGCAAGCTAACTTGGACCATTTTTGTTATTCTCAAACCAAAATTTTTGGATTCCCTAATTTCCACTTTAGAAACAATTTTGTCCCATTTTTTCAATGCACTAACTTTTTTAAGATGTATGCATTGGTGTAAGTTTGTTCTACTAATTTTGCATTGTTGATGGTTCCATACATCTAGAGTCACATGAAGCGTGTCAACAACTACTAATAATTTCAAGTGCCTCAAACTTGACAAATGCATCATGCATAAATCACCAGCAATAGAAATATTTGTAGGCCAAGTAATGACCAACAAGCCAATCTCTGGATCTAGGGCTAGCTCCCTACCTATTATAAGCTAACTCTAATTGAGGAAAAGAGAGACAAAGATTTGTGAAAGTAAAATACAAAAAGCATAAAAGGTCATAAGACAAGAATAAGCACTCCTCCACTAACTGGTTAGAGCTTCACAACTCACCATGTAATACTATTTGGAAATGTACCCCAAGAAATCTTAGATTCTCGATCATTTTAATGATCAAAGAAAAAAATATATATCATGACATTATAATGGATGATTACTTCACATACCATTGCACACAAAAAACCAATCCTACCAAGTTATGCAAGGGGTTCAAAGGCTCATTCAAAACTAGAAAACAAATCTCAAATCAACCATTCGGAGACTCACACAATGTACCCTCAAACTTGTTGAGTATGATAATGTAGATAAATATCTCTCATTTCAACCAAATACATACTTATATCCAATTTTTTAAAGGACAATGTAAGAACTTAGAGTAGTTGTAAACATTTTCCTTAATAATATTGTAACACACAAGATAGCAACTCACCCTAAAGAGTCACACCCTCTAGTCAAAGTAATCTTGGATGGCACTACTTTGGAACGTCTAGCTTCAAAAGGTGGAGGAGTTTTATTTAATCACAAAACTATCCTAGATATTCTATAAATGCTATTAACTAGAAAATATAAATTTTTCTAAGCTAAAAGAAATAAATGAACAAGAATGAAATGTTGTTTATTGAGTACCAGGAAAGATTTTTTATGAACAGAAAGTGGGAATGAAAAATACAACGTTAAATAGACCCGTCATCAAAGTAAGGGAGCCTTTGCCTAGGATGCTGGTGCATCGCATGGATGTCTATGCATTCCACTTTCATCTATACAACATAGTATGGACAATAGATTCTTATAGTCATAATCTGTGGATTCCTAGTGAGCTTCTATTCTATCTATGTGACATCACAATAAACCTACACAAAAAATAAAGGGAAAGACACAATCATAATATTCAAATAGACAAATAAATTGAATGAATTGTAAATGATCAAATCGATAGAAATAGCAAATTAAGCACTTGCAAATCTCCATTAATTTCATTTTCATCAAATGATCTGCTCTGATAGGATTGAAAAGAAGATTGGGATTGCTAAGGAGCTTGATTGCTAAAGGAATGGTCAAACCCCTGCTTTGGTCTTTCAACCTCCACTAGGAGTTAAATGATAAAGATGTTAGAAAAAGTGTGTGCACCTATCCTAAGTGTGTGTAGGAGCTAAGAT
Organism: Cunninghamia lanceolata; assembly: GCA_027924645.1. Lineage (NCBI taxonomy): Eukaryota > Viridiplantae > Streptophyta > Pinopsida > Cupressales > Cupressaceae > Cunninghamia > Cunninghamia lanceolata. Next base: position 4,178,665 of record BSBN01000923.1, read on the forward strand.
GCAATGACAAAATGTGCTAGGAGCATCTCCCTAGTCTATAGGGTGGATACTGGGCCTAGATTGTGGATTGGATAACAAAAATGGTGGTCTACACCAATGGATTGTAATGAGGCAAATGGAAGTTGCTTGATTGGTATTGAAGAGATAGTTAATTCATCGCTTGTGCAATGGGATCAACTAAATGACAAAGAGAGTGAGGCTGTATCAAGAACAAATCGCATTTTTATTGGAATATCATGAAAAACACACCAAAAGATTCACTAACTTGTTCATGTAGATTTGAGTGTTGAAGATAGGAAAAGTTTATGGGGAACAATCTGCTATTTTGCACAATACTCTCCTCATTAGAATTGCTTTCAATAGTTAAAAAAAAAAAATCTTGAAATCTTTAATTGTTGCAAACAATGAATATAAAGATTAGGTAATCTTTGTTGACTATCCCACATGATATACTTTAGTTTGAGGTCTATTAGATCTTGAACATTCCATGAAATAAAAATTCATGGTTTAGATGGGAGTCAAGTGGCATCTCATCACTTTCAATCTCATGTAGAGCTTCATAGCCACTCCTTAAGAACTCATCTCACATAAATATTTCAAACAACTTATAGCTTCCTAGCTAGAATGTTGGACCACAATACTAGCATTTGTTGGACCTCATGGACTTCCATTTTCATCTGGGTACTTACTGAATACCCGTCTGCCAAATCAAATCAAACTCTATGAAGAAATAGTGAGCAATCGATAACAATGGTACCCATGGAAAAGAAAAAGGGAAGTGGGGAATCTACCCAGGTCTGTAACTGATGCGCCGTCCTCACTCCTCAGTGCTCACATCACACTTTATTCTTAGTGCAAGATGCATGACTTCTCTGCAGCTTGCATCCTTCACGAATTTCACATTCCTCACTATTCACATCACACTTTATTACAAGCAAATAGCGTGGAAATGCCTGAGGGCTACAACATGGAAATTGGACAGAAATTCAGAATGGTCTCATCATGAGCAACGTGTGAAAGTGAAATGTTTGTCACCACACTTTCATCGTGTGCTCCATCACAGTACGCTATGGGCCACCCTAAATTATGGTAGGGCGCACACACCATAATGGAGTCTTATAACTAAAGCAAGAATGGTTATTCTATTGTAGTTAAAGAAGATAGGAAGGGTTTCTGGGGAGCAATCTGTTATTTGTCACCTACTGAAAACGCATTCAATGGTATAAAGAAAATTGGAGGAATCCTTAGGAGAATCCTATGCTTCTGTGATGTAAAGTCTATCCTTGTGATTGCTCTAAATAACTTGCATAATAATCCATGAGAACTTGCGAGCAACTCAAGAGACGGTTGAAAGGTTGCTAGATAACAAGCTAGGAGAAAATCCTATCTATTATAAGAAATCTATGGAGAAGAATCAAAGCTTTCTGGTTAGCTAGCCTACATGGATTAGAGTCTTATGTGTGTCTCAAAGAAAGAGAGAGCTTCTTCTAGATAAGAATGATCTTTTCAAATCATTCTTATCCTCTAGTCAAGAGTAGGATAAGGATAGAAAGGTGCATCTACCTCTAGGCAAGAGTAGGATAAGGACAGAAAGGTGCATCTACGGGAGCGTTACAATTATTAGGAGACATTATGAGGTGGTGATATGTATGAGTAACACATTTTGAGATTCTATACCACATGTGATGCCAGCACATCATGTAGATCTTTGCGTGTAGCACTCATATCATGAGGGAATTTTCTCAAATTTGACACATTTACTTTAGAAAATAACAACATTAATGATCTAGCACAAATTTGATAGAAACTTGGTTTGGGAGAACTAATCCAAGATTAAATTTCGCTGGTTCTAAGAAATGCTATAGGAATGGGTGCTAAGGTGGGTACAAAACGTGACATGAAATTATAGGGCATGGAATTGTTGACATTACATTTTGCCCCACTTTAGTAGGTTGATGACACTAAGTGAAAAGCATGCTAAAGTACAATAATGAAATACTAAAATGAAATATCATCATGAAAAATGATACTATAGCAGTTGTAGGGATCCTTCAGATGGAAGGTGAGATGCCCCCAATCTAGGACTTGTAAAATCATAGTGTGAAGAACTGCAAGCCCTGCCAAACCATGATGTCAGGGAAATAATATGTGATTCTGCAAGACCAAGAAATGTGTTAGGAGCATATAAATCTTTATCATACATGTCAAAGACATGGGGATAGAATAAAGCACATGGAAATCAAAGAAAGCTTTTGAGTTAACATGCAAGAGACCTATTCATGGAAATATCTCACTGCTTGCATCATCTCCAAAATACAATGAAAATTTCTAATCAATTTACAACAGATGGAAGAATATGGTGTAAAGAGTTGATCGATTGCTTCAAGAGAAGAATTAGGTAGTGTATACAGAAGGGGAAGCAACCAATGTAGACTAGTAAGAGACACGTGATGTCAACTCTAGCTAGATTTCCTGCTAGGGGCCATGTGTGATTAAATGCCCCTCCTTTTTTATCTATTTGTTTATGAGATAGAAATAGGAAAGGAGGGTTAGGAGTAATAAGTTTTATCAGTAAGTTTTCCAAAAAACTTTTAAAATCTATTTCAAAGATGGATGATGTAGTAAAAATCTATATAGAAGGAAGGTGACAGAGTCAGGGTTCCAACGAAAGAAACAATGTGAAAATGAGAGGTCGTTGGTGAAAGTTATGATGATTTGCATAAAAGAGGTGCTAAAATTGAGCTTGGAAATTTACTATAAATAGTAAAAAAAATAAAATTTACTACATTCATTTTGACTTCTCAAATTTAAAGATTTCAAGCACCCTAGAGCATTCAGAGAGCCACTATACCACAACAATGAGAGTTCAGGTGACCCAAGTTGGAGGAGATCTAAGAGCACATCAAGAAAGATCACCATGAGAGAGGTGATCCAAAAATTAATTTCACTTCATTTATTGCTTGTTAAAAGGCTTAGTGGGACCCACATGGTGCATCGATGTCTAGTTGGCATGTTAGCATCCCACTCGCACGCTGGTGTCCAAGGGATGCACTAGTGTCTTGGAAAGGTGCATGCATCTTGAAAGGGCACAGGTGTCCTAAGAGGACACATGCATTTGAAAGACATGCAGGGTTCCTAGGGCATAGGCATCCTAAGGACTTTGAGATTTTTTTAGTTTTTAATAGATTCTTATGCTCAAAATGATATGGAACTAATGAATTTTTTGTTTTCATTTATTTTGCAACACATAATGACCATGTGAGAAAACATAAGAGGTTGGATGTCACACTATTAAGGGGCTTAAAGGAAGCCCTACCACCTATAGGCATTGGCCTACTATGTAGGGTCTAAACATATACTAGGCCTACATGATGCCAGAGATCTGGTTCTATGATTGGATGCTTCTGGCTGTCATGGAGAGATGGGACACTGATAGGTCAGTCTTTGTTTTTCCCATTGGGGAGATGTCGGTGACCCTAGAGTATGTATATCGCATCCTTAAGTTGCCAATTAGGGGTAGGTAGGTCACTATTGTGGACCAAAGGCTAGTTGCCTATGTGCAGGTAGGGCATCAATATGCCTTGGGGAGGAACGTGCATGAGGACTATAGTGGCAACATATACATGTGGTGGTTTGAGTAGGGAGTAGTTCTTATGCCTTTGGTGGGGAGCATTGTGATGTGCCTCACCCTAAATGGGAGGGGTAGTAATCTAAATAGAGGTCTGGTGCACAGCATCCAGGACATGGAATGACATGAGACTATGTTTTCTTGGGGCACAACATGCTCACCCATTTATATCATGACTTAGGGTGCTATGTGCATTATGAGGCACATAGCATAATGGTCTGCACACTCCTTTAGGTGCAGGATTTTAAGCACATTATGCACTTGCCTTGTAGGGTATCCCATAGTTCTCTCATGGGAGAACCTTTAAGCCCATGCTTATCCTCTTAAGAGAGCATGGTAGTTCAAATACCTCACCCACCAGTGATAGACCTTGGATAGGAATCCCAAAATAGAGATTGTTTGGAGACCCTACGTGGGAATGTAGGGATGGGTCAAAGGCGGTCATCAGCTAGCCCACATGTAAAGGGATAGGTGGTTTTTATGTTAGCACGACCACATCATTGTCCCCTTCTATTATGGCCAAGTGATGTGATAGTTTGGGGATGTAGGGAAGGGTAGGAGGTGGTCATGAGTTAGCCTGCATGTAGAGGGATACATGGTTTTTGGGTTAGTATGACCACATCATTATCCCCTTCTATTATGACTAGGAGTGTCACAATTTGGGTAGGTATAGGGGTGCCACACGATATGGCCACATATGGACGATCACATCAGAGTGTTGTGTGACTAGGCAACCTCTTGAGGCCTACCATAGTGCATGCGACTCTAAGTGACTCTGATGATGAGGAGCAAGACTCAACCCTTACATATTGACATTGATGACATGGGGGTGATTGCAAGGTATATAGCTTGGTGGAGTGTAACATGCCTTACACTAATCTATCCTGCTAATGCCCCTATCAGAGACCCTAGGCCACTGTGAGGTGGAGAAGTGAGTAAAGGGAGCTCCTCCAAGGAGACATCGGATAAGGAGGAGGAAGAGAGGCTGAGGTGGTGATGGTAGTGCAATCAGGGTGCCATTAAAGGGGAAGACTAGGGCTTGCCTTCAAGGTGCACCATTTGTTAAGCCATACAGTAGAGAGATGAGAAATATTAGAGCTACGAGGACTTTGATTTTAGTAGCAGTAGCACTAGTAGTACCACACCCCCCTCTAGTGAGGGTTGTAGTTGTTACAAACCCTAACTAGTAGATTGGTGACCCAAGTATGACATATTTTTACACTTTTTCAATTGATAGAAGACTAGATGTTGTGTAATTTTGATTGATATGATGACATGAGACTGATTAAGCTTTTGTTTTATTTTTGCAATGTTCACGTGAGAGTAGTTGGACTTCATTGCCCAAGTGTTGGTGGAGATGGTCCCAACTGTCTAATTGGAGTAGTCAGTGTGGTCCAAGTATCGACCATTATAGACTTTAGGGAGGCACGTAGATATTTTTGATCCCATCACATAGCTTAGGGCTACTTATGAGGTCCAAGTATTGACCATTATAGACTTTAGGGAGGCACGTAGATATTTTTGATCCCATCACATAGCTTAGGGCTACTTATGAGGTCCAAGTATCGCCCATTATAGACTTTAGAGAGGCACGTAGATATTTTTGATCCCATCACATTGCTTAGGGCTACTTATGAGGAGATGCAGGTCCATGCAAACTTATATGTGATAGAGCTACTAGTGATGACAATGGAGAGAGATCAGAGAGTGGGAAAGTTCACAATGCTCACTATTGAGTGACACCAAGCTTTGACTTAGGTTGAGAGTGTTGAGATGACATGTGACACCTTGCATAGCTAACTTGATGAGGTCAATAGTGAGCCACATAAGGCATGGGTAGCGGGGCCATTAGACTTGGATACTACGAAATATTTTTGATGAACAAAAAGTAGGACTAAAAAGGAAGAAATATTTTTGTTTGTACAGTCACAGTTTGTGCATTCCTAGTGGGCTTCTATTCTATCTATGTGACTTCACAATTGAAAGAAAGAAAGGTGTGAAGAAAAACTTCCTACACTAGTCTAGATAATGAGGAGAGTGTTGTGCAAATTTTTAATCTTTTCAATTACATAAAGAAGATACACACCATTTACACATAAAATCAACAATAAACAAATATACCATAACACCATATATATGTGGGGAAAACCCTTTCAGGAGAAAAAAACCCCACTCCTTAAGCCTACTCAATGTAATACAAATCCAACACAAGATTACATACACTTGTAGAGCAAGTTTATTATAGGAATCCACTAGCATACAATTTCTAGAGTAATTCTGGTAGCATAATAGTACCAGTAAAAACTATCCCTCACAAATGACTCAAGTGTTCAATTTCTAGGAGTTCGAATAAAAGAAACCACCAAAATTAAAACTCAAAACCATGAGCTATAACACCTATTCATGGAGAATCAAATCCACTGTAATATAGAAATTTACTTGCATTTGTCAAATCATAACTGACTCTCCAAATATCACATTCCATTTTTGGCTCCTAAAATCATGCTTCCACAATCTCCTAAAATCACTCTTGTCAAAATTTCAAGATAACTCTCTCTTACAAGATCTTTCCATTCTTGCAACTCTTACACACATTACAAGTTGTCATAGTTACATTTAGCAACTTTTATGACACTTAGTGATAAATACAAATTGCTAAAATGCAAATAAATAAATATTTCAAATATTAGGACTTGCAAGGTGTATGACACACCTAATCCCAACATTCTCCCACTTGTTGTATACTTTGCAATATCTAGGGGATCCAAACCACAATGAAGTCAATTGCTAGGGGCCAAGAGGCCCATAGACTCTAAACATATAAACTTATTTGTGCTCACAGGCTTTGTCAACGAATCTGCAACATTCATAAAAGTGTCAAATTTTTCTAGAATTTCACTCTCCCATCTTCTACTATTTCATGAAAAAGTGGTAATGGACATTAGTGTGCTTTTTCCTCTTGTGGAAGGTTATATTTTTTGCCAAACATATGGCACTCTGATTATCACAACAGATAGTAATAATCTCTACATCAAGCCCAACATCAGAACATAATCTCTTAAGCCAAATGACTTCTTTACAAGCAAGAGTAGCTACCATATACTCTTATTTTGTTGTGGAAAAAGAAACTATATCTTTGCTCTTACTCATCCAACTAATAACACCACCAAACATTGTGAAAATATATCCACTAGTGGATGTTTTGCTATCAATGTCACCTACCCAATCAAAATCCACATATCCACGAATACAAACTGAACACCGAGTCCTTGTAGGACAACCATGATAAGATAAGGGATACTCAGAAGTACCCCACAAATATCTAAACACTCTCTTCACTACATCCCTATGTACTCATCCAAGATTAGCCATAAACTGACTAAGGACTCCCACTGCTTGGGCAATGTTAAGCCTTGTACAGACCATAACATACATCAAACTATGAATTGCACTAGCATAAGTTACTCTAGTAATGTTCTCCATCTCAGTAGGAGGATTTGGACAATCCTCAAAAAATAACATTGTCCCCATCATAACAAAAAAACACAACATTTGCAAGCTACCACATTGAATCTCTCCAACATTGATTTCACACAATTTGGCCTAGCCAAAGTTTTCTGTTAGCTCTATCTCTTTTGATTTCCATCCTCAAGATGTACCTATCTACCCCTAAATCTTTCATTTCAAACTATGTTGAAAGATGAGACTTCAAATCAGAAATCAAACTTCTACCATTCCTAAAGAACAAAATATCATCAACTTATAATGCAATAACAAGAATGCAATCATTATCCATCTTGAAATAAACACAATAATCTAATTTTAATCTCATAAATCCCAAACTCAAAGGCATCAAATTTTTGGTACCATATTCTAAGAGACAATTTTAAACCATACAAAGATTTCTTCAATTTGCAAACCAAAATTTCTTTACCTTTTTCAATGTAGTGCTCCAACTATGACATATATATCTCTTCCTCCAAATCACCATGAAGGTTTAGTTGTCTTCACATCCATCTACTCAACTTCAAGATCATACATTGTAGCAAGTGAGAATATAAATCTAAAGGATGTCAACTTAGCAATGGGAGAAGAATCTCACCATAATCAATTCCCTCAACTTGGGAATAACCCTTCACAACCAATCTCACCTTGTATTTCTCAACGCTGCCATCTGAACCAATTTTCTACTTGAACACTCATTTACATCCTACAAGTTTACGTACATCAAGCAAATGTACTAGATCTCATGTATTATTTTTCTTTAATGATACCATCTCTTATTCCATGGTCTCTTTCCAGGAATTTGCACCATTCGTACTCATAACCTTCTTTATAGTCCTAGGCTCATTAGTGTTAGTAATCAAAGAAAAGATATAATTCCAATGATCAGGTGAATACCCATACCTTTCTAGTGGTTGCCTTTACCGAGTGGACCTCCTCACAAGTGGAGGTTGAGGTTCTTCTTCTAAAATTTCTAAACTACTAGAGCTCACCTCTTCTTTAGGTCCATCATGGGATTTTTGTTCAACTTTCTTGGGTGTAGGGGAAAGTTGAATGAAAGCCTTCCATTTATTTCTTCTTTGGCTACAAAACAATGGAAGAAGGATGCATCTCTCTAAATATAACACTTCTTCTATACAAAACTATTTTGACCACATGATCCTAAAGCTTGTATCCTTTCACACCAATACCATAACCGATGAAGATACACTAAATTTCCTTGTTCTCCAAATTTGACCTCTTCTCCCTAGGCACATGACCATATGCCTCGCAACCTTGATACTTGAAGATGTTTCAATGAGGGATTTTTTCCCAACTACACGTCCATAGGTGTCTACTCAACAAGACCTAAAGTAGGAGACCTATTAATTAGGTAGCAAGTAGTGGCTATAGCTTCAACCCAAGATTTTTGTTCTAGGCCAGCTCTACTAAGCATACTCCTAGCCCTCTCCATCTACGTCGTGTTCATCCTCTCTACAACTCCATTCTATTGAGGGGTATATGGAGTTGTCTTGTGCCTTTCAATCCCATGCTCTTTTCAAAACCTATCAAAATCTACTAAACAAAACTCACCACCATTATCAGTCCTCAAACACTTAATCTTTTTACCAGTCTGATTCTCAACAAAACCTTTAAACTCTTTGAATCGACTAAAAACTTCAAATTTACTTCTAAGGAAATATACCCATGTCCTTCTACTATATTCATCAATTATTGATACAAAGTAAATAGATGTAGAAATTGAAGGAACATTAACAATACCAAAAACATTAGAATGTATTAGGTCCAACACCCCAGAAGATTTATTAGAACTGAAATAAAACTGAACACAATTTTGTTTTCCATAAACACAATGTTTGCAAAAATTAAACTCATTATTACTATCATTTAATCCTTCAACAAGGTTTTTATTCTTCAAGGATTTAAGACCCTTCTCACCAATATGGCCAAGTCTTTGATTCCATAACATTGTTTTCTCAGCAGGAAGTTTCATTTCCAAAGAATGAGCACCCTTAGGTACCCAGAAGGCATGTCCATCAGAAGTAGACACAACACACCTCTTTGCTGCTAGTTCCAATGGTGAGGATGGAGACTCTTAAGTTCTCTTCTTAGTATTAGAAGAACTATTACATTGAACCATGCATGCATGTAGCTCAAACATAGTACCAATCTGAACACCCCTAGAAAGTACCATAGCTCCTTTATTCATTTTGCATCCTCCATTCTAGAAAACAACATGTACACCCGCATCATTTAACTTATTGATAAAAGGTTTCATGCCAAACTAGGGATATACAATACACCACTAATCTCCTTCACTCGTCCATCAGGTAATCTAATCAAGACTCTTCCATGACCAACAATCTTTAGAGGAGAGTCATCACCCAAGTACACTTTCCCACGGTTAAATTCTTCATACTTCGTAAACCAACCCCAATGTGAGGTCATATGGAAAGATGCACCAGAGTCAATAATTCACACATCTTCAGGTATATGAGTAGCCAAGGCAGTGACAAAATCTTCACCATCATCTTGAGAGGATTTATCAGAATCAGAATCATTCTTCTTCTTTTTCATTTTATTTTCCTCTTTACACTCCTTTCATAAATGTCATAGTTTGCTATAGTTCCAAGATAATGCCTTGGACTTACTAGGAGACTTAAATCTCCCATGAGATTTGGATCTTTCCTTATCCCACTTCTTGTCCTTCATCTTGCCTTTCTCTTTGGATCTACCACGAATCGCAAGAGCCTCCTTAGCTATTTTAGAAGTTTTTCTTCACATCTCTTTGGAAAGTAATGATGCAGCCACCTCATCTATCTTGAAATCAGTGGTAGTACTCACAATGGACATCACAAGTTAGTCCCATGAATCTAGCAAAGAACATAGAAAAGTCATAGAATGATCCTCCTCCTCCATTTTCAGTCCAATAGAGCTAAGCTTTGCAACAAGCATTGAAAGCATTCAAATGATCAACTACAGATCTTCCACCTTCCATTCTTAGAGAATAGAACTTATTTCTTAGGAATAACTTATTTACCATGGATTTAGCTTGATAAATTTCACCAATATTTTTCAATAAAATTGATGTTGTAGCCTCTTCATGAACATTTAACAAAAAAGAGTCAGCGAAATAGAGTCTCACAAGATCCTTATCATTTTGACCCATCAGATCCCAATCTTCTTATTTTATGTTTGATGGTTTTGTACCATATATTTTAGCCCATAGGTCTTTGTCTATGAGCATATCCTCCATCTTAAGTTTCCACAACTCAAAATTTCCACCATTAAACCTCTCCATCTCTATTCCTCTAGATGTGCTAGCCATCTCCTTCCTACAACAAGATCACAAAATACTCTGCACAAGCTCCCACTCAAACAAAGATCAATACAAAAACCCTCTACCCAACAACTAGGATCAAAGGTGATCAAGCTTTGATACCAAATGAAAGGAAGTAAGGTGTGTGGAAATGCTTCCTACACCAGTCTAATGAGGAGAGTGTTGTGTAAATTTTTAATCTTTTCAGTTACATGAAGAAGATACATAACATTTAAACATAAAATTAGTAATAAACAAATATACCATAACACTAGATATACGTAAGGAAAACCCTTTCAAGAGAAAAAAATGACACTTACGGTAACATAATAGTACTAGTAAAAACTATACCTCACAAATGACTCCTCAAGCATTCAATTTATAGGAGTTCGAACACAAGAAACCACCAAAATGAAAACTCAAAACCATGAGTTACAATGCCTAGTCATGGAGAATCAAATCCATTGTAATATAGAAAGTCACTTACACCTATCAAATCATAATTGACTCTCCAAAGATGGCACTCCACTTTTGGCTCCTAAAATCATGCTTGTCAAATTTCCAAGATAAATCCCTCTTACAAGCTCTTTCCATTATAGCAACTCTTACACACATTACAAGTTGTCATAGTTGCATTTAGTAACTTCCATGACACTAAGTGATAAATACAAATTTCTAAAATACAAATAAATAAATATTTTAGATATTAGGACTTGCAAGGTGTATGACACACCTAATCCCAACAATGATAACCTTGTACAACAAAATAGAGGGAAAGACACAAGCATAATATCCAAATGGACAGATAAATTTAATGAATTGTAAATGATCAAATCAATAAAAATGACAAATTAACCAATTGCAAACCTCTATGCATTGGACTTTCATCAAATTCCCTACTTTGATAGGATTGAAAAGAAGATTGGGATCACTAAGGAGCTTTCTAGGAATGGTTAAACCCCTGCTTTGGTTTTTTGATCTCTATAAGCAATCAAATGATAAAGATGTTGCAACAAGTGTGTGCACCTATCCTAAGTGTGTGTAGAAGCTAAGATGCAGTGACAAAATTTGCTAGGAGAACCTCCCTAGTCTATAGGGAGGATACTAGGCCTAGATTGTGGATTGGATAACAAAAATGGTGGTCTACACCAATGGATTGTAATGAGGCAAAATGAAGTTGCTTGAGTGGTATTGAAGAGATAGTTGATTCACTTCTTGTGCAACGGGATCAAATGAATGGAAACGAGAGTGAAGCTATCAAGAAAAATCTTTTAATTAGAATTTAATAAAGAAAAACACCAAAAGATTCACTACCTTGTTCATGTAGATTTGAGTGTTGAAGATAGGAAGGGTTTCTAGGGAGAAATCTATTATTTATCACCTGTTGAAAATACCTTCAATGGTAGAAAAAAAAACTAAAGGAATCCTTACGAGAAGCCTATGCTTTTGTAATAGAAAGTATATCCTTGTAATTTCTCTAAATGACTTACACAATAATCTGTGAGAAATTGCAAGCACCATAAGAGAAGGTTGTAAGGATACTAGATAACAAGCTAGGAGAAAATCCTATCTACTACAAGAAATCTATGGAGAAGAATCAAATCTTTTTGGATAGCTATCCTACATGTATTGGAGTATTCTATGTGTGTCTTAGAGAAAGGGATGTCTTCTTTTGAATAAAAATGATCTTTTCAAATTATCCTTATCCTCTCGTCAACAACAGGCTAAGGATAGCAAGGTGCATATGTGGGAGTGTTACGACCATTAGGAGACATTATTAGGTGGAAACATGCATGAGTAACACACATTTTGAGATGCTATATGACATGTGATGCCAACACATCATGAAAATGTTTTCATGTGTAGCACTCACATCCTAAGGGAAGTTTCTCAAATTTGACACGTGTTTAGAAAATTAACAACATTAATGATCTAGCACAAATTTGATAGAAAATTCATCTGGGAGAACTAATCCAAGACTAGTTTTAGGTGGTTCTAAGAAATGCTATAGGAATGGGCACTAAGGTGTGTGAAAAACATGACATGAAATTATAGCATATGGAATTGTTGGCATTACATTTTGCCCCCACTTTAGTAGGCTGATGACACTAAGTAAAAAGCATGCTAACGTATAGTAATGAAATACAAAAATGAAATATCATCATGAAAAAGGATAATGTAGTAGTCATAGGGGTGCTTCAGATGGAAGGTGAGATGCCCTCAGTTTAGGACTTGCAAAATCACAGAGTTAAGAACCGCAAGCCCTAGGTACAAAACAATGATGTCAAGAAAATAATATGTAATTTTACAAGACCAAGAAATATGTTAGGAGCTCATATAAATCTTTATTGTGCATGTCAAAGAGATGGGGATAGAAGAAAGCACATGGAAATCAAAGAAAACTTTTGAGTCAACAAGCAAGAGACCTAGTTGTGGAAATATCTCATTACTTGCATCATCACCAAAATACAATGGAAATTTCTAATCAATTTATGAAAGATGGAAGAATATGGTGTAAAGAATCAATTGATTGCTTTAAGAGAATAATTAGGTGGTGCATACAGAAAGGGAAGAAACTAATTAAAAATAGTAAGAGACACATGACATTAACTCTAGATGGATTTCTTGCTAGGGGTCATGTGTGATTGTATGCCCCCTCCTATTTTTGTCAAATTTTTTCTGAGACAGAAATTGGAAAGGAGGGTTAGGAGTAATTAGTTTTATGGATAAGTCTACCAATAAAAGCTTCTACAAATCTATTTTGAAGATGGATGATGTAGTAAAAAATTATTTGCAAGGAAGAAGGTGGAGTTAGGGTTTCAATGAAAGAAACAATGTGAAAATGGGAGGTCACTGGTGAAAGTTATGATGATTTTCATGAAAGAGGTACTAAAATGGAGCTTGAAAATTTACTATAAATAGAAAAAAATTGAAATTTACTATATTCATTTTGACATCTCAAATATAGAGATTTTGAGTACCTTAGAGCACTTAGAAAGCCACCAAGCCACAACAATGAGACTTTAGGTGACCTAGTTTGGAGGAACTTTGAGAGCACATCGAGCAGGGAATCACCATAAGAGAGGTGAGTAAGAAATTTTTAATTTCACTTCATTTATTGCATGTTAAAAAGATTGATGGGACCCACGTGGCAACCGGTGTCTAGTTGGCATGTTAGCATCCCACTCGCACACTAGTGTCCAAGGGACGTGCTAGCATCCTAAAAAGGTGTATGCATCTTGGAAGGGTGCAAGCATCCTAAGAGGACACATACATTTGAAAAACACATAGGGGTCCTAAAGCATAGGTGTCCTAAGGACTTTGAGAATTTTTAAAAATTTTTGAATAGATTTTTATGCTCGAAATGATGTGGAAGTGATGAAATTTTTATTTTCATTTATTTTGTAGCGATTGATGACCATGTGAGAGCATATAAGAGGTGGGATGCTCACACTGTTGAGGGGTTGAAAGGCTGCCCTGACACCTGTAGACATTTGGTCTACTATGCAAGGTAGACATATACTAGGCCTACATGATGCTAGAGATGTGGGTCTATGATTGGATGCTTATGGATCTCATGTAGAGATGAGACACTAATATGTCAGTCTTTGTTTTTCCCACTAGGGAAATGTTGATGACCCTAAAGTATGTATATCACATCCTCAAGCTACCCATCTGGGGTAGGTAGGTCAATATCGTGGACCAGAGACTAGTTGGCTATGTGTAGGTAGGGCATCAATATACCTTGGGGAGAATCATTCCTGAGGACTATATGGAAACATATACATACATGGTAGCTTGAGTAGGGAATAGTGAGACATATTATGATCGTCATAGTTGCGATGTGCCTCACCCTAGATGGGAAGGACATGAATCTCCATAGAGGTCTGGTGCACACCATCTAGGACATGGAGGAGCATGAGACCATGTTTTCATGGGGGCACAACATGCTTGCCCATTTATATCATGACTTAGGGTGCTATGTGCATTACAGGGCACATAGCTTAATGGTATGCATGCTCCTCTAGGTGTGGTCTTTTGAGCACATCATGCACTCACCATGTAGGGTACACCATAGTTATATTATATGGGAGAACCCTCAAGCCCATGCTTATCCTTTCAAGAAAGCATGGTAGTTCAGAGACCTTACCCACCAGTAATAGACCTTGGATAGGTTTCTCAACATAGAAGTTATTTGGATACCCTACTTGGGGATGCAGGGATGGGTAGGTGGTGGCCATCATCTAGCCCACATGAAGAGGGATAGGTGGTTTGTGGGTTAGTATGACCACATAATTGTCCCCTTATATTATGACTGAGTGATGTGATAGTTTGGGGATGGAGGGATGGGTAGGAGATGGCCATCAACTAGCTTTCATGTAGAGGGATAGGTGGTTTGTGGATTAGTATGATCACATCATTGTCCCCTTCTATTATGACTAGGTGATGTGACAGTTTGGGTAGGTAGAGGGGTGTCACGTCATGTGGCTAGATATGTATGGTCACATCAAAGATTCATGTGACTAGGTGACCTCCCAAGGCCTACCATAGTCAATGTGCCTCTAAGTGACTTCGATAATGAGTAAGACTCACCCTTACACGCTGACACTAATGATGTGGGGCTAATTATGAGGTATGCAGCTTGGTGGAGGGTGACATGCCCTACATTGATCTATCTTGCTAATACCCCTACTAGAGACCTTAGGCCATTGCAAGGTGCAGAGGTGAGCGAGGGGATCTCCTCCAAGGAGGAGGAGGAGGAGAGTTTGAGGTGGCAATGATAGTGCAATGAGGGTGTCATTAAGGAGAGGCCCAGGGCCTACCTTCAAGTTGCACTATCCGCTGAGCCAGCCAGTAGAGAGACAAGAAACATTAGAGTTGTGAGGCCTTTCATTGTAGTATTAGTAGCATTAGAAGCACCACACCCACCTCTAGTGAGGGCTACAATTGTTGCAAACCTTGACTAGCAGATTGGTGACCCAAGTATGACTTATGTTTTTATGCTTTTTCATTTGATAGAAAATTAGATGTTGCCATGTGATTTTGATTTACAATATGACATAAGATTGATTGAAAATTTGATTTTCTTTTTGCAATGTGCATGCAAGAGTGATTGGAATTCATTGGCCAAGTGCTAGTGGAGATGGTCCCAATTGTCCAACTAGAGTAGCCATTGTGGTCCAACTACTAACCACTACAGACTTCAAGGAGGCACGCTGATATTTTTAAGCCCATCATGCAGCTCAAGGCTACTTATGAGGAGATGTAGGTCCATGCAAACTGATCTACAATAGAGCTACTAGTGATGACAACAAAGAGAGATAATAGGGTGGGAGAGGTCACAATGCTCACTACTAAGTGGCACCAAGCCATGACTCAAGTTGAGAGTGTTGAGATGACATGTGACACCTTGCATAGCTGACTCGATGGGATCAGCAGTGAGCCACATAGGGCACAGGTAGTGGGGCCATTAGACTTAGACCACCCTAAGGTGTAGGCATTAATGAGCTAGATCATAGAGCTAAGACATAGTGAGATTAGACTCACAATGGAGGTAGCGGAATTGAGGGGACAAGTTAAGAGACTCTAGTCCTGCAGTGTATCATGTATTCATTTTCACTCTTTCTCTATGGCCTCCACATAGTAGCCACCTCTAGCACAACTAGCACAATAGCTAGAGCCAGATGATTCCGTAGAGATTCAGAATCACTAGGGTGAAATTTGTTCATGCAACTATATTCTAATTTTTTAGTATTTTTTTCTAGTTTTGTCTACATCCTAGTAATTGGCATTTTCGGAGGCCTTCAGAGTGGAATTTGGGGTCAAGACTTTCTCTGGTTGCTTTTGAGCGGTAGCCGCAAGTAGGGCTCAACGCAACTCAATCTATCTCTTCAGGAGATCTTTCCAACGAGTCCAAAATGTCTAGATTTCGACTAGCTGGGTAGAAGTTATGACCCTGCCTAGTGGGGTCCAAAATTTAGTAGTTTTTTGAAATTTTGAAAAATTTGAAAATTTGAATTTTAGTAGTGTTGTCACCTTCTAGCTATCCATTTCAAATTCTATGGATAAGGTGACCTTTCACATTCTTGCTCATTGTATATATTCAACTTTTGATGCAATAAGAAATCCTCTTTGGTTTCCTGCAACTTCTTACAAGTTCTGCACATTGAGCATTTTGTTTATTTTTACAATACCACAGGCCCAGCGCTAGGTATTGTTATCTGAATTCTCCATTAAAATTCAAATCAGTGGTATCAGAGTGGTTCACTCCTGTATGTCACATCGTACACGGACTGGGTATGCAAGGTTGGGATTGCAGACAAGAGACCCTTCAGATTACCTACCCTTGAGATGCACACGACCGAAGATGGGAGAAGAAGGAGATGGATCCGACCCTTTCAAGGAGTTGGTACAGGAAGCTTTGGAAAAGCAATGTGAGGATATGATGACTGAATTCTCTCGAATTCTCCAATGAAATCATCAACCAGAAGGTGCAGCTAGAGCGCCATTTCATGGTCACACCCCATTCAAGGTACAAGTAAATTTTGACATTCCAAATTTGAAGGAAATATTAATGCAGATGCTGTTGATGATTGGCTATCAAAATTAGAGAAATATTTTTCTGTAAACCACTTCACAGATGTTGAAAAAATAACATTTGCACTCCTTAAAGCTGAAGAACATGTGAAACAATCTTGGGAAAATAGACTACTAGCCAGGGATGATGGCCTTGACAGCCAAGGATTCGAAACGTTGGAGGATGACAATCCCACATGGGGAGAATTTGTGGAATACATCAAGGAGGAATACTACCCTGAAAATTCATATGAGGAGAAGTACATGCAATGGCAATTACTTCGACAAAAGGACCAATCTGTTCAAGATTATACAAATACATTTCATGCACTTTCTGCAAAATTGGGAATCCGTGACACAGAAAAGCATCAGGTATTGAAGTATCGTAGTGGGCTTCATCGGTATATCCAGATAGAAATGGATTTCTTACATATTGAGACCTTGGGTACCGCCTTCAAATATGCAATAAAAATAGAGGAGAAATTCAAACAAAAGGGGAAGAAAGATTATCCCTCAAACAACAAATTCAAGGGTGAAGGTGGTAACAAATTTGGTGGGAAACAAACAACCAAGGACTTTTCCTCACATACTTCATCGACAGCAAATAACGGTAAGCAGAAGATGTGGTGTGAATTCCATAAGAGCCCCGGTCATAACACTAAAGACTGTCATGCCATGAAGACTTTGTTGGCAGAAATATGTCAAGGAGAGATAGAACAGGAGTCGCTGCCTACAATTCCTGGTGAACAAAATGAGGGTGAACAAATCATTGAGGCTAACCCACATGCCATAGTTGCCACTGCCAAAGTCATGCCCCGTGAAGATGATGAATGCTTGTTCCACTCACAGATGTGGGTAAATGGAAAGGCTCTTCATTTCATTGTGGATAGTGGAAGCCAAAAGAATTTGATCTCTGCTGAAACTGTGAAAAGATTGAATCTGCAGACAACACGACATCCACAGCCATATCATATGGGATGGGTCTGTCAGGGACAAGACATTCTGGTGAATAAACAGTGCCGCTTACCTTATTCTATCAAGCCATTCAAAGATGAAGTAATATGTGATGTGGCACCTTTGGATGTATGCGATGTATTGTTGGGGCACCCATACATGTACAAGCACCATGGAGTCTATAAGTCAAGGCCACGCAGCGTTACCATCAAGTTGGGAGAAAAGAGGTATCGAATACCTGAGGTAAGTCCTGCAGAACTAGTATCTTTGATTACTGCAAAACAATGTAAGCGTTTGATTGCTCACACTAGAAAATTTGTGCTACTAATGGTTCGACATGAGGAGGCAAGGTCTGTTGTTGCCAGTAGTCATACCAAAGTGTCCCCTACCATAGCTGAATAGAAACAGATGGAGAAAATATTATCAACATATCAGGATGTATTCAATTCACCAACAGGGGTACCACTACACTGCCAAGTCAAGCATCAGATTGATCATATTCCAGGGACACCATTACCAAATGGGCCACTGTACCGAAGGTCAGTTTTGGAGAATAAAGAAATCAAGCAGAAGATTCAAGAGTTGATCAAGAAAGGACACATTCATCCAAGTGCTTCACCATGTGGAAGTCCAATTGTTTTGGCCAAAAAGAAGGATGGAACGTGGAGACTTTGTATTGATTATCAGATTCTCAACAAGATCACTGTGAAGAACCGATATCCACTCCCTCACATTGATGATTTGCTAGACCAACTCAGGGGGGCAAAATTTTTCACCAAAATTGACTTGAAATTTGGATATCACCAAGTCCCAGTTGAGCCATCAGATGTGTGGAAGACTACTTTCAAATCCAAGGAAGGGTTGTTTGAGTGGCTAGTCATGCCTTTTGGCTTGACCAATGCCCCTGCCACATTCATGAGATTGATGGATGATGTCCTCAGATCATTCATTGGTTCTTTTGTTGTCGTCTATTTAGATGACATACTCATATAGTAGGCATGAGTTTTCCACAGTCCATAGTAATTGTGCATAAAGCTTTTGGATTCAACTATGTGTGTTTTTGTCTCAACGTTTCGAATCACACTCAGTGATCCATCATCAGGAAGAGGATACAATCAAAAATGTTGAGACAAAAACACACACAGTTGAATCCAAAAGCTTTATGCACAATGACATACTCATCTTTAGCAAAACATGGGGTGACCATCTGTAGCATGTTCAGTAAGTGCTTTCAACCTTGCCACAACACAAGCTATATGCTAACAAAGATAAGTGTTCTTTTAGCATGGAGAGTATTCAGTATTTGGGATACATTGTGGATAGAACGGGAGTTTGTGTGGACCCTGAAAAGATACAAGTTCTCAAAGATTGGCCATCTCCCAAAGTCTCATAGAACTTCATAGCTTCTTGGGTCTAGCCAATTTCCATCAGAGATTTGTACTTGGTTTTTCACATTTGGCATGGCCTATGAATTAGGCACTGAGAGGAGGACCAAGGACAAAATTTTGCTGGACAGAGGTACAACAGAAAGCATTCATGGAGTTGAAGAAGAGGCTATGTTCTGCACTAGTACTAGCACTCCCAGATCTGCAACAATCTTTTCAAATTGAAACAGATGATTCAGACTATGCACTAGGAGCAGTTCTCATGCAACACGGGCATCCAGTTGCCTACCATAGTGAGACTTTCTCTGACACAGTGCGTAAGTACCCCACCTATGATAAGGAGTTGTATGCTATTGTGCAAGCCTGCAAACAATGGAAACACTACATTCTGGGAAAGGAGACTATCATTCACATAGATCATAAACCTCTGCAATTTCTATAAACACAAGGGAAGCTACAAAATGATAGGCATCAAAGATGGTCTGCCTACTTGCAACAATTTCATCTTAATATCTTCCACAAGAAGGGAGCTACTAACAAAGTTGCAGACTGTTTGAGTAGACCTCTGATCACATCCCTGACAGTGGTATTGGATTCTTGTGGCCACCACACAACAGATTGGCCTCAGTTGTATGGCACAGATCCTGATTTTGCTGAGATCTACAATAATCTAGTAGAGGGAAAACAAGCCACTGATTTCTACTTGAAGGATGGGATTCTCTATCATATGGGACACATATGTGTTCCAACCAAGGAGCGGCAAAAGATAATATGGGAGGCACACTATAGCCGTGTTGCAGGACACTTCGGGGTGGAGAAGACTATTGATGTACTTCAGAGGTATTTTTACTAGCCCAAATTGAGACATGATGTCATTTTATACATCTGATCTTGTACTTCTTGTGCCATTGCAAAGCCTGCCAATCGTAAACAAGGATTGTATACACCTCTTCCAGCCCCTGACCAACCTTGGCATTCAGTTTCAATGGATTTCATGTCTGGACTACCTTCTACTAGATGTGGGCATGATTGTGTATATGTGGTGGTACATAGGTTTTCAAAAATCGCTGTCATAGTGGCTTGCAAGAAAGGAGTCTCTATGGAAGAAACTACCAAGCTTTTCTTTGAGAATGTTTGGGTACACTTTGGATTGCCACAAACCATCATATCTGACAGGGATAGTAGATTTCTTAGCAATTTTTGGTCAGCACTTTGGGCCTTGATGGACACAAAGTTGACAAAATCCACTGCCTTCCATCCCCAAACAGATGGGCAGACTGAGGTGGTGAATCGAATGATCATTCCCATTTTGCGGACGTACCATTCCAAACATCCTCGAACTTGGGATGAAAGCTTTCCATATGTACAGCATAGTTACAATCGAGCACTACATGGTTCCACAGGGCACAGTCCATTTGAGGTATGTCTTGGCTACCAACCATTGGCTCCAATTGATGTAGCATTGCCAACTATGTTGAGTGACCCATCAACACATTCAGAAAAAGAGGCAGACAAGGCAACTAAGTTTGTGGAGAAGATATGCCATATTCAACAACAAGTCCATGAGATACTACAATATAGTAATCAGAAATACAAGGACAGACATGATTAGCATCGTACACCTCATCAATTTAAGGTTGGGGACAAGGTTTGGCTTCATATTCAGAAAGAAAGACTTTAAGGGCCTCACAAGAAACTCCGTCCTATTCGATATGGTCCATACACCATCATCAAACAAGTTGGTGAAAATACTTTTGAACTCAATCTTCCATCTTTTCTTGGACTACATCCTGTTTTCAATGTTGAATTGTTGCGGCCATATTTTCCACCATTGTTGGACACTTCAAATGTTGCAGAACATATAAGTTTCTCAGAGTTGAATCCAGACACTACTACCCCTCTCAAGTGTGATCAGATTACTGATGTTTTGGTGAAAACATTGAAGAAACAACTGATGTTTTGGTGAAAAC